>JAFMSR010000004.1:42339284-42382753 GCA_022818135.1 Saxidomus purpurata | reverse complement strand
GTTTTCCTATATGATTCTATGTAAAAAAGTGACCCAAAGGGCATGATTTGTACAAACTTGGTAGATGACCAATATACAGTCAACCGGGACCATTTGACAAAATTTGGGAGAACTGAAGTCAAAATTTTCAGGGCAAGTTTAATGATATACCATGAAGTTGTATATGACAAGAAGTCACTTGAAGCAAATGCGGACGACGGGCGGATTGCTGATATCCAGCGAGTTTAACAGGTCACTGTGAACACACGGCGCTCAGGTGAGCTAAAAATGGCAATATATTTCCAGGGAGAAACATTCTCGCATTTGGAGTTCGAATACCCAAGTCATGTATTGTTTTCATTCATGTATTTTGTCTCCTTTCATGCAGTTAAGAATAATCAGTTTTCAACTCTTTTTGTCTTTAAATCGAGACAATCTTGATCACTCATGCCCCTTATTAGGGACATTTATCTAGTATCTCATGAGCCACCTAGTCCATTTATGGATTTGTTCTGAACAAGCCATGAAAGTCTTTTGGAAATCTCGGTATATCAAATTCCGCTCTGGCAATTTCCGCCATAGATTTGGCATCTAACACTAGTAGGAAGGCATTCTTTCCTTCATCAAAGTTTGAATAGTTGACTGATGATAAAATCACGCCTACAAATAAGATATGTACATTGAAATAATCTTGCATTGTAATGGTATTTTAAAGGATGTTAAATACAAATTGTTAATTAATAAAGTATTTTAAAGCTTCTTTGAATTTTATTGATTTTGGTTGTTTAAAATGTTTTATTGTATTCATACAACACCAATTACCAAAGATTATTTTAATCATTCTTCTATAGAGACGAGTCAATGTAAATGTCTGCTTCTGACTATCTACATATCTAGAGTCGCTGTTCAGGCTAACCGGTCAGAAGGAGTTTTCTTTCAGGGAATGAGATGCATAATCTAATTCCATAGAAATGAGGATAAGCTGCTCTCTGATGTCTACCCTGTGTTTCATAGCTTCTAAATTTCAATCATTAGAGAAATGAGAAATAATTTTTTGAAAGCATGTCTAAGTGAAAGGGTACACCAAAATAGTATTGAGCACAAAAATTGGTGAGGTAAACATAATTGCCCGTAAAGATAATAATCCCACGACAGTTGAATAATGTCGTCCCTGTGGTCGAGTGTTAAGAGTTGCAGAGATAAAATGACTGTAACCTCTCACAGTCACTGATTGAGAGTCATTGGTTCGAACACTGCTACAGACGGATATGGTTCTAAGTACTGGTCCGTCCTAAGATCGATGGTTAGGTAAACTCGCCACCTGTAAACATGACTGAAATGTAAACCCTTACAACCACACAAACAAACAAAGGTACTAAAAAAGTATATTGTTCATGCAAGAGACAAGATGCTGCTATTTATTATGCTATTCTGTGAAAATTATTGATGTCAATACAAAATTGAAAATGATATGCTTAGGCACCATTTTTACTCGATCGTACTACCGTAAAATGTCCTCACGGCTATCGAACAGTAACAGAAATATTCTGGTCATTGACATTGAAACATACCATCGTCTTCATCTGTTCCATAAGGGTTGGCTACAAACACAGGTTCTGATGGGTAACAGTCATCCTCTCCCCATTCCTTGTATGTCTTCGTGTTTATGTCGATCTTCACCAGCTGAAGCATAGACACATATAGCATTAAATAAATGTAAAGCTCATTTTAGCACCTTCTATAATGAAATACTGCATATTAATTGCTCCTTCGGATTGAATATGAGATGAGATCAAATATAATTTCAGTAGGGGTGGAACGACACGTTCAAACCCGTATTTCGATATATAGCGATACAGCCAACCCATGTTGCAATACGTTTTGCGAAATATTGATGTTACAGAAAAGCTAAGAAAATATAATAAAACCAAATCACTCCCATAAATACGGTGCCACAAGTTGATTACAAACGATCCCGAAACTGCCTATTGAAAGCTCACTCCACTCGACTTATGGGCAAGTTATATTATATTTGTAACCAAATAGTGGCAAAGATGGTCAAACATCTTCTTTTTCTGTACATGCAGATCAATGTTTAATGTGAGTAGTTCATTTAACTCTGAATCTTGCGGTACGTGAATTCGTACCGAGACGTATTGGCCTAGCTCTGTATTGCAAAATACCGGTATATCGTTGCACCATTACATTTCAATCTTCATCGCACTTCCACCAGTACAATACGGTGAAATATCATGTGAAGCGATCTTGATCACCATCAGAACAAATACACATGCTATATTGTCGCATGTTAATCTTGATCGCCAACAGTAGAAATACATTTAAGTAAGGTCGTTAGCGTATTGTGTTTTAATATGATTTCGACTATGAACACATCCATACAAATATGATTGTAATTAGCTCGTGCATAACGTTATAGATCTAGATGCTGCAGTAACTTTAAAAGAGAGTGTACCGTTCTTACACATATACAAACCGTAATACTCCCATACTGAGATCTCTATGTTACCATGACTAAAATTTTAATATTGCACGTGTGCGGATTCTTAAACTTTCAGGATTTTTTTCTCATTTTAAATTTGCATCAGCATAGTCGCCTCTGTTATAACCTTGTAAAGAATGAAGCCTTTAGAAAAGGGGGATACCATTTAAATTGTTAAAGCATCACATTGATTCTATGATTATTACCAAATGTGTGATATAGATATTTACCGTGTTGAAATGTTTCTGTTTGTTATGCCATCCAACACCATAAACATATCTATACTTCTTGCCATTGGATCGTTGGTAGTTAATCTGTGGAAACTCCATACCTAGATTTATTACCGATATCAATTAACATTTAATTAGCAATCAAATCTTCTAATGTAAAATACATGTACAAAATATATATGCAAAATTTTCGAGGTAAGAAATGTTAAATTCGCTTTCTGCCGCTCAGATTTATTTCCAGTGTTATTCACACTGTAAAATAAAGTTATTAGACATTCAGTGACTTTGCAGAGAGAATGAACCATTAGTCATCATCTCGTAGTTTCTAAACTTTGTCTTTTGTGACAGTTTACCTTGTTCGGAGAATAATTTGCAAAGGGTGAGTCAGAATAATTAAAAATATTATGTTATGAAGATTATTGTATAATGAAGATTATCATATAATGAAGATTTTTATGACTAATGATAAAAAACAAGGCGGAGATGAGGAAAAACTAATATTGTCTCATTTCTAAATCTTTTTATTACATTCGAATTCTTCATGTAATAATTGGGTTCAATTAAGCAAGACAGGGTAAAATATTCGTAACTTTTGCCTAATGTTTAATCCTCCAAACCTTAAACCAAATGGTGAAATAAAACTATAATGCCTTACGTTATTAAAGACAATATCATATTTACAGTGTTGCCAATAAAGAAGTTACACACTTTATATGTGAGCTTCATAGTTAAAACTGATAAACAAGTACTGGTTACTGATAATATCCGTATGCAATGACCTGTCTCGACTGCGTATTTTGTATAGTCTATATTCACATATTCTACATTTTTTTATGTTTCGTAAGCTTATAAAAGAATCAACATGGTTTTCTAGAAATATATTGTTTGAGTTTACTATACACTTGCTGTAATTTACCTAGAACTGTAAACCCCTAAACCCTTAAAATGTTCGATATACAAAGTAGAGACAGACTAAATATGTGCAAAAATAGTTTAAAGACACTGAAATCATGTAGCGGAATAACATGTCATGAAACAAGTTAAAAAGTTTGACCTGCCTTATAGAGTGTCTCAAATTCTTAACCACATGGACATGCTAAGAAGGGAGATAATTAACAATAATCAAATTAGATTTAGGTACGTTAGGGTACATTGATTTCTGTATTACCTCTCTGTTGGTGTTACATGTACAAACAATTACTGGTTTCGTAAGATAGATGATCTAATGAAAAATGTGTTGATATTTCATTTGAAGTTCGAGTAAAACTATGCACTAATTATCTGTTACACAAAACTTCACAATGTTGATTTGCAAATCATGTGGTACGTACATATCAAAGCCATGTGGTATTTATTTATACTGAATTATTATTCTAAAACGAAACAGGATTTGGTTGACGACGTGATTCATATAAAGCTCTTTATAGCACCTTAGTAAGGTATAGATATTATCGACAATGTATTACCAGGACATATTTCTTTTGTGTAGTAAGAGGACTCCTAACTCGTAGGTCATAAGTTCTAATTCCGAAAGCGACCTCTACATTCCTTTTTTCAGAGCGAGTACTGATCAGAACTCCAGATGAAGCAGCTTTTTGCTGTGTAGGTGCTCATATATTACTATGTACTAAGGGTTTTCTGATGAGCGACCGGAAACTACTTTGCTATCTTTAGTTAAAATTCAATGTGATTTCCAAACATCGAGCCTACTGTCGTGACTGTGATCCAAACCGCGCGTGGAAATACTCTGCGTACATTCAGTCTATATATTCTAGACGCGTTATACCTGTATTTGCAAGCATATCCCATGTACAGTGCACGGTATCGGCTGACGTCATTTCCGCTTTTGCCTCCGCCTGTGTAACTGTAACCAAGTTTGTGTTCTTTGGCGTCTTGATATGGAATTGTCATTTACAAATTATATAGTCATAGAATAGTTCCTTTTTCAGTCTATAAAACAGCAAAACATAAATAATATATTAAGATTTGGAATATGCTCTTGTTTTCGTGTTGTTTTTTATTCTTCTAGAATTATACCTTAAACCCTAAAGTAATCTTACCAGGACAATAAAAGGTTTCTTGTTCATAGCAGATGTTAGCTATTAACAAATGATAAAGGTACCTTCTGATCTATTTTCAAAGGCAAAATGTATCTTCTCGGCTCTGGCTCTTCACATTTTCTCCAGTTCTCTTCACATTGTTCTGATGTTAGATTCTTCAGATAGACGTAATTCAGACCCTCTTGCGATTGAATAGCACACAAGTCCAACACGATATGACCTGAGCCAAGAATAATTAGTACTAATTTCTTTAGAAGGTCAACATTTAGATTATTAGTTTTTTTTCAATGACCGAGCGGTTCAGATCGAAATATCCATCACAGAGGGTAAATGTTTGGCGGAAACGAGGTCGTGCCGAATTCCCGAAAAACAGTTACCCGAGGTGACGGATATTTCCATCGGACCCAAATATCTTATGACAGATACTTATTTTATGAAAACAAACACCTGGCAAGAACTGTTTTCTAGCATTAATTTCATAAATATATTGAAATACTAAGTACATGAAATATATGTAACGAGGCAACATCTAGCTGTTAAACTACAATTCTGTTACTTACAAAGTTTACACACAATGTTTTGTTTAATAGTATGAATTGGTAGTTGAACTCAATATTAGAATTAACTCCGTAAAAGTTTAGAAACTTTTGACTTTAAGACATTTTCTGCAAAGAAATGGAACATGTTTTGAATTCTTCTGAAAACGTCATTTGTGAAAGATAAAAGATAAAAACACAACACACAGATCCCAGTGAATCCAATGTCTTGCTTACCAATATCAAATTTGCCCATGGATGTCAGACGTTTTGGGTTTACAAGAGTTGGTTACGGGATGAAAATGATAAGAATCGGTGTTTATTTTTGCCGGACAGTATGTAGCCTTTCAACGTAGTAATTTGATCAGATGCATACATTTTGAATAATAACAAAATAGTTTTGTATGATAAAGTGATTAAATAAAATCCTAATATCGAGGTAAGATCAGATCTGTATATGCTGTACCGTTATCCTCGTAAGCGTTGATGTGATGGAATACCATGAATGGATCCGCTACATACCGAATACCCGGATTTATCTCCTCTCCATTTTCCTTGTTTATAATACGAAATCTTGCCTGTAAAATAACACAAATTGTACTGAAAACCTTTGTAAGTCTGCCAACAAAGTACAGAACCAAGTATAAATGAAGTTCTGTTTCTATATTTTGCTTGTATATTTGGTGCAATACCACTTTAGACTGTCTATGCTCTAACAGATAATTGCCTGCAGTAAATTAGGGTCTTCACGATATAATTTGTGCTGCAACATTCTTTCTATAGTCGTCACTTCTCAAGAAACGATTCTGATAAGTCACTTTCTTATTTTCTGGAATTGAGAAAGTCATAACTGTAATTAGGTGTTACCTGGAACGTTTAAAATCTTCCGAATCATTTGTGAGCTGCAAGAACGCTGACTTGATTGGAGTTTAACTTACGTCACACACGTTACTAGTGATTTGACTTGGGTTGTGCTTGAAGCATTGTTTACTTGCTAGTAGAAGATAATCACTATGAAGACAATTAAAAAAATGTTCATTGTCTAAAAGTAAAGTTGTGATTAAAGCAAATCGAGGCAAACATATGTTCCTGTCTTGACCAACTTTTTTTCTTGTATATAAGGATAAAATGTTAACAATTAAGGTTTGATATTTAGAAAGGTTATTATCAGGCATAATACCTATATGAAACCTTGTAAACATTGCCAAAGGATCGAACAAGTGTTTGTACTTGTCTTCACCAACTTCGTACATGCCCGGTCCGTTTCTGTACAAACTTCCACTTACCCATTCGGGGATGTCACCTACATTCAAAGTTCAAATTTAAAACGTATGAATTTAGACGTACAAAATGATTCATTGCTATATATCTTACTAATCGACGTGTTGTCTTGATAATTGTATTATCTTATCATTCAGAATGTTTTCAAATGTAGCCTAAAATAATACGAAACAAACAATATATTTACATTATTTTATATGACTAAATGCAGACGACCAAGTTGTTTAGGACTTTGACTAACAACCACAAGTCACTCAAAGCTGTTGATTCGTATATTGTCACATCGCAGCCTTTCTGTTCTCGAAAGAATGGTATCAAACTAATATATAGAAGTGTAGTAGAGTTATGATACGGCACTTGTACTTCCTTGCCATTTAGCTAGATTTCATGGTGACGCGGTAGATTGCCCGCCTTAAGTCCAGAGTTCAAATTGTACTCGTAGGGGCAAAGGAATTTTCATTGCTAAATTTGACGCCAAACGGGAACCCATGTACATAGAAGTTATATCACTCTTAGAACATTCCACAAAGAACGGCCGGTTTGTCTACTAGAATGTCCTCCCATTCTGACGTAGTATCATTTGGAAGCTTTAAATTTATGTCTGTGTACGTTCCAGTGCCACTATTAATTGACTTTCATTGGGTACAACAACTTGTTGTTCAGCAAATAGTCTGGCAACTGTAGGCAGTACTGCATATATCTACAACTTAAGACGTGATCATTTAGGCATGTGGACATTGCTGGTATCCATAATCTACTGTGTCGTAAAACGAATGAATCTCCATACAGTAATCAGACAAAGTATATTCCGCTTTCAAAATGAGTTATACATGTATTTTTAACTTGCTTTTAAGAGAGTGTTTTTACACCATGCTCTAATTTGATAGTACCTGTGATATTTCCATCAACTGGGTCTTCGTGCTCTTCCAGAATGGTCTGGTATAGCTTATGCATCTTCAACTGCACAGGAAAATGCAATATAAACGAAGCAAATATTTTTCATATTTCATGATTGTTGGGTTTTCCCACGGTAAATATAATCTCTATACATGTATTTAGAATGCATATATTTAGTATGCCTTTTACCCGGCTTAAAGTCTTGCGTTAAGAGCATGTTTATGGTGCCGGATTGAAAACACTGGCGACGTCATAACTGCGGCTTAATACATGTACGTGCATATTAGTTTTGTATAAATGAAACATAAAAAAGTGTCTTTCGAGTATGAAAGAAGCATAACACACAATGAAAAAAATGTTGTGGACTCGTGAATTGATTAATCTATAATATTCAGCTAAAATATAAACATTGCCTTCTTCTGGTGAATGTAACATCATATACAGTGGAACTTCCGAAAACCGGACCTTCCGAATACCGGAAACTTCTGAAAAACGGACGATTTGTTAAGTCCCGAAATTTACTCCTCTATCTTCTATGTTAAACGTACTTCTGAATACCGGAACTTCCAAATTCCGAATATCGGACGATATTTTCGTAAATTTTAACTTATCTCAGTACAAATTGTCTTCCAAAAACCGGACACTAGAAACACTCGGATCATAAATTAATTGTCTCCGGCAAAATGATTGCCATTGTTCGGCCAATTAACCGTTATCGTTTATTTTGACACGTGTTAGAATCACAACCTGTCAATCAAAGGATTAAGAATGTAACATAAGACTGTAATTATTAGATAATAATATCGAATAAAGAAAGGATCGGCGGATTAGTGTTAGGTGAGTGAAAATTGAGAAAATTAATTTTGACGAAAATATGTATCATTTTGGAAAGAAAAATGCCTGAGACAAGTCCGAAACGTAATGGAATTTAACTGTCCCTACAGGACAGAATTAAAATAATTTGTGAGTTTGAAGTGGTTCCAAAACCAACTCTTGAGGTGTGCGTTTTATTTTGAAATTTATTTAGCATGACATTGAGCAAAAAAAATTCTTGAAGTACAAATGTATCCTATTTTCCCCAAACACGTCGCAATTCGAACTTTGTTTGAGAACAGTGTCCTGTATATTCCATTTTGTGCTGCAATATGTTACACAAGGGTTACAATCACTTCTATGCATTAAAACCTAAGGACTTTTCAAACAATGAAGAATCTTTTGATTATCTCTCCCTTTATCAGTCCTAATGACCCTACACTTCCAAATACCGGAAACTTCCAAAAACCGAACTTTTCTGCAGGTCCCGTCAGTGTTCGGTTTTCGGAAGTTCCACTGTACAATGTTTCCCGATTCCACATCGCCAGAAAGAACTTCCAACTTGTTTCTAAAAAGACCGTACACACAGGGTGACTGCCTGCCTTTGTGATCTTGGACCCTTAATCAAGTTACACGATCATTAATAGTAACAATAAGTGTTAAAAAATTCCTAACGGGTTGTAGGCATGCCATGAATGTTTTTTTGATAAAAGAATACAAAATAATTCTGTTCCATGTTCTTTTGCATTTTTGCAGTAAATGCCAATACATACCCTGCTTCGAGCTTCCTGTGCAATTGTCTTTCACGAGCGTGAGGACTCTCACATGCGACTACTCTGTGTTAACTTGTAAGACACTTCGTTCGTCTCATGAGTCAGGGGGCAGATGCCACGTCTAAAATCGCTCTTTTGGATTACTAATCAGAACCGTTCAAACAGCACTTTCTTTTACCGATGACGGATTTCCTGAAGCGAAATTTCTTTTTTTAAAGTCTTCAAGTCTAAAAATACTATTCTACAGTCAGATTTCAGTAAGATCGTTCTCTGTAAGAGGGCAAACAGAATGACTTTTCATCACCTTGATATGCTGACAACTGATTTCAAATAGTCGTGGATCTTTGCTGCCAATGAAAACTATATGTCTATCGATTTAATTCTAGTGTTGCGCCTACGATCTTTACTGAACTCCACTGTAGATGACCTTTCATACCTGATATTTCATATGTCTTTTTCTACATTCCCATAACCTTATGAATTAGTATTATAAAAGGCAGAACTCATAATTGTGTACAAGAAAACTGCAGATTTTGTCCTGTGAATTTGTCGTATATTAAAGTGACATTATGCGCATCTTACTGCACATAGTGTATTTTTGGTGACAGTTTTATAAAAGCAATTTTTGGTTGCTGTGCATTTAAATGTGTTAAATTAATGAGCATTAGTATTTCAAGTTGGTGCTTTAGATATAAAAAATCGGACTGATAAAATGATTGTGTCGTTGTTGATGTTGGTAGAGATTTCGGCAGTGGAAGGGAAGCAACTCTTGCATGCAGTTGTTCTTTTCTTAAATTGACGCTCCCAGTCAAATAAGAAAATCAATATATGGAAAGTCATTTTTTCATACTGGTAGCGGGAAAAGTTTGGTGTATTGGGTTAAAAGCTATTATTTCCTTTACGCTTTTGTACACACACCATTTTCAGCTAGATTTTTACTTGAAAAAAATGCGCATAATGTCACTTTAACTAAATTATCTCCTAGCTACATAAAAAACAAAGCGGAATGCATAATACAATATTTAATGTCCACGGGTTGTGTCACGTAAAACATCAATTCGATAAAATAAATATATTATAAATACTGAATCGCTAATGAATTCAATTAAATAAATGTTGTACTGAATCACTATGAATCACAGTCTATGTCAAACGTATGCTAATTACCCGCATTTGATCAAGTGTTTATTTCATAGCGTACAACACACTAATTGATGTCACACTTCACTTCACGTACACCACTTCATTACATATCTGCCACAAATATACTGAAATGTCCTTCCATATCGCGCACAGTAAATATAAATATATAAAGAACATACCTGAAAATTATCAGCGACACATCAATCAATATTAATGATAAATGGAAATGAGTATGAGATGAAAGGTTTGACTCAAACAAACATCATGCCAAAATACAAACAATTAATCATATAATCAATGAATGACTGAACACGAAGAATGAACGATGTGAAACAAAAAAGAAGCGAAATCAAAAACCAAAGCAAAGCAAACAAAACAAAATAAGCTTGATAAACAAAAATAAAAAGGTAATAATAATTTGGGCAAGTTAAAGGGCGTGTAGGGAAAAATGATTTGACACAACCAAACAAAAACTTACAACTGGCGCGTAATGTATGTTTGTATTTTAGAGTTAGATACCCCTGCCTGGTGTACAGCACCGATACATAGGACCTTGGTTTTTAGGCCTCATCCGAAAGACCAAGCTTTGGCGCATAAGCTTTGTTAAATTTCTTAAATTTCTTAAATAGAAAAACGTAACCAATGAACGAGAATAATACGTAAATTGTATATCATCCAATGAAATTCTGAGAAAGAAATCAAATGTCAGAGAAAATGTTTTCCGCAATCAAAATTAATAAGTAGCGATGTCTTCGTTTATCAACTATTTTAAAGTATTCAAAATATATAAATCTTCCAACGATATATAAAATAATGTACTGAGCAAACTTGATTTGTATTTATATGCAATTCAAGTTTAGCTTTGAACTTGAACTGAACTCAAGTCAATCAAGCTAGAAATTGAAAAGAGTCACTTTAACAAAACAGTGCGGACTTACAAAATATTTACTTAATGTAGTTTAGGACAGAGTCAGAATATCATGTTGTGTAAATTTGCTACTTATATAGGACATAAAGATGAAAACATAAAAGTTATGTACGCTATGTCCTTATTACATTACATTCATTTTCACACATGTCTTACCTTTTTAAGATTGGAACATATACATATTATGTACATGTACATCTTTCGTGAAAAGCGTATAATTTAAAAATAAACTGAAGTAATAAAATTTTATTAAAAAAATCTTTAAGAATGAAAACCCGATTCAATCTAATTTTATAAATATATCTATGTAACTATTAATTATTTGCCAAATTAATCACCACTATTTGCTATATAAACTTATTCATGTACGAGTACATCTTAGTTATGCGTAATACTAGGTCCTGTAACTGTAACAATTTCTATAGTGTTAGTTAGGTTAATGTGATATGGTTTTAAAATTGTATAACCCTATTTAGAACAAAAATAATGCATCTGTAAATGCTACGTCGATATTATGTTACACTTTACTTTCCAAAAAATGATTGTTTTAATAAATAAAAACAAATCTTTCAATCTTTGATGGAGTGTAAACACTGAACACGAAACAAGAAGTGACGTACACGTATGCCCTGTTAATAACACATACTATATGGCTAACCTTTTGTAATTTTAATATTTTGCGACTTTACATAACATAATTATTATGTTTTTTGGGGGGAGCAGTGGGTAGGTAGCCGGCGCCTAATTGTATACGGTGTTACGCGGACTTATTCTTGAACACATGAGAGTTTCACTGATGCCAATATTTACGGATTTGTTAGACAATAACCATTTTTCCTGGATTTCACCAATTCAAATATTGAATATAATAAACTTCATATGCCAATGTAGTTGAAAGAAGCTAAGCTTAAATCAGCATCGTAATAATAATACAGAAAGAAACTGTTCACTTCTTATGATACACCAGCGGGATGTTTTTTTAAAATAGTTTCTTTATGACTTCCCTATACTAGAAACAGTATGCCTTAGGCAACTTTTCATTCGTGCTAGTAAGATTGTCACATGTCAATTGGTCAACGTTTTTTGTATCAAAAAGTCATGGCTTGGTGTTCTATATATCAGATTTTAAAGTTAATTTATAGAAATAGTTAGTTCGTTATAGTCCAACAAGATTTTTGAAACATGACTAGTTATCGTGGAAGGCAGGGCGGTATCATATGTTTAAAATGTATTATAAATCATCGATGGCTAGATTTTCTCGAATGACTCTGCATCATGTATAAAACTAAATTTTATCGCAACAATGAGATTGATCGCATTCGAGGGCGTATTATAACAGAGAACATTATGAACTACTTTCTACGTTTCATACTTCAATGGGAATGCCATGTATGTATGGAAGTCTAATAGCTTAAGGGAAGTTAGGTTTGGTAGTATTGGTGAGTTTCAAATGTTATTTTGTTTTGCATGGGCTTGTCTTCATTAGGCAGAGGCATTTCCAGTGACGCACATATGATATCTGTGCATCTGTCATGTTAACAAGTATATTTTTGAAACAGTCCCCAAGTCCTTAAATTATCTGCCGAACACAGATCTGATTCGATTTTAGACAATGAATTAGATTAATGATAGTCCCCACATACCCTACAATTTAGCCTAATGTGAAACTGCTAAGACCTCGCAGGCAAGTTTAAGAAATGCATGTACAAGGAAATACGGGCACGAGACTCAAGCTCTTTACGAATATACTATTTGTATCTTTTAATGTGCCCGGTGTATAGCAACAACACTACCTGTGGGTTTCTAATCTGTTCATATCGAGATCGGTGGGGAATACTGAAAAGCGTTTCTGAAATTTACAGTGCCCCGACCGGGATTCGAACCGGAGCCTCCGGATTAGTAGACCAGAGCGTGTGTCCACTAGACTACCGCACAACACTTATTTTGAGGCGAATCAGCTCTCACTGTATATTTATGACTTCATTTAGCCTCCGGGCTCAGACATATTAGCGTTTCGGATCAATTCCTTTTCCTTTCATTACTTAATACATTTTTTTTACAAAAGCAATTTATCAATACAACATATATACATTTTCAGTACAGAACACACATTCCTTAGCTGATGCTAATCAGTTATAACATCAATGTAGAGTATGCCTGTAGTCAATGTACAATATATTTGTGTAAATCAAATGTATGATATTTCTTGCTAAGTTTTGATGCGTGTAATAAACCGTAAACAGTAGATCATAGTAAAACGTAGCCGAAATCACTTACTGTTTCCGAAGAAATCCCTGTAAAATTTGTTTGTGTTCTATACTAAAGTAATATTTTTTTCAACATAAAGTTCCAAAATCCATCAAAAAGCATTTCGCAAATATACACTTTTGTCTGTCGTGAAGGCTACGTCAATAGCACAAATAAATAGATAGCAATTTCCACAGTACTTAGAACACAGAATTTCACTACGTAAAATCAATATCCATGTTTAATGTCACAAGGTGAAAACAACAATCTTGAAGCTTTGTAACTACAGTAGGTTGATGCTCTTTAGTCCAGTCTAAGACGTATAAGTTATTGTTCTAGGAAGAGATCTGCATTGTTTTTTTATAGACATGTGAGGGAGTTTGTGAGCCATGCGAGCGAAGCTTCAGTGTCGTTTTGCTGCATGACCTCAGCCAAGAACCTGAAACTCCAGATGTAGCATCCGTGCTATTGTGACTAACTCTCTGTCCGTCCGTTCGTCTGTCTGTCTGTACAGTTGGCTGAAAGTTGATGGTCCAGTTACAGTATTTTCAGCTGTAATCTTCATTGAATGTAAGAATGAATTGTACTCTCAGCATCAACTTTTCTCACGGGATCCATTCTCATTGATCAAATAGAAAAGAATCTCCAAGTAAGCTCCAAAAATGGTTTGAATTCCAAAATCGGTTTGGTTCTCTGGTGAACTTACACAGCCATCGTGGCTCTTTTGACATGTTCTTGCATACTACCAATTTGGCATAACCCACTGGATGCTTTTTAATCGGCCAAATTGTTTAACAAAAGAGCCAGTAGGTAAATGTACATACAGTTATATAATTATACTATCAGTAAACAAATCTTCTTACGTAACACCTGCCATTTTTCATTTTTATTTAATTATCAACCCTTCCAATATCTGCAACCTTTTTTTAGCTGTCGATGCATAAAAACTATCATGTCTTGCATATATGCAGGCATTGGGTAGATATATGAATTTCTAAATGATCGTATGGTACAATTTAAACAGAGTAAGGCAAATAATTTCAATTTAACGATTAAATCTCCGTTCACTTATTGCTTTAATGCTTATTCTTTGGAAAACAAACTTATGCTAATAAAAGATTAAATTAAGAACTTAACCAGTGCATGTGGTGAAAACCAGCGACACAGCCAGTCAGATTATTTCTTGTAATGAAAGAGCTCTGCTTGAACTGTATATTAAGCTGTAAAAAAAACTATGGTTAGGTCATGGCATGTAATCACATTTGTCATTGATTTCTTTGGAGTATCTTCTAGACAATAATTTCAGAAAAAAACACTCACCACATTCAAATCCATATCCCAACAATTTTCAACATGTTTTCTATCATACGTGTATTTCGATATAATCATAATCATTCACTCAACCGTCACTTGATCCTTGCTATAATGCATTCATCATTTTAGGTTTTTTTACAACCATTGGCGTAGCTGTCTGATGATACACACATTCCGGATGCGATAAAATGATAAAAATGGTAAAACAATCAAAATGGGTCAGCCCACAAGAACGTATCCCTTCCTGGTAAAAAAATATAAATATTTTATTTGTCGGCAGTCGTACAGTTACTAAAAATCATCATTGAAACATGCATGAACAAAATTATCGTTCGTAACAAGGCCTTCGGAGTGCTATCATAGTTTGATACACACCGGGCAGACACAGGCGTGTCTTTGTAAACACTGCACATAACGTCAAGCTACTTTTAATTTCAATGGACGTGTTGCTAAAGTCAGCAAAAGGATTGAGTTTTAATACAATAGTAGGACTTTCATTGGTCTACATACAGAGTCACGCAAATGGATCAACATATCTGAAAAGTTTCGCATTGGCTTACGATAGGTCGATTTGAAGCCTCGATAGCCTAGTGGAAGAGCGTCCGCTTCGAGTGTGGGAGGTCGTGGGTTCGCTCCCTGGCCGCGTCATACCAAAGACGTAAAAATTGGTACCAGTAGCTCCTTTGCTTGGCGCTCAGCATTAAAAGGGAAACTGGCTTCTCTTCTCTCATACTCTCACGGCGATGGATACCATCAGGAATGAGGTGTCGAGAGCGATTAATATAAGTTGGATAACTTGTTTCACAATCGACCTAACATAAATTATTATAAAAATAAATTAGTATAAAAATAAGGATGCCAATATAACATGGGTTGAACACGATATATCTGCTTCTTGTCTATGAAAAATGTTTGCTCGGGGTCAGAACAAATTCCAATAGGAGCCTGTAAGAGAACGAGTGTATGCTGAAACTTTTCAAACCTGGACAAATCGTGTCCAATGTCAAGTCCAATGCTGTCTGAGTCAGCATTTGTACCAGATGTCTGATTATTTAAGTGTTCAGGGGCTATCGACATAGCCTTTATCCGTATAGAATAAAACATGTTCTGCATTCTGCACTGTTGATTCTATGGAAAAACAAACATGCATTATCCAGCATATATGCATTAGAACGCTACGGCTCTCGCAATGATATGCAGGAGAAACGCTTTGATTTAAAGTCAGTCGCCACTGACCGAGGAATTGTTAGAAAATACTTTGTAGACAGTTTGTCACAAATGAAATCCAGCTCTTATTTGACATTGGGTAAGCCACAAAACAGACATCTTGGTACAAAAATGGCACATGCAGTTATTAATATGACAATAATACAATTATGACAGTTTTTTAAAATGAATTTTAACGTTACTATGTCGGTGTTTGTCTTTGGAGGCATTTCAATTGCGTTGTTTTCATAATTGTGTCATACATACTTTTAAAGAAGACGTGTCACTAGCAGACAATATAAACTGAAAACACCACATCTGAAATAAATATAAACTCTTGTTGATATGACACGCATCATACCGGACAAGATGGCCTTAAGATATCAGTTATGTTTTAAATATTGGTGCTATTCTCATTAGTGTTTGTGATATACATTGACAAAAATGAAGCTTCGTCCCTGGACCATATAGAAATAAAATAATATTTTTAATTAACTGGTTCATGATCACAGTGTATTATACAAAACGGACGAATGCTTATATCTGATCTTTACAGATCATGCGGAACGCTATAGTTAAACAGTGAAGTAGGCTGAAAAGAAAAAAAAACAGAAATGTTATCTTATTTACGCTTGAAAGATTCGTGTGTAACTAGATGATACATAAATGATACTTTACGATATCGAAAAGTCGACAATTAACAATTTGCGAACATACACTCTTTTCACAGCAAACAAGATTGTAGATTAATTTCAATTTAATACTTGTAACATAATTTTTGGACAATCAAAACAATGATTCCTGAATGTAATGATGTACTGTGTAAACATCAAATAAAGACGAATGCACAACAATATATAAAGTCAAAACGCGTAAGCCTGGACACAAGTATGTCCTCAGTATTTCTGCTGGTTTGTAAGGTAGATGCAGTTCGGGTGGGATTGTCTTATTTTTCTATGTGTATTTTCTAAAAGTCATGGTCCATGTCAAAACCGCCAAGATTTTTCAGATCCTAGTTCAGAAACACCCTGACTCAGCCCTGATCACATATGATTTCCATCCGATATTTTTCAAACAGGGATCTTATATGAAACTCAAGCGCTGACTTACTGTACGCTTCATTAATATGTGTGTTTCATTTGTGCTTCCTTCTCCAATAATATTTGATATAGTTACCTATATCAAGAACCTACCATAGCAAAAACCGGCATCCATTTTGACGCCATCTTGCTATTCTCCATGGCAACCAATTTAATTTGCATAAAATGGTTGTAAAATAAAAGCACATGCATATATAAGCTTTAATATATATCAAATATAACCTGCTACAGCATATACATTGTAATTTTGAATCAACAAAAGAAGTCAGGTAGTGGGACAGCGTCTTTTGGAATAGTTTGATCTTTCAACCTTGAATATGACCTGATAGTGACATTGTATGAGCACTAGAAAAAAGCAGACATTTTGGGCGCCATCTTGAATTTCTCCATGTCAACTAATTTCATTGCATAAAACGGTTGTTAAATAAAAGCACATGCATATAAGATATATATATATATATATATATATATAATATATATATATATATATATATCAAATTGGAATTGAATTGGAATTTAAGGAAAGCTTAATCAGCGATGTTTGGGGTATTTTGACCTTTTGACCTAGCATATGACCTTGACGGTCACCTTGTATAAAACTCAAAATATCATACTTATTTAGCACTTTCTTATAACATATGTTTATGTGTGTTTCTTTTTGATAAGTATTTCATAGTTGGACATTAAGAAAATACCTGCTATATGGGACGCCATCTTGGATTTCTCGGTCCGCACCAAATATTTTAAGTTTATGCCGTAGTCTGGTTCCCTGTCGTACTGCTACAGTACGTGAAGCACAGTTCAATAATGGTGGCGCCAAGTGGAGGTTCAAAAGTATACTGTTTATATAGTGAAAATGATTGACCGTCGTTCTCATTATTAGTGTAAGCGATGCGGAGCCACTGATACGGATTATTCTGACACAGAAGTAATGAAAGTAATAAAATAGCTGTTATACAGAAATGAAAAAGAAGAAATGTAAATGACAAAAAATAAAGAAGAATAATGATAATTAAAAACAGAATTAAAATATATTGATAATGAAAAAGCAAAATGGTAATGAAACATCCTCAAAAAATGGAATTGAAAAAGAACATAACTGAACTTTAAAAAATGCATTGCGACTTCACATGGTCTTTTGACGACAATGTATGAAGTGCTCAGAAGTCAGGATCCTTACACTCTCGGCCATTTCGTTGTTTTGCAATCGAAAATTAGTAAATTAATTATTGGGTTAAAGGCCAAACACATATTGAGACACATGCATTCAGGCGATAAAGGTCAAAATTGACAAACGAGAGCCGTTAATTCATTACTTTAACTACATTTGAAAAACAATATACAACGGAGATATGTGTGAAAAATTATTTCAAGGTATAAGCATTTTAGTTGAATACTAAGTTTCAGTCTAGAAAGCGTCAGCACAGGCGTTTCGGAGTATATCCTCCAGATACCGACCCTTGTCGACTCTACAGCACTTTTGCTATGAAATCTCCGACCCTCGCCGTGTTTTTTTTTTGCAGTCCTGGAAATTAAAAAAAATCACATGGGTCGAAATCAGGCGAGTACAGACGGAAGGGAAAACTTGGTGAAACTTGGTGACAATACTTGCGCATTGACCTGCAGGAAAGCTAGTCCTGACACACCTAACGACATTGTATTGTGTTTTTGAAGCTGATTTGCACAACATCACTGTTAATTTTACAGATACTATTCTGCTTCGGGGAATAGCGCCCTAAACAATTCTTCTACGACTATCAAAGAAAAGGGCTTATATGATATATATGATATGATATTCTTAACGCTTATAACCCATTTGCCTGGTGTGTTTGGTGAAAATAGCGTTAATTAGTCGACCAATAAAATGCACTATAACCTATAAAAACAGTGTCACTTCAGTTTGCGTTATAGGAGCGGTACAGTGGTTACGCGCTGAACTTGTAATCCAGGGATCGTAGGTTCGATCCCCCGCTCCTCCACTAGCATAACTAAAAACCGAGGTCCCCTGTATCAATGCTGTACACCGGGCATGTTAAACAACCAAGGGTGTCTCTGGAACGGGACACGTTCTGTATCTTGCACTATCTCCCGAAACTTACTATAACTAAAAAAGAAAAGTCTGGCCATTGGTTTATTCAAGTTTCTACATGTGTTATTTTCGGGAAATACATCTAACCCAACCCTGGGTCCTTTGAAGGTTTTAATGTTAACTTGATTTTTTAAACTTTTTAAGTGATATTTCTTAAAACATATATTTGTATATAGTTATTTCATGATAATTTGCGTGATATAAAGATTAATTCTAACCACAAGGTGTATTTAAAGTGTATTATAACTTTCTATTTTGAATATAAACGAAATGATACCAAGGGCCATAACTCTAGTATTCCACAAGCATTTTGCATGAAACTTGCACAGCCATATTTCATGACAGTACTTTACGTTTCGAGTAAGTTGTATTTGAATTCTCGAAACTATATCGAAAATGTGGCCTATTTAACTTTGTATATACAGTTTATAGAGAAAACAGCAATACCACGCTTGAGGCTGAGCCTAAAATTTGTAAATGATCACTCTTCACTTGTGTAATGTTGATAGGAAACATTATTATAATTTGCATTAATAAGGATTTTATTCTCGCCGGAACTGCCAGACAATACACAAATTATAAAGCTTAAATACATAATTTACAGGGAAAGAAGATCAAAGTCTAGTGCTGCTAAGGCAATGAAATGGAAACTTGCAGGGCCACATATACATATTGCAGCAAATATTTGTACCCAGACTTACTTAAATACTATAATTCGTTTCTTACATATGGTCTGCGGCGGACGACCATGCGTCCATCAGTCCGTCCACGCACACCAAATGGTCAATAGGGTGATTGGTTTTGTGTTCAACTAAGCAGTCTGATGTTTGCCTCAGTAAATTCCGTCATTACCAAGTTAATAGGGATGGGTATTACCACTCAAGTTGATATTGCATTATGGGGTTAAACATTGTATTGTGTGGTCAGGTTAATATGGTTAAATCATATTATCGGGTTAAAAGACCAACGAAAGACCAAAGAGTTCGTCACGTAAGTTCGGAATGACGAATGGAGAGCTACATCAGTCTGCCTTCGGCGTGATGAAATATCTCGCATTCGCTATGCCAACATATTGTAGACCAACACTGAATTTTAATAGACAGATTTCATAAAAAAGACTTTCAGTGATACAATGCACATGCATTTATATAATTGCAGTTCGGCAAATTACAACAGAATCAATTTTAGACATAGCGAGGAATAAAACACGGCTGAATGACTTTTAACAAGGAATATTCAGTTGTAAATCTCACCAAAGAAACAAATTTAAATTACATAGAGATGTAGTAACCTTTACACGTTTGCAGACGCGAATAAATTCATACTACAGAACCAAAATTCGAAATCTATTATATCTTTTTTTTACTTAATTAATTGTGCTGTGCGTAGTTTCAAACTGGTCCCAGTCACTTACAACTTCATTATATACGCTGACGTAAATATCTTAATGTCAGAGTTTGCATTTGATTGGTGAAATGTTAAAATTTGTTATGAAACATCAAATGTCCTTTATTCCGATGTATACAAGTCAAAATTTGTTTCAATTTTGTCGGCCAAATTGTAGCAGATACTATCATGATTAAAGCCGCGTCTACACAGGAGAAATATGAAGTACGTGTATAGATACCCTCTTTGAACAGATAAGATGTTCGTCATTGCATGCAAACGGAAGAGCGAAAACGAAACGTTATTACTGAACAGTGTTTATAACATTTGATTTTAAAATAAATTATATGTATTTCAATTATATAATTATCAGTACATTCTGTGAACAAAATGATCCACAATTTAAAAGATTAGAATCTTCTTTACTGTAACTGGTGGAAATGAAAGAATAAGGAATACATAATTTAGTCTTTAATTCAAGTATCATCCATGTAGTATACACATTACAATCAAAATAAATATCTTGATAAAGCTAAGCTTCAGTTGCTAATTGTTAAATTAAATCTAAAAGGAAATTCTGATGGCAAAATACTGAATAGAGAAAAGATGCACAAATATGCACAATTAATAATTTTAAGAAATTAATCAACACCCTCGACCAGATCGAGGTAGACCGTAATTAGCAACTAACTGGCGCTGTGCGGAAGCACAGTGCCAGTATTGAATAGGTTTTAATTTTGTACCATGGGGTTGCATAATCGAATAGGGAGTAGCCAACATTATTATTGTAATTAAAAACTATGTATTATGTTTGAACAAACTCCCTATAATGAATAAATAAATAGTATTAACTGATTACAAACAATACTATACCAGATGCATACGTCTTCGACCGTTAATTCAAAACTTTTGACATATTCATAGGATATTTAATAACTTTTCCACAAACTTGAAGGTTACGGTTTTTTTATTGCTTTGTTTACGGACCCTACGGCCAGATTCATCAAAGTTCAGAAAAAACGTCTCAATAGTTGTTTTGCTAACTCTAAACATTTTGAAGTTTAGATACATATGTTGTCAACGTAAATAATTAATGAAAACCCATTTTAATTACTACATACTAAAGTAAAATGTAGGCATTATAAATAAGACCGTTCACCTAACTATGCGATACATGGGGTCTCAATGAAAGTTATGTAAAGCATCGCTAACAACTGACCAATAGTAAAGACAAAATTAATCACGTGGGTTTCGTCTGCGTCGAAAAGCGTCTACTGACCACGAGCTGTAGCCTTGTTTAATGGGCGTCATCGTACCATTATACGGAAGGTTGTTTTATGATTCGTTTATTTTTTTTGTTAAACTGTAGTAAATGTGGTTTTTTACTTATTATGATAACAGTTACAAATAACATAATGTATTTGGTTTTTCCCGTTGATAGGTTGTTTACTGATATTCTAAAATGACTCTGATTCCTTTAAATCATGTTTCAAAAACATGCGCAGCGCCTTTGATGCTTTGCATCAAAATTTGTTTTGTTATTGTATAGTATAACACTTCAAAAAGCGTTACACATTATTTTCCAATATAAAAGACTTTGTCACTGATACATAAAAACTTAATTACTCTACATACATAAATTAGAAACCACATATCACTTTAGTATCAATATATCACAGATACTTTCGTCACTATGGACTTCTTCTACATTGTAAGTTTCAAGATGAGTAAAACCTTGCAACTACATGAAACCAGTCTTTGAGTATAGCAATATGGTTTGCCCATTTACTTGTACAATATCAGATCTTATCCTTAGGGAATTCGCAAAGGGTTTTTGCTGGATAATCTAACAGTGTTTCTCATTTGAGAATACAAAGATAGGTGGTTGGTATGCAGTACATATTTCTGTGTTTCAACATCAAGTTTAGGTAATGGACATATTTTGTTATAAAAGTCGAATATTTTTATACTTTCACGTTTCAAGACGGATGGGCGCTACACCGCAAACGGAATTTAGCTAATGCCGATTTATGTTTGGCTTGCATTGGAAAAGATACATACACATATCGTTCTGTTTCAAAATCTGTTTTGAGCAATCTTTATGTTTTGCCTTTGCCACCAGATCCCTTTGTGTTAATTATACGAGTTTTCCATTCAGTAACGTAAGTATCTATGACAATATCTTTCAATCATTCTATAAAACATCTTAGATGACATGTTAGTGCTAGTATTTAACAGATGTGATAAATTAACCGTGTTGCTTAAATAAGAAATGCAAGCTTCAACATATTGAGTAAACATTTCTATAACATTTTTCCAGTTTACTCTTAACTGGTCCATTTTATTAAATATATGCCATTGTCTACCTACATACATGTATCTCTACTGTTTTACATGGGGTGACCGCCAACCTAGTTCACCATATAAAGCCGCAATAGGTATGTTTACCCAAACCCTGATACAAACACATAACCCTATTTTGCATTGCATTTACATGTATACAAGAACAGGACTTTGTACCCAAAACAGAATACGAAATTAAAGACCATACACGTTCATAAAATAAAGATTACAGTGCCACCCATACTAAAGGATAAGCTTTAATAGATCATTGCTCTTCCTGCACTTTGTGCAACACACTTTGTCGTTTGATCAAAATTCAAATACTCATCTAAAACATATAAATGAAAATATTCTGTAGTGAACGCAGGTATAGTTACAAGCTCATATTAAGCACAACTTTGACGTTGTTAACTTTGCCACCTATACGGTATATATACTGCAATTTAGTAAACATTCTATAAATCGTCTATATTTAGTCTTCAGGCTCATATAACTACAATGAATCAATGACTTTTACAGACTTATCACATCGCATTAAAGAAAATTATTTGTCGAGAAGATAAATGTTAGAAATGCTATTTGTCGAGAAGATAAATGTTAGAAATGCTATTTGTCGAGAAGATAAATGTTAGAAATGCTATTTGTTACTTAAGAATGTCTCTTGACTACATCACATGTTTTGCTGAAGTAATTAATATAATAATTATGTATTATCTCAGAAAAAGATTATCAAATATTATGCATTTGATTAGTTTCTAATAATTTAAAGTCATATATTAAAGTGTAATGTTAAAGTATACAAATATTTGCAACTTTGCAATACAGCGCGTACATTCAAATAAGAATGGTTTACTTAGTGGACGTGCACTTGTAAATTGATAAACCTTTACCAAGCATGACTTATCATTTATTGAATTAAATCTTTAGCAGTTTCTTCTAGACGTTAAGTTAGTTTTTACCGAGGAATCACTGTTATCAATATGTAATCCAAATATCTGTGACCGGTAAACCCGTAGGCCTCAGTAGTTGTAAATCATCAAGCATTCACGGATTTGTTCTGAACAAACCATGGAAATCTTTAGGGAATCTAGGTACATCAAATTCCGCTCTGGCAATTTCCGTCATAGATTTGGCATCTAACACTAACAGGAAGGCATTCTTTCCTTTGTCGAAGTTTGAATTGTTGACTGAAGACAAGATGATACCTACAAAAGAAATAAATAAATTAATCATGCTTGATTCTGATGTTAAAATACTTCGTTAGAAATATTATATTATTATAGTTATTAAAGGGCTTGGATATTTAAATTACTTAAAAGATATGTAATTGGTGAAACAGTACATCTAAAGAAAATAAAAGTACCGAAACCGGTTTCTATAACCCTTCACTCGTAATAGTTCTTGCAGTGAATGGAATACTGCAACTTAATATTTTGATCATCAACAACAAGGTGTATAGGAGTATGATATTATCATTGCTGTCGACAGTGCAATTGCAATCACAGTTAGTTACTGAAGCATACCATCGTCTTCATCTGTTCCATCAGGGTTTGCTACAAACACAGGTTCTGATGGGTAACAGTCATCCTCTCCCCATTCCTTGTATGTCTTCGTGTTTATGTCGATCTTCATCACCTTAAGCATGATTTAGAAAAGTAGCATATATAATTATGAAGATCTTAATTACCTTTTGTAGATTAATGTACATGTTCCAATTCACAAAAACGATAAAAACCATGCACATATTATGTGAAATTAAAACCACTGAAAATACACATAAAGTTTGGCCGATCTTGATCGCTTCCACTGCGAATATACTTGTTTACAAAATTACCAATCTTGGTCTTTACATTACGAATAAATACAAAATAAGGTATAAAAAAATCAGACGTATTTACATTTGTGAGAAAAACAGAAATTGTTCAAACATTCTATACAAGCTTTCTACAGCATCGGACTAATTAGTAAAGAGTTACAGTAGTAATTGCTACATATCAAGCTGTGTATTGTGTATAACTCAGTTAATTACCGTGTTGAAATGTTTCTGTTTGTTATGCCATCCAACACCATATACATATCTATACTTCTTGCCATTAAAACGTCCGTAGTTAATCATTGGAAACTCCATACCTAGATCAATTTAAATTACATGTGATTGACAGCTGAAAACACTGTGAAAACATTGCGCAGTGTACTTAAGTTAAATAATGTGACAAGAAATTTGAATATAGAAGTGTGCTGTGACAAGAAATGTGAATATAAAAGTGTGCTGCTTGTTGTTTTAACTTAAACAAATAACTGTGATTTCTTTGTATCAGATATACGAAACCTGAAAAATTACAACATTTAGTGATATCTAACAAACACTTGATGAAAAAATAACAAGTTTTCAAAAACATTTAAATTAATAATTTTAATCTATTTTTTTAGACACAGAAGAAGCTTAGATGTTGACAAAAAGAGTTTCATAGAAAAGGGGAAATACTTAGAGTCATACTATGATATTTGTTGTTTTCAGAAAAATGTGGTTAAAATGATGTTATGATATTTCCACTATTTTTTTCCGTGATCATATTTTCTTCGTAAAAGTAACTATCATAAACTATATTTTGTTTTGTATCAAACATGTTTAAATGATAAATGAAATTAAATTTTAAAATATGTATCCAATATGGCGATTTTAGCTATACATGTTCCTATTTGTATGCTTTAGAAAAAAGTAGGAGCCATTTGAATGTAGTTAATAGGGACGTATTATTTATCCTTGCATTTTAACTGTCATAAACACTGGTACCCCATAGGCTATAAGCAATGGCTATGTAAGAACATCAGCATGAAATGATAATTATAAAGCTACTTAAGCGACACTTACCATCTTGTAGTTACAATATTATAAATGAGTGATGAACTATTACCTAAATATTCTAAGCGATGCACACGTGTGTTACAGTGCTAGCTGAGGCCGAAGTGTCCGAGACACTGTTTTGGAAGACATACAAGAATAAATAATTTTTTTTAATTATGCTTCAATATCTTCTGAAGTAAAACTTGTTTAAACGTCTAGTATTAAGCTGCATTTAAAAGTTCAGACTTGTATACCTGCATTTGCAAGCATTTCCCATGTACAATGTACAGTGTCGTCTGACGTCATTTCGGCTGTTGCTGCAGCATGAGCTATATCAACCAAGTTCTTGTTCTTTGGCGTCTGGACATAAAGAAGAAAGCAAAAGTATATACAAGCATGAACACTTTCACTATATCGAACTGCTTAATATTTAAATTATCAGATGATGGCTATTTTATGAATCTTGTAGGAAGGTACTATTTTATCAAGCATATGAAGAATTAAATTGGTCTTATAATGTATAATGTGTTGGTTATAAACTTATAAAATGGGCACCTGCTGATCAATTTTCAATGGCAGAATATATCGCCTTGGCTCTGGCTCGGCAAATGTTCTCCACTTCTTTTCACATTGTTCAGATGATAGGTCCTTCAGATAGACATAGTCAAGAGCTTCTTGCGACTGACTAGCACACAGGTCCACCACGATATGACCTTAAACCAAGCATGCGTGTATTGAATGTATTTGGTAACATAATTTCTGTTATATTTCACTTGTAATAATAATAGAAATGAACTAGACTTGTTTTGTTTCTTAAAAAAATCGAATGTCTCTCCCATGCACCCGTCCCTCAAAAAGGAAAGAATTCACTAGGCCTAAGTAAACCCTTACTATAATATGCACAATTACACTTCATATTGATGCTTCCCTGCGAGTTTGATGCAAATCCAGCAAGGGCTTTTGGAGATGAAGAGAGGACAAGATTTTCACATTTCAAGCCGCTGTGACCTTGACCTTAAACCAAAGGACTCAAAATTACAATATAAACATCTACACTTCATACCTATGGTTTCAACCAAGATGGATGAACATACAACATGTGGTTTTGGAGATGAAGGAAGTTTCTCCCATTTCAGATCCCTTCAACCTTGACCTTTATCTATATGACCCCAAATTGTAAAATGCAAAGCCAAACTTCATAATGATGCTTCCCTTAAAATTTGTAGAAAATCCAACAAAGGTTTTAGTAGAAGAAGAGCGGACAAAACGCCAAGTTTCAGGCCCATGTGACCTTGATCTTGTAATATGCACAACTGGACCTCATACTGATGCTTCCCTGATAGCTTGATGGAAATCCAACATGGAGTTTTGGAGAAGAAGAGCGGACAAGGTAATGCGGACAGACAGACGAACATTCTCACGAACTGATACTTATGTGGCTATGCTATTGCTCTCTTCATTGTTCTTTTAGCCACTTAAAAGAAAATGTTAGCTACATAACAGACCAAATGGAAACTAGAACTATCACTGAAGGTGATGAATACCCCCCGAACATCCCACTGACACAGTATTTAAAATTCATGTAATATTTGATGCTTTGATTATGCTTTGATTATTGGACCTGCACATCTTAAGGCTTCTGTGAAGTATAATTAAATTTTGACCAGCGGATTTCGAGATTAAAAGCACACAAGATTTTACTATCTCAAGCCCCTGTGACCTTTGATCTAGTGACCCGAAACATGGACCATGCGGTTTTGAAGATTTAGCATCAACAAGATTTTACCATCTCGAGTCCCTGTGACCTTGACCTTTGACTTAGAGACCCGAAACCTGGACCATGCACAACTAGGCATTGTACTTATCACTTCTGTGAATTATCATTAAATTCTGATCAGGGATTTTGGAGATTTAGCGTCCACAAGATTTTACTATCTCGAGCCCCTATGACCTTGACCTTTGATCTAGAGACCCAAAACCTAGACCATGCACAACTAGGCATTGTACTTATCACTTCTGTGAATTATCATTAAATTCTGATCAGGGATTTTGGAGATTTAGAGTCCACAAGATTTTACCATCTCGAGCCCCTGTGACCTTGACCTTTGACCTAGAGACCCGAAACATAAACCATGCAAAACTATGCATTGTACTTATCACTTGTGTGAAGTATCATTAAATTCTGACCAGGGGTTTTGGAGATTTAGCGTCCACAAGATTTTACTATCCCGAGCCCCTGTGACCTTGACCTTTGACCTAGAGACCCGAAACATGGACCTTGTACAACTAGGCACTGTACTTATCACTTGTGTGAAGTATCATTAAATTCTGACCAGGGGTATTGGAGATCTAGTGTCCACAAGATTCCGTCTACAGGCAGACGGACAGACAGACAGACGGACGGACAGACAAGCTTAATCCAGTATAGCCCCCTTACACTTTGTGTTCGGAGGGTATAATAATTTACAGTTACGTTATGTCCTCCTAGCCACGTAAATATATAATTATACGTAAGGTCGGACAGACATACGGCAAAGGGGAAACCAATTTGTCTCCGACAGGATTTAAATGAAAATTTATCACAAGATTTTGCAAACACTGGATAGTCCATGTCGGTATGAATTGCTGTTGTTCTGTTGTTTGCTAGTTTAGTCGTCAGTTGTTTGGCAGGCGTCATGTCAGCAAACAGGAACATTTTTTGACTGATTGAAAAAGATTTGATAACAAAACACGTTGTGCGTTTAAGGATACTAGTATGAAAGCCTCCTTTTATACGCATTTTTTTTGTAATAAGGAACAGCTGATCAAAATGTTGGAGACAGTTTTCGCTGTGAGAGGCACACCCTAAATTCGGGATCAATTTAAAGAACGTCAAAACAATTCTGATTCAAATAGTTGAAAGGATTACGTTTAAACCTGAACGTTTCAGCTAAACCGTCTGGCAAACATCGGTACAAACGTTTTGTAGTACCGTAAAACCTTCATAAAAACCTGTTTCATAACTTTGGATGGATAGCAATTTATAATAAAACGTTCCTATATTGGCACACAGTGCATACACGAGACATTTGTCGATAATGTTCTTCATAAAAAGCTTATTAATAATTATTTTATATACATTTAGCTCATTGTTAATGTTTTAGGGAATGTCCCTTTAAATAACTGCTTCACAAGAATTTTTGGGATAAGAAATACTGAAGTATTGCGGGTGTTACGTAATGAACGGTGGAAACATATTTTGCCTTGTAAATGTATTAACACAAATTGCTTTTGATGTGGCTTGAATAAGTTCTAAAACATAACACCACTTAACTTACCGTTATCCTCATATGCATTGGCATGGTGGAATACCATGAATGGATCCGCAACATACTGAATTTCCGGATTTATTTCATCCCCAGTTTTTCTGCATATTATGCGAAACCGCGACTGCAAATCAAACATTATCATAAAAACATTTCTTTACTGCTAACAAAACCACTTTGGAATTCAGGGTCTATTTTCGGCAATGTTCATACATAGATAACATATTTTCGGCAATGTATAAACATAGATAACATTTCTCAGTATTGATCTGTCTATGCGCAATGATTTCACATTTAAAGTTTGTATTCAGTTTCGCGCCATATTCAAACGTATGCCCCCAAGCTGACTAAGTTTAGGTTGAAATGTGCTGATCAGTCCAGAGTGTCTTCACTGTAAAATAGTTTTCTTGTGTTTATTTAACAGATACTTTGAACTATGTCTGTGTAGCATAGATTGTATAATTATATTTCTATTGTCACTTACTACGATTAAAGTAATTACTACATGTTCTTGTAATGATTCAGGAAAAAAGCATTTTTCTATCAGAGAAAAAATAAAAATAAGTGTGAATATTTGTTATAAAAAACATTGGCTTGAAGGTGGCTTTGTTACTGGAAACGACCAGAAACCCCTATTTTGTTAAAGAATATATGCCACATACCTGTGCATTTGTATTTCGTTAGAATATTCTTTAGTTTCATTTGCCTACAGACTCCTTTTCCGTCTTTTGCTTTTTAAATACGATATATGACTTACAATCCTGACGAAGATTTGTTACCTGTATATTGGGGTAAAACTCGAGTGATTTAGACATTGGTGAACCGCGCAGATTTGCCGTAAGGATTTTGAAGAGATTTAAGAACAATGGCTGCTCCACGTACACGTAATAATTTTCTGTCATTCCGAAGCTATGTAGGTAGTTGATGCTCATTTTTCCGGAGGATCGTATTGACGACATTACCTGACCTTGTGGAAAATCATCGGTTTTCTCTATAAAATAGAATATTGACTTCTTTACTATTAGACTAAGTGAAACTAGAATCTGCAATACATAGTGTGATTCACATTCAAATACGCTTTTTGATTTATGATTGTGTTTTAAAGACATAGAACATATATTTTGAAGTGCTTGAATGTAATAAGACAAACAGCTAACTATCGTAGTATTAAAGGGACATGCCATATAACTGATGTCAAACTAAATAATCCCAAAAACATAAATAATAGAACATACTAAAGTATAATAACTTACCTACAAGTTTGAGCTATGCATTCCAGTCATTATCAATAAAATCATCGTTTTAAAATATGTTGCAGTACCGTAAATCATTTAATAACATATGTAGAGTTGTTGTTGTACAATTAATGGATGGATGCGATTTATTACAGAATGCTTCTTTATTGATTAATTGTGGTAAAAGAAAGCATTTTACGATATATGTTGTTCTAAAATTACATTTATTTTTCATTTTACGTTCATTGAACACAGTATCTATGTTTCGAGGATGTTATCTGCTAGATGTAGGGTAAACGAACCTTTCTTTGGAGGAAACTTGATCACACAGAGTTTTGGACCTCCTTTAAAGGAACTGCCTAAGTTATGAACGGTGCCATCGGGATCATAGTGTGGATGAGCAGAGGCGATGTTTACAGCGACATACTCTTTTATATCTACCTGCAGTGTTTTATGAAAGATAGTACTTAACACAGAAAATAGCACAAAAAAAGAAATTTTTGATATTTCAGTCGATGTAATATAAACCTTTATGAAAGTGAGACGTTGTCTGAAATAAAAACACAAATTACATCTTGAACCTAAACTATGATCAGTTGAACGTATAAGTAACGGACATACCACATTTTGTGTACGACCACATTTATGCCGGTCACAACCTAATGCAAATCTTTCTTGTACATTTAATGTTTTAGTCGTTTCAGGCATCCAGCAGTAGTGTTTGTTCTCTTTTTAGCTCATCTGCCACAAAGTGCCAGAGTGAGCTATTAAGATCGCATTCCGTCTGTCGTACGTCGTACGTCCGTTAACATTTTCCTTCAAACAACATCTCCTCTGAAACCACTGAGCCAATGTTGAGGAAATCTGGCAGGGATGTTCCTTGCATAAAGCTCTATCAAAATTGTTCAAAAAAGTTCATTTCATGCAGAACTCTGGTTGCTATGGTAACAAATAGGAAAAGCTTTAAAAATATTGGGTGGGCTATGAATAGCAATTGTGTAAATTAATGACAAAATTCTCCTGGAAAAGGTTAGTATCCTCACTACTGTTAGATCCAGAATTTCCATGAAGACACAAAGTGGTCAGTGCGAAATGAATAGCCACAGTGAAGATCGGACAGCAAAATATTGAATAGCATGCAGTGCAGATCATGATCAGACAGCGAAATAAGAAATATTTCACAGTGCAGATCATGATCAGACAGCAAAATATGAGTAGCGAACAGTCTTGATCATGATCAGACAGCAAAATAGATGAAATGCGAACAGTGCGGATCATGACCAGCCATAAAAAAGATGAAAAGATGAAAAGCGAACAGACAGCAAAATAATGAATAGCTTACAGTGCAGATCATGATTAGATAGCAAAAAAATTAATAGCTTACAGTGCAGATCATGTTCACACATCAACATATAAATAGCAGATCATGATCAGACAGCAAAATAATGAACAGCATACAGTGCAGATTATGATCAGACAGCGAAATAATTGATATTTAACAGTGCAGAACATGATCAGACAGCAAAAAATGAAAAGCGAACTGTGCAGATCATAATCAGACAGCAAAAAATGAAAAGCGAACAGACAACAAAATAATGAATAGCTTACAGTGCAGATGATGATCAGATAGCAAAACAGTTAATAGCGAACAGTGCAGATTATAATCAGGCAGCATAAAAATTAATAACTAACAGTGTAGATCATGATCATACAGCAAAATATGAGTAGCGAACAGTCTTGATCATGATCAGACAGCAAAATGATGAAAAGCAAACAGTGCAGATCATGATCAATATGTATGGTTGTGCAGGCTAATTTAGGTAGATAGTGCACTTAGACTGATAAATGACATTTGTTCTTTATTTAGTACACAACATATATTGCCATGTAGAATGCTTATGTAAGTAGAATTATCAATAGCAAACTGGTTTTCCACTGTTCTAAATATCTATAATATCTATTCTTAGAGTGTGTGGGATTTTTTTTAAAGGGAATAGAAATTTTTTTTTTTTTTTAAATTTTTTTTTTGCAGACTTGGTTAGCTATCATTAATAAATATTAATGCACCATAATAGAACTCATTTGAAGTAGTTTTGTAAGAATCTGGTTGGATTTTAAATCCATTCTTCAGTTATCAATTTTCTATATGTGTGTGTGGGGGGGGAGATATTCTTGTCTACAACCACAAGGCCTGGAATTTAAAATGATGCATTGTGTTTTGGACCGCTACGTAGAATGTTCCAATCAGAACCCCCGGTCAATTTTTACTCTTTCTGCAAGAACGTTGTTGACCTTGTGGTAGCCAGGTGAGCGATAAAGGGCCATCCTGGTAAAACATGTTTCTTCATAATATAAGAGCTACTGGTTACTTTACATCCGGAATGTTCACGGGACTTTTATATAAAGCATTTAATATTTAAGTTTAACTGCAATTGAATCATACACATTTGACATACATGTAACTAATATACTATCTATTATATGACAAAGCTGTCACTTTAATATTTACATTAAACACCTAACTGACCTTAAAGCGTGAACGAGATACGGACTTATCAGATGCTAGATAGCGCAAATATGAAACAATTTCGTCATGATAAGCTTAATGTAAACTAAAACGGACAAGTAACTGGTTTTAGTGATCAATATTATTTAATGGGCAATACTTTAAACACAGGATCATAAAAATAATACACCAGTCCTGTAAATACAAGAAAAGCTATCACCTAACTAATAACTATCTATCGATTTAATATTTCATTCCTACCTTTTCTAATGTTTCCAGTGTATCTGGATCTATTCTATGGATGTAATTAGTCTCCGATGTGGCATACAGTTCGTCTTTCAGAGGAAAGATATTCACGTTCGTGTTGTCGTTTCTTTCATCAACAGTGAAGTAACTCAGAAACCTGAAAATACAAACAGACCCGTACTCTTAATTTAGTTTATTAGTTTATTGGAAGAGCCGTTCATTGGAAGAGCCGTTCATTTGAAGAGCAGTTTGTTATATCAACAGTACCTGTACGAAATTTTCCGCACGGAAATGGGGCGGAATTCAAAGTGAAATTTCCGCCTAGAAATTCAAATTCTCCCCCAAATCTACAAGTGTTAAATCATTTGCTTTTGGGAAGGAATCCGGGCGGATTCCAGGCGGAAATGGGGCGGATTCCGGGCAGAATTGGGACGAAATATGCAAATTAGTTGGGGCAGAATTTTGGAGCGGAATCCTGGGGCGGAATTTTGTGAACGGAATCCTGGGGCGGAAATTTGGGACGGAATCCTGGGGCGGAATTCTAGGACGGAATCCTGGGGCGGAATTCTGGGACGGAATCCTGGAGGGGAATTTTTACGGGTAAAACATGATCACAAATTCTGAACAGGATATACTTTCCAACTGGTACATTTTTAATATAAACATCTAGTACAAATTATGAGAATATTAATTTATTAGCTTCACAGTTTAATTAGTAAAATATAAGGTAAAAGTACAAAGTCAAAATCAATATTATAATGTTTGTGTATGAAAAGTTATACATAATATTCATCAGTACAAGAATGCATTTAAGCCAATGTTTTTGCTTTCATTAATTCAGTTTTTTTAAATTGTTTTCTTGCATATGAATTTCTTTCGGTCACAGCCTGATTGAGGTCGCTCTCTCCAGGAATAGTTATTGCCAGGTTCTTTTTTGCCCTGAAGTCATCACATATTCTGAAAAACAGAAAATTTTACACAATAAGGCCTGCATTGAAATATAAAGAGGTGCTGGTACAACTCTTTCCTTGTGGATGTGTAATTGCTCGAATCATAAAAAAAGTGTGCTCAACTTTGCATGTGATATTGAAAGAAGAAATGTTGCTATGATCAATTCAGATTTATACTGTATATCAATTAACACATTTGGCACTTGCTTTAAGCATTTTTGTCTTCTTTATTGCAGAAAACTCTCTAGTATTACGAACTCCTTGGGATCATTAAAAATTTTTTCCTTATATCTGGAGTTTGTCATATGCGTTAAAAAAGGAAAAGAAATAAATTGTGCGGAGAAAATGTGTTCCTAATATTCAGATTTTCACTATATCTGGTGTCGCTATATACATGTACGGAGTTTACTGTATCTTGTAATGTACCTACCACTATTGAAACCAACTCCCATTATAGTTTCATACACTGAAATAAACATTTAATTTTATAATACAATCATTATGATTTAAACAAAATGTACCTCTCAGTACTGCAAGCTTCTCTTGTTCCAATACCGGTTTGTCCTCCTCCCCTGGCCTTGCTCTACCCGGGGTGACACCTGTCCCCTGTAAGTTTGCCAACTCTTGAATTGTAAAGATCTGTTCCAGCAGACGGTACATCAGATAAAAACAGTGCCTTCCTCTGTACCTTCGGACTATTATTTGGCAACAATATTTCACCTGTAACAATATAAATTTAGATTAAATCTCCACCAACAGAAAATGTTTATTTAATGCTTTAAACTTCTTCTTAGAATATAATGTAGAGATCATTGAGAGGGTTTCCGGATTGCAATATTGAATAGAGATTCCAAAAGAACAATTAATGTTAATACACACTACATTGTGTAGACCTCTATATATAATTCTGTGGTCCCACATCAGGTTTTTGGTTGGATGAATAGAACAGTAAATTAACTATATAATAATATCATAGCATATTAAGTTTAAAGTTTCCATTATATACATGTAATTGATAAACACTGATTTAAGACCTTACCTCTCACTCTGACAATTATTCCACAAAACTTTTCCTTTGGTTTAATTTCAGGTGCAATTGACTCCAACACATTAAAACAAGTTTTTTTTTTGTCAAAGCTGGACAAAAGTTTCAAATCCTTATCATTTTCATGCACAACAGATAAAGCTCCGTCTTTTTCGAATTTATACACACTTCGAATTTATACACACGCAAACATTTCAACTGACATTTCATTTCAAATAAAAATAACAATTCAGCAGTCAAGCACTATTAATTTACAACAAACATCATCACGTGATCTTTAATCTCACAGAGTGGGGTTGCAGCAGGATATTCAGCAGAAACTAGATATAAATGTAACCACAGATAACTAGCATTACATCACAGTAACCTATGGGAAACCTCCGAGGCTTATCAGCTGGACATGTGTGCATGCATCCTGGGAATATTTTACATGTACTTAACTAGTAATTTATGATAGCTCAATCATGCAGAAATTATGTTATTTGAGTTTGTAAAGTGCTATATGATAAATTCTACACGACTCTAAACATGCATCAACTTGTACAGACCAACAAAAATGTGCCTCAGACCTGCTAGATCTCAGCAAGGGCTTATCAGTGTAGTTAATCACTGGTTACAGTAAACATCTTATAAAATCCCAGGAATCTGCTATGCTGACCTGAACTAGCCTAGCATTAATTGCCAGATGTTATATTTGAGAATTCATGACCTAGACTTGTGCAAATTATAACTAGAGAGAAAATACATTTATGAGATTCATTTGAAAATTCAATCTGAAATTAGAAGATGAATATAAATATATTTATTTTTCAATAATCTTTTTAATGAAAATGTAAATGTAACTAGGGTATTATTAATATTATGTTTTATCTTTACCCTTTTCTTACATCGGGAACGTAGAGTTGATTCTACGTTCCTGCTTACATGTAAATCATGTGAATGTGTACAGTTCCATTAAATGGTTCAAAGGATTCCCACAGGTGGAAGGAACATACCTTTGACTTTTTTTTCTTAAAAATTCTTCAAAATTGAAAAAAAAAAATTTTTTCATTTCTTTTTTATTTATTCTGATATCAATTTTAAAATGCATAGAAAAAAGCATTAGCTTAAGAAAAAAAAGTCAAAGGTATGTTCCTTCCACCTGTGAGGATTCCCAGATAAAAGTTACTGATTGAATAATGCAAGGTGGTTTAGACTGGTCATGATCTACACTGGTCAAAAAGGAACATAAGTTTGCTATAAGCAATGTGTATATTTAGCAGACAGTGTTCGATCTTTAGGACCATTGTCTACACCACATAGCTGTTTTTCTTTTTAAGATGAGAATGGGGTTTTACTAAAAGTGATATGAGGAACACAGAACATAATTAGATACCTGTAATCAGATAATTACAGAGTTGAAACAAATGACTGTAGTGAAAGGTTCTGAACTTTGAAGAATTTGACAACCAAAAGGCAATACCTTAATTACTCCTGTTCTTACATTAAGTTTGGTTTGCTGTAAATTGCATCTCTATCTGACTGCTAAAATTTCTAAGTCCCATTTTCCGTCCCTGACAGCAACTACCAAAATTTCTAAGTACCATTTTCCGTCTCTGTCTGACTGCCAAAAGTTGTAGGTTGAAAATTCCGCCCGGTCTTATAAGCTTCGATAAAAATTACGCCTTGAAAAATATTCAAAGTTGCAAATTCCCTGCCTGAGTCTAAATTACGCCCAGAATTTCTTGCAAGTTTCCGTGCAGAAAAATGAAGAAAGTTTCCAATTTGGGACGGAATTGTTTATTCCGTCTCAGTTCCGGCCAGAAACACCTAATTCCGTTCCAAATCCATCCCACTTCTGGGCGGATTCCGTCCCAAAATTTCGTACAGGTACAGAGGTTTTAAATAAGAACCGTTAAATTAAAGTATGTGCTAACAACGTAAAGGCGTCTTATTTTCTTTTTTCTTATTTTCTAACCTGATATAGATATGTATAAAGAAACAGTTTACATAATTGTCTTGCTACACAGTCAACCCAAAATAAGTGTCACTGTAATAAGACATGTATTATCTATCATTAAGGTCCACAACATGATGATATTTATGTTTTGCAAACTAGAGAAAATCTTGAGGTTATACAGTTTTGAGACTAATACAAACTCAATCATGTCAATGTTTTAGTTGTCGTACTTAAATTGCAATAAAAATTTCAAACTTTAGGTAAAATAGTATACAAAGTGCGTTTTCACATAGATTTGTAATCGTAAAAGTAGAATATTATGAGACATATTTCAGATGAAAGACCTTGGACTATCCTACGGTAATCAGTAATTATAAACAGCTGCTATGCTTCCAAAGTAATCAATTACAATTATGCATTTTCCAATCCAAATGATTACAATAACTAAGATGTAATTATAACTCATGAACGATAGCTAGTCAACTTGATTGCCTGTTTATAAGCTTTGCTTTGGAGTAACAAGTATCGAAACACAAACGTCTAACACAACATTTATAGAGTCATTCAGTTGTTTGTATATATTCCCAACGAAACAATGGCCCCTCCGAGTAAGAAAATTATATACAAATTAGTTTGTCGTCAAATATGGATTGAAACATGTTATTAAATCCTATTTGAAAAAATATGTACACGTGTAATAAATACCTTAGGCTAGTATTGTTTCTGGTCTAAATACGTTGTGTCTTTGGATGACTGATTTTTGAATTGTCTGATGTACGACTCAGGTTAAGTATTCACATGCTATTCATGTAAAATATCAAAGACAATTTAATAACAATGATATAGCGATTGTTACGAGTTTATTATTATAATCATTGTTTTCAAGTTACCACCAAATTTCTCCACCAGTGCCATGTAGTGTACGTCGTCAAGGCACACTTAGTTCTTGCCCCCGTCCCGCTCTCTCTCTCTCTTCGACTTGATTCCATCTGGAATGAGTCTTAAAAGCGATTTATATAAGTTGTAAGAACTAGTTCCACTACTGAAAGTAGATTAACTAGTATAACACATTAAGCTTATTGAAATGAACGCACCTCTGAAAAATGTTTTTACATGGATCTGGCGCCGGCATTGTTCCAAACGCAGAGACAACGATTCTTTGAGCAGCTTCATTCTTCCTGTAAGCGTCACTTTTCAGGAAGCGATTCTGGTAAGTCACTTTCTTGTTTTCTGGAATTAAGAATCTAAAACTTGACTAAAATATCACAATTAAAGTTTGATCCGTAACAAATGAGCTTTGTAAACATTTATTGATGTTCACAATACAATTCGAAATAGTATAACCTAATATTTCAACAATTCCTTCGGAAGTAGTAGTGTAACTGTTTCTGTCAGCGTTAAGCATCTGTTTATTTCAGCAGCTTACTTGCAAAAGAATAAGATGCTTAAACTTCGCAAACTTTAAACTTCTCACAATGAAAAATTACATATTCCAAGCTTTAGAGTGGATAGTAAACTAATATACAGTTTAAATATTTAACAACAAGGGCGTTAACTGGAGTGGTAAGATCCCTGTTCCTTCGAGCATTACAGGTTTGTATCTTATACGATAACGGGCTTTGATTTTGTTTTCATTTTAACACACGCAAATTGAAAGAAAAACACCAAACATCTACGTTGTTATGTCATCATACTTAATTCTAAAATGGTCTTGCAACGATCTCTGTATATAACTGTCGTTGTTTAAAACAGGACTCAGAATAATTGAACAAAAGACGAGTTTTGTTTTGATTGTACGTACCATTTTTTGGATCGATTGAATTTATTCAATCGTATCCAAAGTTAACAGAATATTTCAGACCCTTACGGCCGAACTCTTAACACAAATTTTTGTCGAATACGACCGAAAAGTAGTCCTATATTACTGTCCTCTGTTTTAAAAATTATATAGTAACAGATCTAAATAATATCAAAACATTACAGAATTGCATAATATTATATTGTTGTTTTTCTTATAATTTGTAACTTAAATCAACGAGGTATCTGTTCTGTATAGAACTATTTTCCTACGCGGTTTTTATCGTCAGACCGGTGTGACATGAGAAATGTAAGACCCGTGAAATACGTATCGCTACACCGGATACACTAAATTTTTGGTTTCCGCTAGAGCGCGTTGACGCACTCATTTTGTCAATAACGCAACAGAAATAGCAAAGAGCGTCTTTTATGACGCAATTAAAATGCGTATGATCAAATTACTACAAAAACAACATTTCAAACCTCTCGAAATGCAAGATAAATTGTTGATAATATACGCTTCCGGTATGGGATATGTCTAATTTTGACCCTATTGCGTCGTCGTTGTCGTCTGATTTCGGATCGACCCGCATTTTGTACCATTGCGTTTTTGTGTGTGTTGATTCCTATGATAGATCATAGATCGTAGACGCACAACAAGAGATGGTCGACGAAACTTAATAGGGGAAACAAAAACGTCTTTCTGAGTGATTTTAATGATCATTTTGTAGTCATTTCGATCAGACTTTCACTATTGAAAGGGGGTTTAAGTGTGCCAAATAATATCCAAGTTTAATGTCTATGGTTGAATGCACTTATGAAAAATTCGCTTTGTGGACAAATTTGACTTTTGAGATGCAGTGACAAAATGGAAAGCATCCAAAGAGAAACACCTGTTGTTTTGCCAACCCTTTGATTACCCACCATTTTGTGATGTATCACATGTAGTTCTATAGAAGTAAACTGAATAAAACTTCTTTAACACATAGTCATGCCTTTTACTCTTTAAATTTACAATAAAGGGTATGACCATCGGAGTTTCTAAATGACCCCCAAATTCTGATACAGGGTCTTCCTCCTCCATGAAAGCCGGAAGTTGCAATATGACCTTAGCTGTTGGGTGTGACGTTAAATCCGAATTAATTCGCACAATACAATCAACCTTATGGGCATATCCCATAACTTTTGAATGACATTTAAAGTTGTTCAAACCATAAATTTTCAGTTCAGTTTTGTCAAAATCCATTTCTCAGTTACGATTCACAGCTTAATACTTCATAGGGTAGTTGAACATAGTCACTGAATGACATAATGTAAGCACATGGGTTCCTATCTCAAAAGTAAAGTTTACACAAATGGTGAAAGGTCAAAATTTGTGGACAGTTGTGTCTCCAGTTTATAACTTTCAGTCCTTTGATTTATAATTGCGACTGTATATACGGTTTTTAATGGTCGCAAATAGTTTTAACAGCGACAGCGCTGCAGCGTATATGTGTGTTAGCATGCGTCATTAACAAACATTTGCTATTATGTGATACAATCAAACCTGTTCACAAAGACCACTGACTTGATGAAGCTGTGGTAGTATTTGTTGACAGATGGGCTTTATTCAAAGGTGTTTCCGCATAAGCTGAATAATACAATGTTTGATCACATGCTGGTCTTTCTTCGGATAATGGTTTTTATACGGAGGTGGTCTTTAACACAAGCAAAAATTAAATTAAAATCCGTCGGAAGAACTTCTATCAGTATAAATAAGACAGCATGAACATGAAACGCAAAGAATGATTTCGTTGTATGTATGTATTTTAGAGTTTTATAGTTGGTACCGGATTATCCATTATGACCAACGCCCCCAGAAGATATTTTAAGTTTTTGGAGGATAGTGCAAGATACAGAACGCCTCCCGTTCCAGAGACATGCCCGGTGTACAACACTGATACATCAGACCTAGGTTTTAGGTCTCGTCCAAAAGACTATTAGTTATGTTAGTGGATGAGCATTTATTGAACCTGCGATCTCTGGATTTCCAGTCCAGTGCATTACTACTAGACTACATACAAATTTTAGGAACTACGACGTGCTACAATATGTACATTTATACCGACGTGTTTTGCTGCCCTTTGTTGTTCTTGTAACTGAATTTACACATGCGTATGTATTTTTATACAGTCTTAAATTTTTAAATGCGATTTACACTGTTTGTTAACAAGAATATATGTCATTTTCCGAAAATATGATTTAAGTGGTTACAGAAAGTTGTGCAAATAACATTTAATTATATTTCGGGTCATGGAGGTTCACTGGAACTCTAACTTCCTTCAAACACGTCTATTTTAGATATGTAAAAAAAGACCTTGTATTTCATTATCTACACCAATTTACCTTGACTGAAAATTATCTAAGTTTTGAAATATATTTTCCTGATCGTTATCTCAAAGTATTTATGTCTACACAGTAGTCTTAATAATATTTTTCAACAATGGCGTTTTGTCTCGTATAACTACAGAAAAGACGTAAGTAGAGGTGATCCTATGTATTGTGAAAACACGAAATACGAGCATTATGAATTACAGCATTTCAATGCTATCGCGTAATCTCTACCAAGCAGAATTGCGTGCGTAAAATGTATAAAGCATTGTATAAGTTTATAAACTAGTCTCTATTTTGTGATTTCGTTGCGTTTGAGTCAGTATTTATTACAAAATGTTATCGTATTACACTCCTCTTGAAAATGTCAAACATTTTTAAAGTTATCAACAGCCTAAACTGACACAATAATAAGCGCAAACACAAGCCGACGCAATTATGTGAAGACTCGGGGACTGAGGCATCAATTAACAATTTTGGGACTAGTGGGATTAAAAATGTTGTCGAATAATTGCATTTTTCGAGTCATCGTATGTTGAGATATTGCATTTTATTGATATTGAAAATAGAACGATACAGTATATTTTGGATCGATTGAATTTATTCAATCGTATCCAAAGTTAACAGAGTATTTCAGACCCTTACGGCCGAACTCTTAACACAATTGTTTGTCGTATACGACCGAAAAGTAGTTCTATATATTCAATGAAATAAAAAGAATTGTAATGCATTACCTTGTATTCTGTTTTCATTATGATATATTGATGAATAAATGTAAAACATTAAAAATTACTGAAAATCAACGAGGTATCTGTTCTGTATAGAACTAGTTTCCTACGCGGTTTTGATCAGAACAGTTTTCTAAGTCAGACCGGAGACACTAAAAGACACCTAGTCAGGCCGAATAATGTGTCTTATATCCGATGTTGTGTTTGTGATCATAAACTATCGGAACATCGTAATACGTTATCGAACCTCTACGTACTTTTGAATTTTAAATTACAAAACTCGGAATTCAACATAAAAAACAACGATTTTTTTTTTGTAACTTGCCAACGCCTGTATCATCAAAAGTGCTCGGCCTGACTAGTTGTCATTTAGTGTCTCTAAAGATTTTCCGAAAAACTAGTCTAAAATACGCCTTCATGCGTTAAGGTATAAAACTGAAACTTATCAGCAAATTAACTCTACAGAGGCACTTGTAGATGTCTTTTTGAAATATGACAACATATTTTTATGCTTTAAACACGTTGTAATTGTTGTATTTTACCTAAATGCTTGGTTCGAAAATGGTACGAAAATGTCCGCATTTCGGCGAAGTCGATTCGTATCTGGGTACGAATAACTGTAAGAAATCACATAGATATACATGTCTTAACTACGATTTTTAAATATAGACAGAAATGCAATAATCTAAAGGGAAAATCAAATTCATTTCTCTGGATTATGCTGTCATTTACAAAGAACAAATATTAACTCAATATAAATTGTAACTAAAACTTTCAAACTTTACCAAAGTAGGAAAATGAATTAATAAAAGTTTTCTTTGAAAGCTTATTTTCAGACTCCAGTTATATTGTTACACCTTTGTACTATGTATGTATAAATACTATGTATTTTCGAGAATAAATATTGTTTAAACAAATCTTTACCACGATTCTTTTGCTACACTAAATTTTGGCGTGTACATTCATACATACATTAATTATATAGGAACATATTAATCATCATAATCATCATCATTATCACTTGTTACGAAATACTGCTAGAGTCTAGAATATGTTAAATATGAAAGATAATAGCCTGCTATTAAAACATTCAGTTGTTGTTTTATACAAGTTATGAAAATTTAAAACAGAATGGTAGAAAGGCTGGTAATGACTAGGTGTGCGCAGTAGACCCGGTATATTGCAATTCGCAGTAGTTTGGAACCACTCACGGGGATAGTTAATGTAAGTACTTGTTCTACAATAGGTATATACTGAATCAATTTATAACAAAAGATTGATTTATCAATTTTTAGCTTTTCTTTGAAAAACAGAAGAGCCATTGTCATAACCTTCTTGACGTCAGTCGGCACTGTCGTCTTGAATCTGGTTAAGCTTTCTTAAAATTCACTTTCTCGGTAACCATTAAAGCCTTGAAACTTCAGACAATTGCTTGGCATCAAACAATGGCATCTGTTGCCGAGTGGTTGAGGTCATTGACTGATGTTTACTTGTCCCTCACCGCTGTAGGTTCGTGCCCTACTTGGGTCGAATTCTTTTATGTCTGGAAGCTATCTAGGTTCTACCCAGGTGCCCGCTCGTGACTGAAATAATGCCAGAATTGGCACCCAGGGTCTTCCTCCTCCATGAAAGCTGGACGTTGCAATATGACCTTAGCTGTTGAGTGCGACGTTAAATC
>JAFMSR010000004.1:42321081-42338784 GCA_022818135.1 Saxidomus purpurata | reverse complement strand
AATTTGTTATGAAACATCAAATGTCCTTTATTCCGATGTATACTTTGAATGAAAAGAGCATAACAAAATACTGTAATAGAATGATTGTCACCATCAAGTTGTGGACAAACTCTATTGTACATTTTTCTAAAGGAACATGCATATCATAATCATATTTCAATTGTATGCAAAACTTTGTTGCAACGTAGCAGGAAAATTAAAATTTGTTTCAATTTTGTCGGCCAAATTTTAGCAGATACTATCATGATTACAGCCGCGTCTACACAGGAGAAATATGAAGTACGTGTATAGATACCCTCTTTGAACAGATAAGATGTTCGTCACTGCATGCAAAACGGAAGAGCGAAAACGAAACGTTATTACTGAATAGTGTTTATAACATTTGATTTTAAAATAAATTGTATGTATTTCAATTATATAATTATCAGTCCATTCTGTGAACAAAATGATCGACAATTTAAAAGATAAGAATCTTCTTTACTGTAACTGGAGGAAATGAAAGAATAAGGAATACATAATTTAGTCTTTAATTCAAGTATCATCCATGTAGTATACACATTACAATCAAAATAAATATCTTGATAAAGCTAAGCTTCAGTTGCTAATTGTTAAATTAAATCTAAAAGGAAATTCTGATGGCAAAATACTGAATAGAGAAAAGATGCACAAATATGCACAACTAATACTTTTAAAAATTAATCAGCACCCTCGACCAGATCGAGGTAGACCGTAATTAGCAACTAATTATTGTATAGTATAACACTTCAAGAAGCGTTACACATTATTTTCCAATATAAAATACTTTGTCACTGATACATAAAAACTTAATTACTCATCATACAAATTTAATTACTCTACATACATACATTAGAAAAACAAAAATAATATCAAACAGGGAATGCCACGTACCAAAAACGCAGCCTCCCCAAAACGAGCCCCACAGCACCCAGAAGTGCACACCACCAACACACACACACACACACACACACACACACACACACACACACACACACACACACACACAACACACACACACACACACACACACACAATCATGTACACACACACACACATATACTACCGACACACACTAGCATACAAAGCAAACACACGAGGACAAAACTGTGTTTCAACATCAAGTTTAGATAATGGACATATTTTGTTATAAAAGTCGAATATTTTTATACTTTCACGTTTCAAGACGGATGGGCGCTACACCGCAAACGGAATTTAGCTAATGCCGATCTATGTTTGGCTTGCATTGGAAAAGACACATACACATATCGTTCTGTTTCAAAATCTGTTTTGGGCAATCTTTATGTTTTGCCTTTGCCACCAGATCCCTTTGTGTTAATTACAAGTAATTACAAGTTTTCCTTTCAGTAACATAAGTATCAATGGTAATATCTTTCAATCGTTCCATAAAACATCTTAGATGACATGTTAGTGCTAGTATTTAACAGATGTGATAAATTAACCGTGTTGCTTAAATAAGAAATGCAAGCTTCAACATATTGAGTAAGCATTTCTATAACATTTTTCCAGTTTACTCTTAACTGGTCCATTCTATTAAATACATGCCGTTGTCTAGCTACATACATGTATCTCTACTGTTTTACATGGGGTGACCGCCAACCTAGTTCACCATATAAAGCCGCAATAGGTATGTTTATCAAAACCCTGATACAAACACATAGCCCTATTTTGCATTGCATTTATACAAGAACAGGACTTTGTACCCCAAACAGAATACGAAATTTCAGACCAAACACGTTCATAAAATGAAGATTACAGTGCCACCAATACTAAAGGATAAGCTTTAATAGATCCATTGCTCTTCCTGCACTTTGTGCAACACACTTAGTCGTTTGATCAAAATTCAAATACTCATCTAAAACATATAAATGAAATTATTCTGTAGTGAACGCAGATATAGTTACAAGCTCATATTTAGCACAACTTTGACGTTGTTAACTTTACCACCTATACGGTATATATACTGCAATTTAGTAAACATTCTATAAATCGTCTATATTTAGTCTTCAGGCTCATATAACTACTATGAATCAATGACTTTTACAGACTTATCACATCGCATTAAAGAAAATTATTTGTAGAGAAGATAAATGTTAGAAATGCTATTTGTTACATAAGAATGTCTCTTGATTACAGCTCATGTTTTGCTGAAGTAATTAATATAATAATTATGTATTATCTCAGTAAAAGATTATAAAATATTATGCATTTGATTAGTTTCTAATAATTTGAAGTCATATATTAAAGTGTAATGTTAAAGTATACAAATATTTGCAACTTTGCAATACAGCACGTACATTCAAATAAGAATGGTTTAATTTGTGGACGTGCACTTATAAATTGATAAACATTTACCAAGCATGACTTATCATTTATTGAATTAAATCGTTTAGCAATTTCTTCTAGACGTTAAGTTAGTTTTTACCACGGAATCACTTTTATCAATATGTACTCCAAATATCTGTGACCGGTAAACCCGTAGGCCTCAGTAGTTGTAAATCATCAAGCATTCACGGATTTGTTCTGAACAAACCATGGAAATCTTTAGGGAATCTAGGTACATCAAATTCCGCTCTGGCAATTTCCGTCATAGATTTGGCATCTAACACTAACAGGAAGGCATTCTTTCCTTTGTCGAAGTTTGAATTGTTGACTGTAGACAAGATGATACCTACAAAAGAAATAAGTAAATTAATCATGCTTGATTCTGATGTTAAAATACTTTGTAAGAAATATGCAGTTATTAAAGGGCTTGGATATTTAAATTACTTAAAAGATATGTAATTGGTGAAGCAGTACATTAAAGAAAATAAAAGTACCGAAACCTGTTTCTATAACCCTTCACCCGTAATAGTTCTTGCAGTGAATGGAATACTGCAACTTAATGTTTTGATCTTCAACAGCAAGGTGTATAGGAGTATGATTTTATCATTGCTGTCGACGGTGCAATTGCAATTACAGTTAGTTACTGAAGCATACCATCGTCTTCATCTGTTCCATTAGGGTTGGCTACAAACACAGGTTCTGATGGGTAACAGTCATCCTCTCCCCATTCCTTGTATGTCTTCGTGTTTATGTCGATCTTCATCACCTTAAGCATGATTCAGAAAAGTAGCATATATATTTATGATGATCTTGATTACCTTTTGTAGATTAATGCACATATTGTGTGAAATGAAAACCACTGTAAATACACATAAAGTATGGCCGATCTTGATCACCTCCACTGCAAACATACTTGTATACAAAATTGCCCATCTTGGTCTCTACATAACGAATAAATACAAAATAAGGTAAAAAAAACCGAGACGTATTTACATTTGTGAGAAATACAGAAATTGTTCATACATTCTATACAAGCTTTTTACAGCATCGGACTAATGAGTAAAGAGTAAGAGGAGTAATTGCCACATATCAAGCTGTGTATTGTGTATAACTCAGTTGATTACCGTGTTGAAATGTTTCTCTTTCGTATGCCATCCAACACCATATACATATCTATACTTCTTGCCATTGAAACGTCCGTAGTTAATCGTGGGAAACTCTATACCTATATCAGTTTAAATTACATGTGATTGACAGCTGAAAACACTGAGAAAAAATTGCGCAGTATACTTAAGTTAAATAATGTGACAAGAAATGTGAATATAAAAGTGTGCTCTTGTTGTTCTAACTTAAACAAATAACTGTAATTTCCATCTATCAGATATACGAAACCTGGATAATACAACATTTAGTGATATCTAACAAGCTCTTGATGAAAAAATAACAAGTTTTCAAAAACATTTAAATTAATAATTTAAATCTAATATTTAAGACACCGAAGAAGCTTAAATGTTGACAAAAAGAGTTTCAGAGAAAATGGGAAATAATTAGTCATACTACGATAATTGTTGTTTTTAAGAAAAATGTGGTTAAAAATGTAGTTAAAAATGATGTTAAATGTATGACAATTCCACTATTTTTTCCGTGATCATATCTTCTTCGTACAAGTAACTGTCATAAACTATATTTTGTTTTGTATTTGATAGCTTTTAACAAACATGTTTAAATGATAAATAAAATTAAATGTTAAAATATGTTTCCCATGTGACGATTTTAGCTATGCATGTACCTATTTGTATGTTTTAGAAATAAAGTAGGAGCCATTTGAATGTAATTAATAGGGGCGTATTATATATTCTTGTATTTTAACTCTAATAACAGCAAGGACGAATTGTTTTGTTTAGATTTATTCACATGACACTAATCCTGTCATAAACACTGATATCCCATAGACTATAAGCAACGCCTCTGTAAGAACATCAGCATGAAATGATAGTTGTAAAGCTACATAAGTGACACTTACCATCTTGTAGTTTCAATATTAAATGAGTGATGAACTATTACCTAAAATATTCTAAGCGATGTACACGTGTGTTACAGTGCAAACCGCTGTCGAAGTGTCCGAGACACTGTTTTGGAATACATACAAGAATAAATATATACTCCAATATCATCTGAAGTAAAACCTGTTTACAACATCTAGTATTAAGCTGCATTTAAAAGTTCAGACTTGTATGTATAACCTGTATTTGCAAGCGTTTCCCACGTACAATGCACAATGTTGTCTGACGTCATTTCCGCTTTTGCTGCAGCATGAGCTATATCAACCAAGTTCTTGTTCTTTGGCGTCTGGACATGAAAAAGAAAGTGAAAGCATATACAAGCATTAACACTTTCATAATATCAAACTGCTTCATATTTGAAATGATCAAAATTATCAGATAATGGATATTTTATGCATTTTGTAGGAAAGTACTTTTATCACGCATATGATAACTAAATTCGTCTTATAACGTGTATAATGTGTTGGTTATAAACTTATAAAGTGGGCACCTGTTGATCAATTTTCAATGGCAGAATATATCGCCTTGGCTCTGGCTCGGAAAGTGTTCTCCACTTCTTTTCACATTGTTCAGATGATAGATTCTTCAGATAGAAATAGTCAAGTCCTTCTTGCGACACATTAGCACACAGGTCCACCACAATATGACCTAAACCAAGCATTCGTAAATTGAATAAAATTTGGTAAAGTGGCGCTCACGTTTTTGTTCCGTTTTTCGGCAGGAAAACGCGAGCAGCACGCGTTTTTCGCCCGTTTTCGAATTCGCCCGTTTTCGAAACGGGGCGTTTTTCTTCTCGGACATCATTAATATTATATTTTGCTTGTACTTATAATAGAAATGAACTAGAATCGTTTTGTTTTTAAAAAAACGCATGTCTCTTCTCTCATGCATCCGTCCCTCCCAAAGGAGAGAATTCACTGGGTCAAAGTAAACCCTTACTATAATTTGCCCAATTATACTTAATATTGATACTTCCCTGAAAGCTTGATGCAAATCCAGCAAGGGCTTTCAGAGATGGAGAGCGGACAAGAGTTTCACATTTCAAGCCCCTGTTACCTTGACCTTAAACCATAGGATCCCAAATTACAATATAAATAACTAAACTAAATACTGATGGTTTCAACCAAGTTGGATGAACATACATTCAAGTGGTTTTGGAGATGAAGAGCGGTCGAAAAATGTCTCCTATTTCAGATCCCTGCGACCCTGACCTTTAACTATATGACCCCAAATTGTAATATGCACAGCCAAACTTCATACTGATGCTTCCCTAAAAAATTGATGAAAATCCAACAAAGGGTTTAGTAGATGAAGAGCGGACAAAACTTTCAAGTTTTAGGCCCCTGTGACCTTCACCATTGACTCTATGAGTCAAAATTGTAATATGCACAACTAGACCTCATACTGATGCTTCCCTGGTAGTTTGACGGAAATCCAAAAGGGAGTTTTGGAGAAGAAGTGCGGACAAGGTAATGCGGACAGATAGACGGACATTCTCACGAACTGATACTCATGTGGCTATGCCATTGTTCTCGGGTTCTCTCCATTGTTCTTTTAGCCACTTAAAAGAAAATGTTAGCCACATAACAGACTGAATGAATAGAATTTACAGTAACATATTGTCCTCATAGCCACGTAAGTATCTATACGTAAGCTTGGGCGGACAGATGACAAGGGGGAAAACAATATGTCTCCGACAGGATTTTAATGAATATTTATCATAAGACATTGCAAAGACTGGATGGTCAAAGTCGGTATGAATTATTGTTGTTCTGTTGGTTGCTAGTTCAGTTGTCAGTTGTTTTGCAGTCATCGTGTCAGCAAACAGGAAATTGTATTGACTGATTAAAAAGAAATTGATAACACAACATAGTGTGCGTTTATGAAAACCTCGTGTATACAAATTTTATTGTACTAAGAAACAGCTGATCAAAATGTTAGAGATAGTTTTCGTTGTGAGAGGCATACCTAAAATCTGGAATCATTTTAACTAACTTCAAAACAATTTTTATTCAAACATTTGAAAGGATTACGTTTAAACCTGAGCGTTTCAGCTAAACCGTCTGGTAAACATCGGGACAAAAGTTTTGTAGTTCCATAAAACTTTCATAAAAACCCGTTTCATAATTTTGGGTGAATAGCGATTTATTATAAAACGTCGCTATATTTGCACACCGTGCGTACATGAGACATGTGTCGATTATGTTCTTCTTGAAAAACTCCTCATAGTTACTTTATATACATTTAGCTCATTGTTAACGCTTTAAAAATACTAATCTTCTCGTTGTAGGGAATGTCCCTTTAAATAACTGCTACACAAGAATCCATGGGATAAGAAATTCTGAAATATTGCGGGTGTTACGTACTAAACAGTATAAACATATTTTGCCTTGTAAATGTATTAAAACAAATTATTTTGGTGTGGCTTGAATAATTTTTAAACAATAACACCACTAAACTTACCGTTATCCTCATATGCATTGGCATGGTGGAATATCATGAATGGATCCGCAACATACTGAATATCCGGATTTATTTCATCCCCAGTTTTTCTGCATATTATGCGAAACCGTGACTGCAATTCAAACATTATCATAAAAACATTTCTTTCCTGCTAACAAAACCACTTAAGTTAGCAATACAGGGTCTATTTTCGGCAATGTTCATACATAAATAACATAGTTTCGGCATTGTATATCTAGATAACATATTTCAGTACTGATCTTCCTATGCGCAATGATTTCACATTAAAAGTCTGTATTCAGTTTCGTGCCATATTCAAAGTATGTCCCTAAGCTGACTAAGTTTGGGTTAAAATGTGCTCATCAGTCCAGGGTGCCTTCACTGTAAAATAGTTTTTTTGTGTTTATTTAACAGATACTTTGCACTTTGTCTTTGTAGCATAGATTGTATAATTATATTTCTATTTTCACTTGCTACGATTAAAGTAATTACTACATGTTCTTGTAATGTTTCAGGAAAAAAACATTTTTTTCTATCAGAGAAAGAATAAAAATAAGTGTGAATATTTGTTATAGAAAACATTGGCTTGAAGGTGGCTATATTACTTGAAACGACCAGAATCCCCTATTTTGTTAAAGAATCTATGCCACATACATGTGCATTTGTATTTCATTAGAATATTCTTTAGTTTAATTTGCCTACAGAATCCTTTCAGTCTTTGGCTTTTCAAATACAATATATGACTTACAATCTTGATGAAGATTTGTTACCTGTTTATTGGGGTAAAACTCGAGTGATTTAGACATTGGTGAACCGCGCAGATTTGAGGTAAGGATTTTGAAGAGATTTAAGAACAATGGCTGCTCCACGTACACGTAATAATTCTCTGTCATTCCGAAGCTATGTAGGTAGTTGATGCTCATTTTGCCGGAGGATCGTATTGCCGACATTACCTGACCTTGTGGAAAATCATCGGTTTTCTCTATAAAATTAAATATTGACTTCTTTACTATTAGACTAAGTGAAACCAGAATCTGCAATACATAGTGCGACTCCAATTCAAACACGCTTTTTGATTTATGATTGTGTTTTAAAGACACTGAACATATATTTTGAAGTGCTTGAAATGTGATAAGACAAACAGCTAACTATCGTACTATTAAAGGGACATACCATATAACTGATGTCAAACTAAATAACCCCAAAAACATAAATAATAGAACATTTTAAAGTATTATAACTTACCTACAAGTTTGAGCTATGTATTCTAGTCATTGTCAATAAAATCAACGTTTTAAAATATGTTGCAGTACCGTAAACCATTCAATAACATATGTAGAGTTGTTGTTGTACAATTAATGGATGGATGCGATTTATTACAGAATGCTTCTTTATTGATTAATTGTGGTAAAAGAAAGCATTTTACGATATATGTTGTTCTAAAATTACATTTTCTTTTTCATTTTACGTTCATTGAACACATTATCTATGTTTCGAGGATGTTATCTGCTAGATGTAGGGTAAACGTACCTTTCTTCGGAGGAAACTTGATCACACAGAGTTTTGGACCTCCTTTAAAGGAACTGCCTAAGTTATGAACTGTGCCATCGGGATCATAGTGTGGGTGAGCAGAGGCGATGTTTACAGCGACATAATCTTTTATATCTACCTGCAGTGTTTTATGAAAGATAGTACTTAACACAGAAAATAGCACAAAAAAAGAAATTTTTGATATTTCAGTCGATGTAATATAAACCTTTATGAAAGTGAAACGTTGTCTGAAATAAAAACACAAATTACATCTTGAACCTAAACTATGATCAGTTGAACGCATAAGTAACGGACATACTACATTTTGTGTACGACAACACTTATGCCGGTCACAACCTAATGCAAATCTTTCTTGTACATTTAATGTTTTAGTCGTTTCAGGCATCCAGCAGTAGTGTTTGTTCTCTTTTTAGCTCATCTGCCACAAAGTGCCAGAGTGAGCTATTAAGATCGCATTCCGTCTGTCGTACGTCGTACGTCCGTTAACATTTTCCTTCAAACAACATCTCCTCTGAAACCACTGAGCCAATGTTGAGTAAATCTGGCAGGGATGTTCCTTGCATAAAGCTCTATCAAAATTGTTCAAAAAATTTCATTTCATGCAGAACTCTAGTTGCTATGGTAACAAATAGGAAAAACTTTAAAAATATTTGGTGGGCTATGAATAGCAATTGTGTAATTTAATGACAAAATTCTCCTGGAAAAGGTCAGTATCCTCACTACTGTTAGATCCAGAATTTCCATGAAGACACAAAGTGGTCAGTGTGAAATGAATAGCCACAGTGAAGATCGGACAGCAAAATATTGAATAGCATGCAGTGCAGATCATGATCAGACAGCGAAATAAGAAATATTTCACATTGCAGATCATGATCAGACAGCAAAATAAATGAAATGCGAACAGTGCGGATCATGACCAGCCATAAAAAAGATGAAAAGCGAAAAGACAGCAAAATAATGAATAGCTTACAGTGCGGATCATGATTAGACAGCAAAAAAATAGCGAACAGTGCAGATCATGATCAGACAGCATAAAAATTAATAGCTTACAGTGCAGATCATGTTCACACAGCAACATATAAATAGCAGATCATGATCAGACAGCAAAATAATGAACAGCATACAGTGCAGATTACGATCAGACAGCGAAATAGTTGATATTTAACAGTGCAGAACATGATCAGACAGCAAAAAATGAAAAGCGAACTGTGCAGATCATAATCAGACAGCAAAAAATGAAAAGCGAACAGACAACAAAATAATGAATAGCTTACAGTGCAGATGATGATCAGACAGCAAAACAGTTAATAGCGAACAGTGCAGATTATAATCAGGCAGCATAAAAATTAATAACTAACAGTGTAGATCATGATCATACAGCAAAATATGAGTAGCGAACAGTCTTGATCATGATCAGACAGCAAAATGATGAAAAGCGAACAGTGCAGATCATGATCAATATGTATGGTTGTGCAGGCTAATTGTGGTAGATAGTGCACTTAGACTGATATATGACATTTGTTCTTTATTTAGTACACAACATATATTGCCATGCAGAATGCTTATGTAAGTAGAATTATCAATAGCAAACTGGTTTTCCACTGTTCTAAATATCTATAATATCTATTCTTAGAGTGTGTGGGATTTCTTTCAGACAGGATTAAGAAGCTATTTTCTCTACTTAACATTATATTTTGCAGACTTGGTTAGCTATCATTAATAAGACATTAATGCACCATAATAGAACTCATTTGAAGTAGTTTTGTAAGAATATGGTTGGATTTTAAATCCATTCTTCAGTTATCAATTTTCTGAGGGGGGAAGTCGAGCGGATTCCTATAAGCTTAATTATAGGGAATACTTAAAAAATATTCTTGTCTACAACCACAAGGCCTGGAATTTAAAATGATGCATTGTGTTTTGGACCGCTACGTAGAATGTTCCAATCAGAACCCCCGGTCAATTTTTACTCTTTCTGCAAGAACGTTGTTGACCTTGTATTATAACAAGTGGTAGCCAGGTGAGCGATAAAGGGCCATCCTGGCCCTCTTGCTTAAGTTAACTGGTAAAACATATTTCTTCATAATATAAGAGCTACTGGTTATTTTACATCCGGAATGTTCACGGGACTTTTATATAAAGCATTTAATATTTAAGTTTAACTGCAATTGAATCATACACATTTGACATACATGTAACTAATATACTATCTATTATATGACAAAGCTGTCAGTTTAATATTTAGATTAAACACCTAACTGACCTTAAAGCGTGAACGAGATACGGACTTATCAGATGCTAGATAGCGCAAATATGAAACAATTTCGTCATGATAAGCTTAATGTAAACTAAAACGGACAAGTAACTGGTTTTAGTGATCAATATTATTTAATGGGCAATAATTTAAACACAGGATCATAAAATTAATACACCAGTCCTGTAAATACAAGAAAAGCTATCATCTAACTAATAACTATATATCGATTTAATATTTCATTCCTACCTTTTCTAATGTTTCCAGTGTATCTGGATCTATTCTATTGATGTAATTAGTCTCCGATGTGGCATACAGTTCGTCATTCAGAGGAAAGATATTCACGTTTCCGTTGTCGGTTCTTTTATCAATACTGAAGTAACTCAGAAACCTGAAAATTCAAACAGACGAAGATCCGTAATCTTAATTGGAAGAGCCGTTTATTGGAAGAGCCGTTTATTGGAAGAGCCGTTCATTGGAAGAGCCGTTCATTTGAAGAGCAGTTTGTTATATCAACAGTACAGAGGTTTTAAATAAGAACCGTTAAATTAAAGTATGTGCTAACAACGTAAAGGCGTCTTATTTTCTTTTTTCTTATTTTCTAACCTGATATAGATATGTATAAAGAAACAGTTTACATAATCGTCTTGCTACACTGTCAACCCAAAATAAGTGTCACTGTAATAAGACATGTATTATCTATCATTAAGGTCCACAACATGATGATATTTATGTTTTGCAAACTAGAGAAAATCTTGAGGTTATACAGTTTTGAGACTAATACAAACTCAATCATGTCAATGTTTTAGTTGTCGTACTTAAATTGCAATAAAAATTTCAAACTTTAGGTAAAATAGTATACAAAGTGCGTTTTCACATAGATTTGTAATCGTAAAAGTAGAATATTATGAGACATATTTCAGATGAAAGACCTTGGACTATCCTACGGTAATCAGTAATTATAAACAGCTGCTATGCTTCCAAAGTAATCAATTACAATTATGCCTTTTCCAGTCAAAATGATTACAATAACTAAGATGTAATTATAACTCATGAACGATAGCTAGTCATCCTGATTGCCTGTTTATAAGCTTTGCTTTGGAGTAACAAGCGTCTAACAAATTTTAAACATTTATTGAGTCATTCAGCTGTTTGTATATATTCCCAACGAAACAATGGCCCCTCCGAGTAGGAAAATTATATACAAATTAGTTTGTCGTCAAAATATGGATTGAAACATCCTATTTGAAAAAAATATGTACACGTGTAATAAATACCTCGTATTGTTTCTGGTCTAAATACGTTGTGTCTTTGGATGACTGATTTTTGAATTGTCTGATGTACGACTCAGGTTAAGTATTCACATGCTATTCATGTAAAATATCAAAGACAATTTAATAACAATGATATAGCGATTGTTACGAGTTTATTATTATAATCATTGTTTTCAAGTTACCACCAAATTTCTCCACCAGTGCCATGTAGTGTACGTCGTCAAGGCACACTTAGTTCTTGCCCCCGTCCCGCTCTCTCTCTCTCTTCGACTTGATTCCATCTGGAATGAGTCTTAAAAGCGATTTATATAAGTTGTAAGAACTAGTTCCACTACTGAAAGTAGATTAACTAGTATAACACATTAAGCTTATTGAAATGAACGCACCTCTGAAAAATGTTTTTACATGGATCTGGCGCCGGCATTGTTCCAAACGCAGAGACAACGATTCTTTGAGCAGCTTCATTCTTCCTGTAAGCGTCACTTTTCAGGAAGCGATTCTGGTAAGTCACTTTCTTGTTTTCTGGAATTAAGAATCTAAAACTTGACTAAAATATCACAATTAAAGTTTGATCCGTAACAAATGAGCTTTGTAAACATTTATTGATGTTCACAATACAATTCGAAATAGTATAACCTAATATTTCAACAATTCCTTCGGAAGTAGTAGTGTAACTGTTTCTGTCAGCGTTAAGCATCTGTTTATTTCAGCAGCTTACTTGCAAAAGAATAAGATGCTTAAACTTCGCAAACTTTAAACTTCTCACAATGAAAAATTACATATTCCAAGCTTTAGAGTGGATAGTAAACTAATATACAGTTTAAATATTTAACAACAAGGGCGTTAACTGGAGTGGTAAGATCCCTGTTCCTTCGAGCATTACAGGTTTGTATCTTATACGATAACGGGCTTTGATTTTGTTTTCATTTTAACACACGCAAATTGAAAGAAAAACACCAAACATCTACGTTGTTATGTCATCATACTTAATTCTAAAATGGTCTTGCAACGATCTCTGTATATAACTGTCGTTGTTTAAAACAGGACTCAGAATAATTGAACAAAAGACGAGTTTTGTTTTGATTGTACGTACCATTTTTGGATCGATTGAATTTATTCAATCGTATCCAAAGTTAACAGAATATTTCAGACCCTTACGGCCGAACTCTTAACACAAATTTTTGTCGAATACGACCGAAAAGTAGTTCTATATTACTGTCCTCTGTTTTAAAAATTATATAGTAACAGATCTAAATAATATCAAAACATTACAGAATAGCATAATATTATATTGTTGTTTTTCTTATAATTTGTAACTTAAATCAACGAGGTATCTGTTCTGTATAGAACTATTTTCCTACGCGGTTTTTATCGTCAGACCGGTGTGACATGAGAAATGTAAGACCCGTGAAATACGTATCGCTACACCGGATACACTAAATTTTTGGTTTCCGCTAGAGCGCGTTGACGCACTCATTTTGTCAATAACGCAACAGAAATAGCAAAGAGCGTCTTATATGACGCAATTAAAATGCGTATGATCAAATTACTACAAAAAACAACATTTCAAACCTCTCGAAATGCAAGATAAATTGTTGATAATATACGCTTCCGGTATGGGATATGTCTAATTTTGACCCTATTGCGTCGTCGTTGTCGTCTGATTTCGGATCGACCCGCATTTTGTACCATTGCGTTTTTGTGTGTGTTGATTCCTATGATAGATCATAGATCGTAGACGCACAACAAGAGATGGTCGACGAAACTTAATAGGGGAAACAAAAACGTCTTTCTGAGTGATTTTAATGATCATTTTGTAGTCATTTCGATCAGACTTTCACTATTGAAAGGGGGTTTAAGTGTGCCAAATAATATCCAAGTTTAATGTCTATGGTTGAATGCACTTATGAAAAATTCGCTTTGTGGACAAATTTGACTTTTGAGATGCAGTGACAAAATGGAAAGCATCCAAAGAGAAACACCTGTTGTCTTGCCAACCCTTTGATTACCCACCATTTTGTGATGTATCACATGTAGTTCTATAGAAGTAAACTGAATAAAACTTCTTTAACACATAGTCATGCCTTTTACTCTTTAAATTTACAATAAAGGGTATGACCATCGGAGTTTCTAAATGACCCCCAAATTCTGATACAGGGTCTTCCTCCTCCATGAAAGCCGGAAGTTGCAATATGACCTTAGCTGTTGGGTGACGTTAAATCCGAATTAATTCGCACAATACAATCAACCTTATGGGCATATCCCATAACTTTTGAATGACATTTAAAGTTGTTCAAACCATAAATTTTCAGTTCAGTTTTGTCAAAATCCATTTCTCAGTTACGATTCACAGCTTAATACTTCATAGGGTAGTTGGACATAGTCACTGAATGACATAATGTAAGCACATGGGTTCCTATCTCAAAAGTAAAGTTTACACAAATCGTGAAAGGTCAAAATTTGTGGACAGTTGTGTCTCCAGTTTATAACTTTCAGTCCTTTGATTTATAATTGCGACTGTATATACGGTTTTTAATGGTCGCAAATAGTTTTAACAGCGACAGCGCTGCAGCGTATATGTGTGTTAGCATGCGTCATTAACAAACATTTGCTATTATGTGATACAATCAAACCTGTTCACAAAGACCACTGACTTGATGAAGCTGTGGTAGTATTTGTTGACAGATGGGCTTTATTCAAAGGTGTTTCCGCATAAGCTGAATAATACAATGTTTGATCACATGCTGGTCTTTCTTCGGATAATGGTTTTTATACGGAGGTGGTCTTTAACACAAGCAAAAATTAAATTAAAATCCGTCGGAAGAACTTCTATCAGTATAAATAAGACAGCATGAACATGAAACGCAAAGAATGATTTCGTTGTATGTATGTATTTTAGAGTTTTATAGTTGGTACCGGATTATCCATTATGACCAACGCCCCCAGAAGATATTTTAAGTTTTTGGAGGATAGTGCAAGATACAGAACGCCTCCCGTTCCAGAGACATGCCCGGTGTACAACACTGATACATCAGACCTAGGTTTTAGGTCTCGTCCAAAAGACTATTAGTTATGTTAGTGGATGAGCATTTATTGAACCTGCGATCTCTGGATTTCCAGTCCAGTGCATTACTACTAGACTACATACAAATTTTAGGAACTACGACGTGCTACAATATGTACATTTATACCGACGTGTTTTGCTGCCCTTTGTTGTTCTTGTAACTGAACTTACACATGCGTATGTATTTTTATACAGTCTTAAATTTTTAAATGCGATTTACACTGTTTGTTAACAAGAATATATGTCATTTTCCGAAAATATGATTTAAGTGGTTACAGAAAGTTGTGCAAATAACATTTAATTATATTTCGGGTCATGGAGGTTCACTGGAACTCTAACTTCCTTCAAACACGTCTATTTTAGATATGTAAAAAAAGACCTTGTATTTCATTATCTACACCAATTTACCTTGACTGAAAATTATCTAAGTTTTGAAATATATTTTCCTGATCGTTATCTCAAAGTATTTATGTCTACACAGTAGTCTTAATAATATTTTTCAACAATGGCGTTTTGTCTCGTATAACTACAGAAAAGACGTAAGTAGAGGTGATCCTATGTATTGTGAAAACACGAAATACGAGCATTATGAATTACAGCATTTCAATGCTATCGCGTAATCTCTACCAAGCAGAATTGCGTGCGTAAAATGTATAAAGCATTGTATAAGTTTATAAACTAGTCTCTATTTTGTGATTTCGTTGCGTTTGAGTCAGTATTTATTACAAAATGTTATCGTATTACACTCCTCTTGAAAATGTCAAACATTTTTAAAGTTATCAACAGCCTAAACTGACACAATAATAAGCGCAAACACAAGCCGACGCAATTATGTGAAGACTCGGGGACTGAGGCATCAATTAACAATTTTGGGACTAGTGGGATTAAAAATGTTGTCGAATAATTGCATTTTTCGAGTCATCGTATGTTGAGATATTGCATTTTATTGATATTGAAAATAGAACGATACAGTATATTTTGGATCGATTGAATTTATTCAATCGTATCCAAAGTTAACAGAGTATTTCAGACCCTTACGGCCGAACTCTTAACACAATTGTTTGTCGTATACGACCGAAAAGTAGTTCTATATATTCAATGAAATAAAAAGAATTGTAATGCATTACCTTGTATTCTGTTTTCATTATGATATATTGATGAATAAATGTAAAACATTAAAAATTACTAAAAATCAACGAGGTATCTGTTCTGTATAGAACTAGTTTCCTACGCGGTTTTGATCAGAACAGTTTTCTAACTCAGACCGGAGACACTAAAAGACACCTAGTCAGGCCGAATAATGTGTCTTATATCCGATGTTGTGTTTGTGATCATAAACTATCGGAACATCGTAATACGTTATCGAACCTCTACGTACTTTTGAATTTTAAATTACAAAACTCGGAATTCAACATAAAAAACAACGATTTTTTTTTGTAACTTGCCAACGCCTCTATCATCAAAAGTGCTCGGCCTGACTAGTTGTCATTTAGTGTCTCTAAAGATTTTCCGAAAAACTAGTCTAAAATACGCCTTCATGCGTTAAGGTATAAAACTGAAACTTATCAGCAAATTAACTCTACAGAGGCACTTGTAGATGTCTTTTTGAAATATGACAACATATTTTTATGCTTTAAACACGTTGTAATTGTTGTATTTTACCTAAATGCTTGGTTCGAAAATGGTACGAAAATGTCCGCATTTCGGCGAAGTCGATTCGTACCTGGGTACGAATAACTGTAAGAAATCACATAGATATACATGTCTTAACTACGATTTTTAAATATAGACAGAAATGCAATAATCTAAAGGGAAAATCAAATTCATTTCTCTGGATTATGCTGTCATTTACAAAGAACAAATATTAACTCAATATAAATTGTAACTAAAACTTTCAAACTTTACCAAAGTAGGAAAATGAATTAATAAAAGTTTTCTTTGAAAGCTTATTTTCAGACTCCAGTTATATTGTTACACCTTTGTACTATGTATGTATAAATACTATGTATTTTCGAGAATAAATATTGTTTAAACAAATCTTTACCACGATTCTTTTGCTACACTAAATTTTGGCGTGTACATTCATACATACATTAATTATATAGGAACATATTAATCATCATAATCATCATCATTATCACTTGTTACGAAATACTGCTAGAGTCTAGAATATGTTAAATATGAAAGATAATAGCCTGCTATTAAAACATTCAGTTGTTGTTTTATACAAGTTATGAAAATTTAAAACAGTATGGTAGAAAGGCTGGTAATGACTAGGTGTGCGCAATAGACCCGGTATATTGCAATTCGCAGTATTTTGGAACCACTCACGGGGATAGTTAATGTAAGTACTTGTTCTACAATAGGTATATACTGAATCAATTTATAACAAAAGATTGATTTATCAATTTTTAGCTTTTCTTTGAAAAACAGAAGAGCCATTGTCATAACCTTCTTGACGTCAGTCGGCACTGTCGTCTTGAATCTGGTTAAGCTTTCTTAAAATTCACTTTCTCGGTAACCATTAAAGCCTTGAAACTTCAGACAATTGCTTGGCATCAAACAATGGCATCTGTTGCCGAGTGGTTGAGGTCATTGACTGATGTTTACTTGTCCCTCACCGCTGTAGGTTCGTGCCCTACTTGGGTCGAATTCTTTTATGTCTGGAAGCTA
>JAFMSR010000004.1:41961558-42320581 GCA_022818135.1 Saxidomus purpurata | reverse complement strand
AACTCCACGAACCCACAGCCCTCCATCAGCGAGAGAAAAAAATATATTAATATTATACACAAGAAAAATATATAAACCGGTTGAAATATTATCCAATCTTTTATTTGCGAAAATTATTTTTCTTTCCATATAAAATTATATACAGTTAGACATTCATAGTTTATAGAAAAGGGAGGTAATCTCTTTTACTTTAATTCCATTTTAACGGCTATTCTGAAAGAATACAAATTTGTTTTTTTAAATCTTTATACATACAAATATTTTACGTAATACAAAAGATAAAATCGTGAAATGTTAGCCAAACTTCTCCTTGTGGAAAATTAATAATTTGTTTCTTTATATACCGTTTTAAAGTAAACACTTTCATACTAAACATACTGTAGTGGCGTATCCGTCGTGTTAAGAAAATATACATGGACACCACAAAACGAATATTCGAATATATTCGAATATGCCAAACCGAATATTCGAATATTGATTTTAGTATTCGTTCCCATCCCTACATTTTATTTATGAAAATATTACATTTTCGTCGAAAACGTACAGAAAAAGGTCAGAAACGTCATTTTTCTGCTCCATGAATATTGGCATTTCAGATAATAACATAAAAAACTAGACGATGAAAGTTTTTTAAATTTTGACAATTTACTATTTTTGACATTTGAAACTGAATAATTGAAGAAAAATGGGATGTGTTCGACTTAGATTTTTCAGTAAGCTCTTGAATAATGCCACTATAACGTGAAAATGTGGTGCCGCTTCTATGCATCACTGCGGATGAACGACCACCAGATATTGGGTCAAAAGTGAGCACAGATAATTAGTTTTCGCAAGTTACGTGTAATAACTGGGGTAAGTTAAAACCCGATTTTCACTCTGATGCAAATCATATTGTGTCTATTTGTGTGTTTTCAGATACTTTAATGACTGTCCAAGCCGAATGTTTTCTCGTTGTGCAATATATAAATGTTGAAATGTTGAAAATATCCAAAACAAATAGTTTGCTCACTCGAAATATCTCGACTGTTGGCAAAGTATGCCGTTTTATTTGATAAATCATTAACATTTTTATAATCTGAATACGGCATAACATTTGCCTAACGACAACATATTAATGATTAAAATAACATCATTTAAGACGAAAGTATAGCGGAGATACGGTTCTCGAAACATTTCAATTACTGTACTGGGTATTGGTTAAACGTGTACTGAGTATTGACGGAGTGAGCGAATCACTGTACTGAGTATTGCATCAAGAAATGAGTAAAAAATACAAATTTTGAAACGGGAAATGTATTTATTTGTTATCAGTCGCAGGTATGAATTCAGGAAGTGTGTTGCTTTGCACAAGTCTTATTAAACGTTGATAATTTATACTATAAAAGTGTATTATAAAGTGTTTTGTCCGGCGTTTTGAGTATTAGATACACATTAGAAACACATGTACAATTATATTTATATTTTTAAATTTTCACCAAATAATCAACAAGATCGCGTGTAAATGGATATGCTGTACAGTACTGCACTAACCATTCAATGACTCGGACATGAAGTGACTTTAAATGTTATCTACAACTACTAAACATTTGTCTAAAATACGTATACATGTAAGTTGAAAGATAAAATGCAGTGTTTTGTTCAAGTTAATGCAAAATAGCGGAACTCTCTGCCACAATTACATTGTGTGTGTGTACGTGCGTGTGAATGTTGTATAGTAACACAATAAAAAACAACAATTTCTTTTACGAATTATCATTAAAGCATTACTGCAACATTCATTTTTATCGAAATGTTAATACATATCGATTAAAATGAATCACACGATGCTGTGAAAAATGGTCCGTTAATCCCTACTATTATCTAAACAATTACGTCAGATTTTCGGGTTTGTATAAAGTATCATTATCCCGTATATTGTCAAAGATAAAATGGACCATCCTTCCCTAAGACATCACACGCTTTGTTCGATGTATACATAGGCAATCAACGTGAAGATATACTAAGCAATTTTAAACACTTGCCCGTGATGTGAATATTTAGTTTTCTGGGATGTGTAAATTCAAATTATTTTGTAGAAATACAATTGATTTTTGATAAGCAACATGTCATACTGTACCTTAATTTGGTTTGATCTAAAACATTTTAAAATCTATTAAAAAGATATATCAACTAGCATAGAATATTGCAAAAACAAGGTTTTTTCTATGAGTTTACCCACTGACCTAGTTTTGGACCACAGATGACCCATATGCAAACTCAATCTAGAATTCACCAAGACTGTACATAATTACACAATTCCGACTAAGGATCATGAAGATTCAATGAAAAATGGAACATCTATTGTATACACAAGGGTTTTCATTGATTCGATCCAGTGACCTAATTTTTGACCCAACTTGACTCATATTAGTACTGGACCTTAAGTTCATCAAAGCAATCATACAAACCAAGTTCATGGTGATTGAATGAAAAATGAAACCTTTATTGCATACAAAAGTTTTGTCTATGATTTGATCCCGTGACCAAGTTTTTGAAACAAGATGACCCATATTCGAATCGACGTAGATTACATAAAGGCAGTCATTCAGATCAAGTTTCCTGAAGCTCCAGTGAAAAATGCCGCCTCATTTGCATACACAAGGTAAAATGTACACAGACGACACACAGACGATAGAAATACATAAAGACGACGGATACCATGCGATCACAATACCAACCTTGGGTACTTCGTGCTGTGCTGAGTTAATAAAACGCTTTAAAAAGCAGCAGAATATTTATATTACTCACTTTTAATGCCCAATACTCAGTACACGTTAGTACCAATACTCCGGTACACCAAAAAATATAATAAACAATACCCAGTACACTAAATTCAGTTATATATGTATCAATATTTTGGCCCCGAAATAACGTTTGTGGATAAGATCTTGAACACTTATGTCTGGTACTTGCCCAAATAAATTGCTCGATTCAGTTTATTTAAATCTAAGCACATTTGCGAAATAAAACGGTAAACATTACCAACGGTCGAACTTTTCAAGTGAGCAGGCGATCTTGTTTTTGGTAATTGAACATATTAACCGACATCATTTACAGCTCGGGTATACAATGGACTAAGATAGTCATCGAAGTATCCAAAAACACAAAAAGAAACACAAGATAATGTGCATAAGATTAAATATCGGATTTTAACTTACCCAAATTGTAACACGTTCCTCGCGAAAACTAATTATTTGTGCTCACTTTCGCCCCAATATCCGGTGGTCGTTCATCCGCAGTGTGCATGGGTATTACTGAGTAAAGTGATTGTTTACGTACACGCAGTGAAAATATCAAACAGTCGCTGGACTCATTTTTCATACGTAACTTCCGAAAACTCCAATATTTTAAAGGATGGAACAAGCAAGTTCTCAATAACTCAATTATTACCTATATATTTATGGCAAAATACTCTACCAGCCTACTATTTCTTGAGTGTTGTCTCACACGGTTTTCACAAGTTCTCGAAAATACAAGTCTTAAATGTTGCGAGTTAAAACTTATCCTGACAACTCAGCAGACCGAATGATTATAACCAACCGACCCAAGAATAAGAAGTGTCCTTTTCAAAGGACCATGTGTAATAGCAAAGGCAGATATGATGTTACTTATGCTTGATACACGTACTTGCCAAACATGAGTGCATCAAACCTGGCATTATAAAGAAGTAAAGGTACATTTCCAATTTTTTCCAAATAAAAGCCTTTACTTACAATTCAATGTTCGGTAGTTATCTCAAACACTTAAATTCCTGAACGGCTCGTCGAATATTGACAAGTATTTTCTGTGTAAATCTCACGGACATTTTTTGAAGAAATCCCCTTTGACAGTTGCACTTTTGCAGAAAAGTAATGAGCATCAACAGAGCATACATATGTGTTTGCAATTTTTGAACGCTTCTTTAGACCTACATGTATTATTGTTATCGGTTGTGGAAAAAATGCGGTAGATCCTACAGACGCTCTCTCGTTGATAACCCTAGGGAGAAGAACATTCAGCCATTTATAGCGAAACGAGTATTTCAATACCCAATTCGGCGTTTACAGTTATAAAATAGAAAGAATCGTTAATATTTTGACTCAAAAGAGAAAACACCTTTATCTGTGTAACTTAAAATACAAAGTCTTCTTTGTAATTCGACTAGAACTTAGGCCTACTGCTAATTAAAACGTATAGAGTCTATGTATCAGTGCCAGATGAGGTTTTCTTGGGGTTTGCATTTTTTGATAGTGCATTGTTTCAAAAAGAAAAACTGCACTTTTTAAGAACATAATCCCTCTAGTTATAGCATAACATTACTTTATAGCAAGCATGCCATCCCATTGACACAAACGTTTCATGTTTCATAAACTATTACTCTGTATCATCTATGTTAAGGGAAGAGCATTCTGTGGATGCAGGGTCCCCTTTTCACTGTGTCTTGCAACTTTTAGGTGATATATGAAAGGACATTCTATCGGAAAACATTTTCTTGCATATTGGATCAGCATTTCAGGTCATTTTACCAATGCCGTAAAAATCGGTCTGGCACCCCTTCTATGCCAGACGACTCTCGTGAATTTCTTGTGACGTAACATTATAAACATTGTGACATCACTTTCCCAAACACAACGTCTGTATTTCGTTTGTTTTATATGAAAATGCATCATTTCGATAAGTTTGAATATAGAAATCTTCTTTTAAGTGCAAGACGGTATGCAAGAAAAAATTTCATACAAAACAGTTACCCTCAGTGACGGATATTTCGTTCTGAACCTCGTGCCCATGACAGAAACTATTATTGTTCAACAATGTGTCTTTACTGATATTAAACAGTCACTGAGACCAATTTGTAAGTTATGCACTGATTTACCCGCCTAGCTTCGTCTTTCCGTAATTTTGAAGAACAAAAAAAAATGTACAACAGATTTATCATAAAGTTAATTTTGCCATTCGACCCTAGTGATATTTCAAACATTGTTAAAATGAATTGACCCCAAAATTGATGGAATGAAAACAAAACTCCTGCGTTCGACGAATCGCCAAAAGTATGTTCCATTTTGGACGCGTATGAAAATCGGGTTTAATACAGAATGCTAAAGTGGCCATAACGTATAATACGTATTTAAAGCATATACAGTTTTTCAGGATATAAACTACAAGTATCCTATTCCCTTTCAAACATTTTAACCATGACAAGTTATGTTTTATTATGCCCCCCACAAAGTGGGGTGCATATAGCGTTGCACTTGTCCGTCCGTCCGTCAGTCCGTCAGTCCGTCAGTCCGTCAGTCTGTCAGTCCGTCAGTCCGTCCGTCCGTCCGTCCGTACGTCCCGAAATCTTGTGAACGCAACTCCTCTTAAACCGGATGGCAGATTTTGCTTAAACTTCCAGGGATGAACAACCTTAATGTGTAGATGGTAGTAAAGGAAGGAATTTTCGCGGCGACCAAATTTAACAGAATTATGGCCCTTTGTTGATTTTTTCACTATATATCTTGTGAACGCAACTCCTCTTAAACCGGATGGCAGATTTTGCTTAAACTTCCAGGGATGAACAACCTTAATGTGTAATGGTAGTAAAGAAAGGAATTTTTGCTGCGACCAAATTTAACAGAATTATGGCCCTTTGTTGATTTTTTCACTATATACTATGTAGAAATTTTGTGAACGCAACTCCTCTTAAACCGGATGGCAGATTTTGCTTAAACTTCCAGGGATGAACAACCTTAATGTGTAGATGGCAGTAAAGGAAGGAATTTTGCAGCGTCCAAATTTAACAGAATTATGGCCCTTTGTTGATTTTTTCACTATATACCATATAGAAATTTTGTGAACGCAACTCCTCTTAAACTGGTTGGCAGATTTTGCTTAAACTTCCAGGGATGAACAACCTTAATGTGTAGATGGTAGTAAAGGAAGGAATTTTTGTTGCGACCAAATTTAACAGAATTATGGCCCTTTGTTAAGTTTTTCACTATATACCATATAGAAATATTGTGAACGCAACTCCTCTTAAACCGGATGGCAGATTTTGCTTAAACTTCCAGGGATGAACAGCTTTAATGTTAGATGGTAGTAAAGGAAGAAATTTTGTTGCGACCAAATTTAACAGAATTATGGCCCTTTGTTGATTTTTCACTATATACCATATAAATTTGTTGCGACCAAATTTAACAGAATTATGGCCCTTTGTTGATTTTTCACTATATACCATATAAATAATTGAACATATAAATTTTACATTTGTAATTTAATTTAACATGTACATAAGGTTACCTGTAGATCATTTTAGGTATATGTACAGAAATGAAACAGTGGAATGAAAAAGTTCCACATAAAAATCTTACATACAGATATGCTTGCTCTTGTTTATGAGCACATCTGCACAGTGGGGGCATCCGTGTCCTTTGGACACAATTCTAGTTGTAGTACAATGGTTTACGATGCTTTTAAAAGATGACTTGTTATATCAGATTCGAAGATCAGAATTTTAATTATGTTTGCATACAGACTGCCTTGGATCGCAATAAAAATCTCTTAAATTCCGATTGCTTTGTGCTCAAATAAGAACGTTTATATAATGATGCTATTCTGGTCACAAATGGTGCAGCTATCAAATAATAAAATACAATATATTTAATAAAGAATAATTTTTTAATTAAAGATGGTGCAGAAGTTTATACCACAAAATCCACATCCTTTTGTATATATTATTACATGAACGTGCATAATTAGATCCGTGTTTGATACATAAATTAAAATATGATGAATCAGTTTTCAAATTTTATACTTTCAATGAGATCCTATTCTTCACATCTGCGACACACTGGGAAAATATGGTCGTACAAACCATGTACTAATCCGCAAAAGTATGTGTAGACAAAGACATAACGTGTAACATTTATTTTAGACACACTATATTTCATAGTTATAACTAGGTCTGCAGTATAATATAATATTGACTGCAAAAATCGTTGAACCGTTAATAATAAGTGCACCGTAGTTTTATGATGTAGCTCTCGGAACACTATGAAGGAAGAATTGACAACGCCGAAAAATACCATAAAAAGAAATTCAATACATCTAAAGTGAAACTTGTGGGAAATTGTATGCAAAGAATACTGTGTGCTTTAGCACATGCTCTACAGTTAAACCAGTGAGTACAGACCACTGGCAGGAAAACGATTAAGATTAAGCGGGTATTGCATTTTTCAAAGCCACACTCATTTGATATACAAAATCGAACCTTATAACTCTGATTATTGCTCTGGTTACATCACATTTGGAGGACCGTCTTTGGCAAATTTTTTCATATTGTCCGTTCGTATCTGGGATCCAAACACTTATTTCAAAAAAATTGTGAGATAACAGCAGCTTGGCAATCTCTTGATTAAAAACTTAATCACATGAGAGAGTCGACTTTCCCGTGCATGTATATTAAAACACTATATATCGCAAGCCATTTTACTATTCCTAAAAGAGATATCTCTCCAATTTCAAAGAGGTATCGTTCGTTCCAATACAAATATCTCTTTCACGCCGAGAGATATCTTTGTATCACAGAAAGATATCTACTGAATATTAAAAGATACCTAATTTACTTACAGAGATATCTGTTTAACATCATTAGAGAGATATTTTTCTACTTTTGAGAGTTATCTCTCAATTTTAAACAGATATCTCTTTTTCATAGATATCATTTGAAGTAGGAGAGAACTTTATTACACTCAAATATATATCTTTAGTATTAAGAAATATGTTTCAAAAGACGAAAGATATTTCTAGTTAAAAAAGATATCTCCTAATTTACAGAGATATCTAACTTTAAGATATATCTTCCCTATTTTAGGAGATACCTCTATGCAATCAGAGAGATATCTCCTTTTGGGTTGAATAGTAGAAGAGATATCGCTCTTATTTCTAGGAGATATCTTTCATTTTGATAAAGATATCTCTTTAACACTGATATATATCTTTGTATCACAGAAATATATCTCCTGAACTTTAAGAAATATCACTTCTACTTAAAGGGATATCTGTTTAACATCATTTGAGAGATATCCTTCTATTTTCAATAGATATTTCTCAAATTTACAGAGTTATCATTTGTGACGTGGACTGAGAAAATGGGTCCAGATGAGCATTAATTATTACTTCGCAAATGTAAAATGACAAATAACTAATTTTCACAAAATTTCGACAAGGCGTAACCATTTAAACAAGAGCTGTCACATGACAGCACGCTCGACTATTCGAAAGCTTGTTGGTAAAATGGGGTTTTTGTCTAAGAACAGGAGTATTGTGTAATTGTCTATAAGAATTAAGGTCAAAGATATGAAACTTGTTCAAAGACCTTTGTAAATGTACATTGCATTCAAGGCCTTACTCTGGATTCTGCAAGCCAACTGGAGGGAGGATGGGGGGGATAATTTCAAAGAAATACATGACCTTGTATATTTGATCATGAATAATTTTGTAACTTTTCAAAACTGATATGTATAGGATTAAAAAAGCATGACCGCTTCATGCTGCATAATTATTCTATGACATTTCAAAAGAAAGCCATTTTGAGTATTTCCATTTTAGTCTGGAAAAACTGTGACAAAATTCTAAGTTAAAAAGGGCATAAATATGTCAAAAATCAAAAACATTGGTGAAGATGTTGACAGTAAATACGTTCGATAGTATTCTATCTTTAACAAAACATTCAAAATTAAAAAGGGACACAAATCTATCAAAAATCAAAACAGAGTTATGGGGATTGTTTCCTCAGGTGTAGATGTTGATGGTAAACATATATTTTGAGTTTCAAGTCAATACCTTATATAGTATTCAAGATATTTGAATTTACAAAAAAAACATACCAAAACTTCTAAGTTAAAAAGGGGCATCAATCTGTCAAAAATCAAAACAGAGTTATGGGAATTGTTTCCTCAGGTGTATAATGTTGATGGTAGACACATACTTTGAGTTTCAAGTCAATACCTTTGATAGTATTCAAGATATTTGAATTTAAAAAAAAAAAATACCAAAAATTCTAAGTTAAAAAGGGGCATAAACTCAAAAACAAAACAGAGTTATGGGATTGTTCCTCAGGTGTATATGTTGATGGTAGACACTACTTGAGTTCAAGTCAAACCTTTTATTCAAGTGGATTGATATTTGAATTTAAAAAAACTTCGTAACCAAATTTAGGTTAAAAGGGGCATCAATCTGTCAAAAATCAAAACAGAGTTATGGGGATTGTTTCCTAGGTGAAGATGTTGATGGTAGACACATACTTTGAGTTTCAAGTCAATACCTTTGATAGTATTCAAGATATTTGAATTTATAAAAAACTTTAACCAAAAATTCTAAGTTAAAAAGGGACATCAATCTGTCAAAAATCAAAACAGAGTTATGGGGATTGTTTCCTCAGGTGAAGATGTTGATGGTAGACACATACTTTGAGTTTCAAGTCAATACCTTTGATAGTATTCAAGATATTTGAATTTATAAAAAACTTTAACCAAAATTTCTAAGTTAAAAAGGGGCATAAATCTGTCAAAAATCAAAACAGAGTTATGGGGATTGTTTCCTCAGGTGAAGATGTTGATGGTAAACATATAGTTTGAGTTTCAAGTCAATACCTTTGATAGTATTCAAGATATTTGACTTTATGAAAAACTTTAACCAACGCAGACGCCGACGCCGACACCGACGCCGACGCCGACGCCGACGCCGACGCTGGGGCGAGTGCAATAGTCTCCTTATTCTTCGAATAGTCGAGCTAAAAATGATGTTTATTGGAAATGGCATTTACAAATATGCATGAAAATGATTATATCATGTCTTTATCGTAAAGCATATAATCATAACAACTACTAATTCTGTCACATTCGAAAAAGTGAAAATGAGGGCACGGTCAATAAAAATGAGGATTTATTGAAAAGTTGAAAAATGACAACAAAATTAAAACAAACGAAATACTAAACAATAAATTATGTGTAATCAGGTTAAAGTTCAAGAAAAAATACCGCCATATGAATGTGTAACAAGGCAATCTACAACGTCAAATATATTGACGTTAAAATTACTGTTTTGACGTCACAAACGTCATGTGAAGAATAACAATGTGTGTTATATGAAAACAAGCATAACTTTAAAAGTAGTTGGTAGATTTACTTGAAATTTTCAATTCATAGTCAACAGACTTCACACTTTTAGAAAACATGTAAAACAAAATGTGTGATTTTTACTCATCTGGACCCATTTTCACAGTCACAGTCACATTTTAAGAAGGAGAGATATCTATGAACGACAGAAAGATATTTCTATAACATTGAGATATATCTCTTTAGTATTGGGAGATATCTTTCTAAACAGGTGAGAAATCTCTATTGAAAGAAAGATATATCCTAATTTACAGAGATATCTATGAATTTAAGAGATATCTCCCCAGTCTTAGGAGATATCTATATGAAATCAGAGAGATATCTCTTTTTTGATGAAATAGTAAATTGGCTTGCCATAACTATATCCCAGAACTAATATAAAATTGAGTTTATTTTGCTTAATGAAAAGTTATAAAATAAAATAAAAGGCCGACTTGCATTCTTTCCACAAAAAAGTGGTATTTGACAAGTTTCAGGAAGTAACACTTTGAGTCGTAACTGTACATGTAATTCAAAATTGAGGAATTGAAAATTCAAAGTCACCAGCAAGAAGGATGTTACTTGAGTTAAGGAACTGCTTTAAGTTTCTGGGATTATCTCTGTTCATATATCTTCATGTATCATCAATTGTTTTTCAAAGAGAAATACTATCAAGTTTGTACAGTTAAAACAACTGTCAAAGTATTCGACTTCTGGACAAGATGATTAGAATGTTTTTCATTTCTTGCCGTAACAAAAAAAAATGCCACGATGGAATGCATGCTTATAACAAATATCAAATAAAACAACCCAAAACATCCCTGTAAAGTTTGAACAAACTTTATCATTTAGTTAATAGGAGATGCCGCGAAAGTGAGACGAAATATTTGAGTGACGGACGGATGACTGCGCACGATGGACTGCGAATGATGGGAGAGGTCAATGCGTGTTCAGGGTTAACTAAAATACAGGAGAAAGGCAATTTATGCGAAAGAATTCAGTGCTAACTTGCGAAAACCAATGATACACCTATATATAACTTACGAGTGCGCTATTTACGAATAATAAGACATAACGGGCACCTAAGAGCTAGTGAAATATGGTGACTATAAGTCAATCGTAACATTCATAAGGAACGACTTACGAATTTTCCATTTTTCCGGCCGCTGATCACAAATTAGCAGGACGTTTCCGTGCCTTGATTGGAAATTTTGGAATATTTGTGTAATAATGTGGTTGCATATTTCTGCCACGAGATGGCGAAATAGCTATCACGATAATGTCAAACATTATCTAGATTATTCGAAGTTTTATATCTTACAGTTTCAAGTTTTAAAAAAGAAGTTATTTCGATAGTTCTAAACCATGGAAAACATTCTGAATGATGTTCGGCTGCTTCACCAACTTTGCCAACCAGCATCGATACAATCAATGTCAATACAATGTCTTCCGTTTGGGCCGTTGTAATATTTTGTATATACATGTATACTCCAGTTTCTCACAACGGCTGTAAACTTATTTACAGTAATAATAAAACAAATGATACTATCTTAAGAAGATAGATACAAACGTTACGAATATTACATTAAGTTTAGAAGGTCATTCCATTCTGTTTTGTTGTGTTGTGTCATTATTTGTTGACTTTTCAGGACTATACATGGCCTTCTACGTCGTAAAAAAGATGAATCCTTGTTTATATAGACCTGGAGAAATCAATTATTTGATCATATTTATATCGCAACGGGGAGTTTGGCAATTCCGTGTTAAAAGAATACATGTACAGAGAATTAAATGATCAGTGACATACATGAATTGTCACGAACTGAACGTCCTCTCTCAAACCACAGATACTTGGGTTCCGTATCTCGATATTCTGTCGGTTGATTGACTTAACCTGTTCCGTGTGTATACTGGGTTGTTATAGTATGTGAATATGCAAAAAAATACAAGAGAGACACTGTTGGGCCAGAATAGCGAGATACGGAACCCAATTGTCTATACGTGTCTCAAACGTCATTCTTTGTAAAATGTGTAATTAATCCAATACCAAAGAATTCAACCTTAGATCCTAGGGATCCCCTTTCTTATAGAGGTATATCATTAGATCAGTTGTTTACAAAATTTATGTGGTATTCTCAATAATAGGTTACAGCTATGGGTTGATAATACCGAAATGTTAGCAGATGAGCAAGATGAGCAAGGTGGATTTAGAAAGAAGAGAAGTACAATAGATCAAATTTCTACCCTCACTAATATCATTGATACCAGAAAGAAACTGAAACAATCAACCTTTACGGCCTTCATCGATTTTAGAAAGGCTATGATTTCATTAACAGAGATAAACTGTGGGTAAAACTTCAAGAAACTGGTATTTCTGGGAAAAATAAAAGCTATAATGTCACTTTACTCATCTGTTTCTTCATGCATTAGGGTTAATAGGTTTAATACCGACTGGTTCGATATAAAGACTGGTTTGAGACAAGGGTGTTTGTTATCTCCCTTACTTTTAATCTATATATCAATGATTTAGTTTTGTATCTGAAAAGCTTTGATGTTGGCGCCTATGTTGGAGATGAGAAAATTTGTATTTTGTTATACGCTGATGATATTGTTTTGTTAGCAGAAAATGAAGATGATCTACAAGTTTTGCTAACTGCGCTGGCTGACTGGTGTAATATTAACGACATGCATGTTAACAGCGATAAAAGTAATGTGTTCATTTTCGACCACCGTCTGTACTTTGTACTATAGATTGTTCATGTGTGGTAATTACAACTTAGCTATTGTTAAAAATATACATATTTGGGTATGGTCATTGATGAACACCTTGACTTCAAGTAACAGCTAAGGCAGTGCGCAGAGTGCTAGTAGAGCCCTCGGGTTACTTATTGCCAAATGTAAGTTGGCTGGCGGAGTACCGTACGATGTATTTACAAAGCTATATGATTCTATTGTCTGGCCGGTCATTAATTATAGTGCATCTATCTGGGGAACAAAGTCTTTCTCCGCATCAATGCAGTACATAACAGGGCCATGAGGTTCTTTTTGGGAGTAGGTAATACACACCTACGCTGCATTGGCAGGAGAAAGGCTTGGGTTCCACCTGTAGTCCGTCAATGGAAGGCCATTGGTGTTTTATGGGCACGGATATGTAATACAAATTCATCAAGAATTAACAAACGTATTGCACTTTGGGCTGCTGCCAAATCTGATAGTCTAAGGTCTTGCAAAAACTGGTTTTTTACAGTTAGGCAACAGTTAGCTACTTCTAACCTGGCAAACATGTATCTATTGTTAACCATGTACCTAAAGATACTATTATAAATCATATTGTCAGTTGCAATATGCAGAAGTACGTTACTGATTGGAAACATACAGTCTGTAGATATACCGGTGTGAATGGCAGGGGACGTAATAGCTTAGAACCTATTGTACATTTAAAACAGATTTTAAAGTAGAAGACTACGCAAACTTATTTTACCCCCTACACATAGAGCAGCTCTTAGTAAATTTCGTTGCGGAGTAGCTCCTATTAGAATTGAGACAGGGAGATATGAAAATATAAAGGTTGATGACAGAAAATGCCTTTTTGTAAGTAGTCGAGGACGAGAGTCATGTATTATTAGACTGTGATTATTATGATGATATACGTCAACATCTATTTCAAAAAGCAATTTCAATAGTGCCAAACTTTTTAAGCCTATCAAATGAGGTTAAACTCAATATACTTTTCACCAATAATTCATTGATAAGAATATGTGCCAAAACCTGTCACAATATTTAAATAGAAGGATGTTTTATCTATGTAAATAATGCCTTATGTATGTCATGTACATTGTATTTCTTAAATCAATCACTTCCTTTTACAGCTCCCAAAAAGTAGTTGCTAATCAGTTCATCTACGGTCTGACCGGGGTGATATATGATTTTGTAAAACATTTTTTAGTTAGTGCTCTAGCACCATTTTCTACATTCAGTTTTTATTGCATTTGTGAAATTTAACTAGGTTTTAATGTAACGATTAGCAGCTTCTCCTTGGCTTTATCTTGTATTTATATGTAAACTAATGTGCTTTTGTTTTAATGATTAGTCTCTTATAATTCATTATTGAAGGCAATGTATATCATTTTAATGTTATTCTATTTATGAATGTGTCTTGTGATATACATTGATGAGACTCTAATAAAGATTTATATATATTCTTTTGGCGTTCTAGTGGTGTTATTCACGCGTTATTTGTGAAAAAACTAAGTCGAAGACATCCCGTTTTTATTTCATTAATTGTGTTCAAATATCATTAAATGAACACTGTCAAAATTACATTAACATTTACCGTCCCGATTTTGATTTTTTTGTAAAAACGACAAAAAAGCGTTGAAAAACGATGACGTTTCAAACGTTATTTCAATTGCTTAAAGCGGAATCATGACATGCTTTGTGAAAGAAGGAAAATGTATTTTACTGTATGTATAGTACATGTACATTTTTCTAATGACTTTGATAGAATTTACAGAAAGAAAATCGGTTAAATATCAATAAATCTATTTGAGAAAACTTCATGACGGAATTGTTCCGGTACACTGCCACTAGAGGGCGTTGTTAAATGTCGTCATGTGACGTCATGAAAATAACAACGTAACCATGCGATGCAGATGGTCACGATATACGCATGTACCGACTTTCAAATAAATGTGACAACTTTTAATTTTACCGACCAAAGGTACTGACCTACCTTATACCAGATGGAAACAAATATAATATTTATGTGTGTTTACTTTTTGTATCAATGTTACATTAATAGGAAACAAAATCCTAAGGTGTAATGTTATTCTAATGTTCGGTTGTTCATTCGTATTGAATGACTGACTAAATGACTGACAGGTTGATTGATTGGATGATTGCTGAAATGATCGATAATTTTTTCAATGGTTCTTCTCCACCACCTCTCATTTTCCTGCCGGCCTGCATCGTTTTACCTTCCTTATTCGCTCGTTCTCCCCATATTCGTCCGTCCGTCCATCACTCACTCACTCACACTTCAAAATTTAACGCAATCAATGCATTCAGTATGTTTTTTTATGAGACATTTATGGCCAATCTCTTTTGTGTGGCTTGATACCTGATATGCAACCTAGATAACACAATGTCAGATGTAGGTAACATAATGCTCCAATAACCTCAGTTACAATACTACCAATTGGTAAAGGTAGAATTTAAAATCAGAGGCAAGACACAAATAAATCCACATTGCCTCCCTCTCTTCGAGGTTGATTTCATCTTGTAAATATCTATGAGGTGACAGTCAAGTTAAGGAGGATAAAAAAAAACCTGGAGGATTATATCTGATTGGGTAACATTTTATTTCTTCACTATTTCTTTTTACCTTTGCAAACAAATTTAAGGGCCGTCTGACTTAAAATTCTACAACGTGTTTGGTTAACACGAACGAATATAGCTAAGCTCTTCAATTGGATAAAATGTAACGTTGCAGCATCTCGAAGAAAATAACTTGTATTTCAAGCAATTCATGCCTATCCCGAAGATATAATGATTGTTTCAAAGTGTGATGAAGATTGTGAAAGCATTTTATTAGTCATCTAAAAGTTAATGTTTCAAATTATATATACTTTTTCTTGTACCAAATGATTCCAAAACGAAATAGATAAATAGTTTTGTACACTAGTTTCATACTGGAGTGAGCTCTTTCTGTTAACTGAAATGTAAACTTGACATCGTTTTGAGAAATTGTGAATAATTAGTTTATACTAATTTATTTATTCTCGATTGCGAAACAAGTTCTTACAACTTATATTAATCGCTCTCAAGACTCATTCCAGATGAAATCAACCTCGAAGAGAGAGAGGCAATGTGGATTTATTTGTGTCTTGCCTTTGATTTTAAATTCTACCTTTACCAATTGGTAAAGACATTTCAGACAACTACATCGTACTTACTCAATACAACGCGACACATGTGCCCAACACATACACTTTAAGTTGATCACTTCGAAAATTTGATCCTATGTATAGTGAAAGAAAACGAAGTAATGTCCCTTGAAAAGTGTAACGCTAAATAATTGGAAGATGGAAACTTTTTACTACCGGACCCTTTTTATTTGATGTCTTGTTCTCAAACATGTTCAAATCAGATAGTTCGATTAACATTTTTTCACCAGAATCTGAGAACGAGCAGCTTATATTCGCCATACATAAATAATGTGTTCAACGAAAGTAAATGATAAACTAATACAATTATAAAGAAACAAATGATCGAAAATGCCCTATTTCAGCACATATAATCAACATAGAGACCGTCTGTAATAAATTGCCATCCATCCATTAATTGTATATAGATTATAGAATGTTTTAAAGTCTGCAACATATTTCATAATGTATGGGTCAGTCACACTACACCGTATAGCGTTAACGAACGTCCACCGTATAACAAAATTTTCAGATTATTCGCGTCCGTTCGCATGCGTTTCTTTCCTGCTTCTCATGCAGCGCCTGCGCTCCTTGTCCATTAGATGTACGGTAGCGATGCGCTGGTATGCGTTTTGTTCGTTACTCGTGCGTTCCTTATTCTATACGTGTCCGGTTCGCATCCGTTCTTGTCCGGTAGACCTGATTCCCGGCCGGACTACTACCGGACATGCAACGGATGTAACGTATGTTCAACGGACGATAACTGACAAGGAACGCACAGGAACTGATAAACAACGGACGTGAAACGATGGTCCACCGGACAAAACTGATGAATAATGATATAAAATGTGGTTATACCAGTTTTGTCCGTCACGTAACCGGAAGAAAAACGTTCGTCAAACACTAAAAAAAACCTTTTGTCATTTTATCATGCGTTGCGCTTACGTTTTACGCGGAACAAGTCCTTTACTAGTACGGTGATGTCAGTTAATTGAACGTTGTTCGTCCTGTATATATGCGTTTGTGCGTTTTGTCCGTTTTATGCGCCACATACACTGATCGCAAGAGGACCGAGTAGCAGCGGGGGATGCCTTTCGTCATCCGGATAACTTTCTATACGTTGGGCGTCCGTTAACGCTATACGGTATAGTGTGACTGGCACATATAGCTTAAACTTTGCGGTTAAATAATCATACTTGCAAATATCTGTTTGTATGCTTTTGAATCTATTTAATTTGACACCAAGTTTAGGAAGTACATAATAAAATATATGACATGTCAAATGACATGTAAACAGCGAACGTATCGATGTTAAACCTGTTTGTCAGATTTCCTCTTAGACCGAATACCACATGATAAATTCAGCAACGAAAATTTATTCATTACACGAACAATTTCGCATAAAATGAATCGAACCTTTAAACGCTTCTATTATTGCATGACTTTGCTTTGCTGTTAACCACTACGCTATTGTTTTGTATGGATCGAGATGAGTAAAATATACCAATTTAAGATTGTAAACAAAATGTGACGCCACTGTGAAATACATGTAGTAAATGGCCGTGATGCAATCAAGTTGTGAATACCGGTAGCTGAACATAAGCTGGTGTCAAGATTATAATGTACTTTAGTTTAAATCAATTGTACCTACAACTTGAGCTAGAGAACATCAACTTTGATGAGGGTATTTTTAAATTAAAGATGCATAGAGACCTGCGATGCAAGCCGAGGAATCACCTTTCCCGAATGTAATAATTTATCAGTACCCGGATGTGCGAAGCCGATAATTTCGGTATTTTTTTAAATAATACGCTATCAAATCATAAAGCGTTACACACATCATGATACTGAACTATTTTTGCGATTCTACCTGTCATGTCTGTTTGAACACCCAAACACTGTACAAAACGATGGCATTTTGATCATCGTACATGTATAATGTTTATTTTGATGAACTCTCAACTTTGACCTAACTTAACTTTGTTTTGTTTGTTTACCGATATGGGGGCCGTGGGGCCTGAATTGGGGGCCCCCCAGGGGGGGGAAATAAAATAAAATATTTAATGTAGCAAAATAAGTTCCAAGACAGGTCAGTAAGGTTGTTTGTTAGAAAGCATTCCACTGATAAGATATTTCAGTTAAGCATTTTGCGTTTATGTTTAAATTTTTGTTTTATTTGTTTTCAGGAAACATGCGGACCAGGATTATAAAAGTGACCACACTGGCTTGTGTTGTATTCATGTTGTCTTTATGGAGTATTAATACAATAAGAAAGTACAGGTGGGAAGATCTTAGTGAGTATATCGTACCGTTTTCGACGACAACCAATCAGAATTTGTCATTATCCAAATCACTTAATTTCAGTATTATCAACTTTTTCATGACTGACCTTGTTGAACATCCTGAAGAAGCAAATAAGCTTTCTGCTTTACTTACGTCTAGGCATGATGTTATCAACGAAGCCCAGCGAATACACATGAACATTTTCCAGTCTCTGTTAGGAAAATATAAGTATGCTATGTTATTTGATTACGCTCCATTCGAAAACAAAGGTGACTCAGCAATATCAGTTGGAGAAATTATCCTTCTGCGTAAGCTCAATATCGAGGTAGTGTTTGCGTGTCACGCTTTCTCTTGTGCCCAAAAAGTAAACAAAGCTCACAATATAAGTCTAAAATATTCAAATAAGGAACTTGTCATTCTTTTTCAAGGCGGGGGCAATATAATAGGTTGGGCCGTCACTGATAGAATGCGGGCAAGAGAAATTCAACTTTTTATGGAATTTCATATAGTTATGTTTCCGCAAGGTATTTCGTATCAAGAGTCACAATCTCATATTGACTTTAGTAAAAAACTATATGCTTCGCACAATAACTTGACATTTGTTTGGAGAGACAAACATTCTTATGAGCTCGGAAAAAATCTCTTTCCAAAAGTGCACTCATTATTGTCACCCGACATGGCTTACCACATTGGCTATGTTCCCCGATATATGATTCCGACACATGATATTCTATGGATTAAGCGAAAAGACAAAGAATCACCGTCATATAATGTACCTCCACCTCCAGCTGGATATCGTATACATGTGTCTGATTGGACGAGATGGAAAACACCGGCAGGTACTTCACCGATGGAAAATATCTTTCTTATGACAGCCAACGGCATGATATTTCTTCAAAGAGGTCGAATTGTGATCACAGATCGACTTCATGGACATATTCTATCTACCATATTAGGTATTCCACATGTCTACATAGACAACAAGCATCGTAAAATATCAAACTATCATAGTACATGGACAGCAAGTGTAGACAATATTGTTTTAGCAAATTCTAGCGCTGATGCTGTCGTTCAAGCAAAAAAGCTGCTACTTAAGCTCGATAAAGCTTTACCGACGATAAAAGGCTTTTATAGAAACACTGCTTAAGTCTGTTTATCTAGCAAAGATTTGCAGTAAACTCTTTTTATAACGACTCTGGATATAGCGAAATTCCGGATATAAGAAACACATTTTCTTGAACCAAGTGTCTCCTTCTTTTGCTATATATGGATATAACATATTCTAGACATAAGACACATATTGTAATGGTCTAATGAGTTCATTATAGACGGGGTTCACTGTATTGAGAACTTGTTCACTAAGAGTTGATATGTACTGTAGACACCATGTGTAAGTTGATTTATGTCATACCATATTACTGTGTATACCAAATAAGGAATGTATCGTTTTTTCATCATTTTATAGTACTTGTCCCTTTTATGAATAAGTCTATTCGGCTATTTAGCTATTTTGTAGGCTATTTTTAACTTTAGGTAATATGTGTGTATGTGTGGGCACGAATACTCCTATCAAGGTTTCTTGTGAATAAGTCCATAAGGTCATTATTCATCTTCAACTAATAGAACTAACTTTAACCCATTATTATCAAAGATACTACCAAATTTATAGTGAAGATCTGCAAAAGCAGTGTTTTGTTTCAATATTTTACGCGTCCAATCCCAGCCAGGAAGATTGTAATCTCCACCTGCTACAATAAATGAATTATTCAAGTCACATGCCTTATTTAAGCTCTTTTCAAGCTCATCTAGGCTTTAAGCATTTGATGTTTTTGGATTATAATGCGAACAAACATAAAGATCTTTATGACTACAACTTCAGTTTTTACCCATGTAATTTCACAATCTGTTTGTTGTTCCGGAACTGGAGAACTAAGAAGGTTCTTTCTAACGGCTATGAGTACTCCTCCGCCTTTAGTGGGTCTGTCATTTCTATAAAGTTTATACAACGAGGGCAATATTTGACTATCTGTGATGCTGGGATTCAACCAAGTCTCTGTACCTATCACTATATCTTGCTCTGTACTTTCCAACAGATTCTTCATACGACACCTATAATGTAACGATAGGCCAAATGTTGCTTTGTTTGTGTATATCCTCGATAAGTCGCGGAATTGTCAATGATGGCTTACGCTGTAAATGGCTATGTGATGCGAGTTCTTTCACTATGGCTTTGTTTGTTGCATTTTGAGTCACTGTATACTGAAAATAATACTTTTAAGACAATTTTTGCAGTGCTTAATTTTTTTATGAATTTCATTCTTTTCCTCATAGTGGAATTAATTATTTGATAAATCTACTACAGGGTTTTTATTTTGCCAGCTATATTGGCGGTCACAATTGGTTGCGACATATCTAAACAATGTCATCACTTGTCATCATATACATAAACCACCACAGCTATAAACCACCGCTGATAATTAAATAAATAAATGTTAAACTGTTACATAAATCTTAGATTTACTGATAAAGTAACATAAATGTATTGATAGGATAATTATTGAACCATGTTCTATTCACTCTAAGACAATGTTGGAATATGTATTACTTTCGTATTCAAGTTGTTTCTTCAAGAAAACGCGTTGCCAGGAAGCCATTCTTATTTTTTGCAATATCTAGAATTACCCTAACAATGATTATCAGTTTGTGTTCAGTTCTGCACCTCATATAATTTATGGAATACGATTCTTGTTCAGATTTATGAGCAAATGCATGTAAATAAAACCTTTTTACCGTGACAAAAACTACAGTTATTATTGTCTTCACTATTTTGTCAAAATATGCCCAAGAACACCATGGATACAGCTGTGGCAATTGTTCGGGGGAGCATATCCCCGAACCTCCTACAAACTATGTGCCCAGCTACGCCCCAACATATACGGTTGAGTGAATGACGTGAATTTGTTTTAAACATTTTTATAAACATAATCCGTACATGCCAAAATTATATATAAATGGCTTTGATAAAAAAGATAGAGAAGGAAGATATCAGATAACCCATTGTATTTTTGTAGCATGGAGAGATTGATAACAAATCGCTGGAGCGAAACACATACCCTTGACTTATTTGTTCTATATTTATGGGTTTTTTTTTAAATTGCATATTGGATTGCACGGACATTGCTTTGATTCTCAAAACCTCTTTAATAGTTTAAAAACATTTAGATTTTCTTAATCAGATCAACGGATCGCGAATAAATAAAATTAGTGGCGATAATCAGCGAACTGGAAGTCAGACACTACTTTCCGGCTTAACAAACATCATAAACAACTATGCCGACTAGTTCTTTCCTCAACCGTGCAATATTAGTAAAAAGTTCTGTAAATTAGGAGATAATTTTCTTTTAATAGAGATATCTCTCACGTTTTGAAAGATATCTCCAAATGCTAAAGAGATATCTATCAATGAAAAACAGATAATTCTTCACCGTACAGATATATCTCTCCTACCTCAAAATGTATCTCTGAAAAGGAGATATGTCTTTAAAATAGAGAGATATCTCTTAAACTCGGAGAGATATCATTGTAAAAGAGAAATACCTATCAAAGAAAGATATATCTTAAATAATGTTAATGAATATCTTAAAGTTCATGAGATATCTTTCTGTAATACAAAAATATCTCTCAGCGCCAAAGAGATATCTCTATAAAACTGAAAGATATACTTTTTGAAATTACAGATATTTCTCTTTTAAGAATAAATAGTAAAAAGGCTAGCGATAGTTTTCGCTTGATTAAGTATGAACTATTATTAAACACCTTCTATCATCAAACATGTAAAGGTTTAAATGTGTATTTTACCAAACAATATGTAGGCCCGGGCTTGGTGTGCCTTATAGTAGCTACGCCCTGTAAAATACAGCCGTGGTTGTAATTAAAACCATACACTGTAGTTTTACCTATTGACTGTCTTTCGTAAGGAATTCCGTTAGGGCCATCGCCTTTGGATGTGTTGATCTGAATCGCGATACTCGACAGTACGATGATTAAAACGCGAAATCACGAAACTACGATAACGTAAACGTGATAACACGATGATGATAACGCGATAGTACGATAACGAAAATGCGAAAACACGATAGTAATCGTACTGTCGCGTTTTCACCTTCGTACTGTCGTGTTATCATTATCGTACTGTCGCGTTATCATCATCATACTGTCGCGTTATCATTATCGTACTGTCTCGTTATCATCATCGTACTATCGCCTTCCGGGGCGCATGTGCATAGTTTCAGTTGAGAAAAACTTTAATCTAATTAAACCATGCTTCCAATACCAAATATAACTTTGATAATATCATAGTTAATTTACATGTCACAGATGAATCTTGAAAGTTAATGCAATTATCTCAGGTAATTGAATTCAATTTGTAGAGACAAAATTCTATTGGAAAAATTTAACAAACAAAAATTACCAAGTTTGTAGGAAGGCACATTTTGCAAATCGCATTGTAAGCATGCCATGGAATTAAATGCTAAAAATTTAAACATTATTTAACTATTAAGACGTACCTCAGCCGAAACAATCAGCGAAACATTGTTTGAAAGAGAAAGAGGTTCATATAAACTACTAGCTTTCTCCTCAATCCCTTTTTAATGTATTATTGTGTAAAATTTGTATAATGAAATAATAACAAATAAATATTGTTTAAACTAAACTAAACATTGTTTGAAAATATTGTTGATAAAAATGCAGTAGAATAATCAAAAACTGCTCATTAAGTGACTTTTGATGGCAAACTTAAAATGATGCAACTTTTCTATTTTTGTTATATCTAATTATAGCCAATTCCAGTGTTGTAAAGTAAAAACAAGTATTTCGTTGTAGGCATAGCCTTTCTCAAAATGAGTTTGTATTAACTCGTCCATTTGTACTGTTGTACTTGCACATCTTCTATTTCTGAGCATGTACATGGGCACTGGAAGGCGATAGTACGATAATGATAACACGACAGTACGATGATGATAACGCGACAGAACGATAATGATAACGCGACAGTACGATAATTATAACGCGACAGTACGATGATGATAACGCGACAGTACGATAATGATAACGAGACATTACAATAATGATAACGCGACGATACGATGATGATAACGCGATAGTGCGACAGTACGATATTACGATGATGAACGCGACAGTACGATGGTGAAAACACGATGAATTATCGCATTATCACCATCGTACTGTCGTATGTTCGCGTTTCCATCATCGTGTTATCGCGTTTTCGTTATCGTAGTTTCGTGATTTCGCGTTTTCATCATCGTACTATCGAGTATCGCGTTTCAGATCAACACATTCAAAAGGCGATGGCCCTAACGGAATTCCGTACTTTTCTATACCTTTATCGCATACTTAACGATAATTTAAAAACATACTGGCATACCAAGATCAGCTACACTATTTCGACATGTGGTTTGAGTCATGTAAGCGTAGCTTCCCTTGATTAAGTGCAAGGTTTTATTTTGACGGGTGATTTGACTTAAGTATTTAAGACACCGTAAATTCAAAACAAACAAAAATGCTAACATTTTGCGCGCCATACAGTACATGGAAAACAACTATAAGTTTAATGTATTTTACTAATCACGCGTTTATGGTACAACGCCATGCAAAAACTTGGCTTTAATTTTAAATATTTAAGGATCGTAAGATCTGTCATTGTTGATTGTAACCGAAACGAATACCCCGTGTGTGTGCGTGTGCGCGCGTGTGCGTGTGCGTGTGTGGGGGGGGGGGGGGGGGGGGGGGGGGGGGGGGGGGGGGGGGCAGTACACGTATCTGTACTGAATAAAAGAAAATACTTACCGGGTATTCTTAGATTTGAAGTGAATATAATTGTTCAAATACAATAGCATTAGGCCTGCTATGCTTTATAATATACCTTCTAAATATAACAAATAACCCTCCTTACATATTATTAGGTCACTGGGCACAAAGTGCAAGGGTGAGCTTTTAGAATAATTCACCGTCCGGCGTCCATCCGTACGTCCGTCCGTTCGTCAACCATTTCCTTTAAACACAACATCTATGCAACCACGTGGACAATGTTGATGACAGGGATGTTCCATGCATGCAGCTCTACAAAACTTTTGAAATAATTCCATTTATGAAACAGTTATCACAGAAACTGTTAAGTTGAGAACTTAGGTGTTTGGCGTGTATCATCATGTGGTGGTCCTCTATCAAGTTTGTTCAAAGCGTGCCATTGGGGTCAAAATACCCTGTCCCAAGAGCAGACTTTTATAAGGAAATACTTTAAGGATACACTTAAAAACTGCTGTCAACTAAAATAACTTCAAACACATAAATAATAGAATATTTGCAAGTATCATTTCTTAACCTAATGTTTTAGTAATGCATCCAAGCCAGAATCGGCAAAATCCGCGTTTGAATTATGTTACAGTACCGTTAAACATTCTATACAGTGAAAAATCTCTGTAAAGTTGTTGTTGTTCAGTACATAAATTGATAGGGATTTATTTCAGAATGGATATATGTTGAATAATTCTGCTAAATGAAGCACTTCGATATATGTTGTGTTTTATAATGACAATCGTTGATTATTTATGTTCTTTGAACACATTATTTATGGATGGATGCTATAATCTGCAAGATTTAGGGAGTGTCCCTTTAAAGATATTTTATTTACAACACTATTGTTGACCTTCTATAACGGCCACTGGTACCAAGGTGAGCGATTTAGGGCCATCTTGACCCTCTTATAAATGGAATATTATAAAAGTCGGTTGACATGGCATGGACTTATCTTTACAGTTATGCGGTGATCCGGCGCTACTCTGCTAACGATACTGGTGAATAAACAATATGTTCACAGCGTACCTTGCAGGTGTATGAAATTGCAAGTGTACAATAGACGTTACCCTTGTTATACAGCCTTTCGGGCGTAACAATACCTTATGTGAAGGATATACAAGGGGATGAATAGACAATCTGCATATCATTTTGAAGCCGATTCAATTACTTTGCCACTTTGTAAAGGCATTTTCATTATATTACATATTTGCACAAATGCAAATTTTGTGTTTTTCTACAATCTGATGGTTAAGATAAATCAAAAGTTTTGTACTAGCATTTTCTTGTACCAAAAACATCAAAAGGGTCATTAAGTTTGATGAAATCTTTCATAAAAAATCTGAGATATGCTCTTAGTTTACTCATCAAAGAGTCTCTCTGTCACGTTTCGTGCATTTTGATCCATAATTGATGATTTGAATCATACACATCTGCGGATAATAAAGAAAAATGGAATCTGAATCCGGCAAAATCATGTACGCTCCATATCTCCTAAACCCCGCGAAGGATTTTCATGAAACTTGGGTCAGACGTTTATCTTAACTACGCGCTATGCAAAACTTGTGAACCAACCGCGCCGGCTCTATGTCAAGGTCATAGCTCAAGGTCAAAGGTTCGAGCCTTGCATTTCGTGTCCGCTCCGTATCTCCTTAACATCTCGAAGGATTTCATGAAAATTAGGTCAGATGTTCACTTCAACTACGCGGTGTGCAGAACCCGTGAACCAACCGCGCCGGCTAATTATCAAGGTCACTATTAGAGATTAAAGGTCATATGACCATATTTCGTGGGCCGGTCTATATCTCTTGCACCCCTTGAAGGATTTTAGAATAACTCACCACAAATGTTAACCACATTGACACGATGTGTGCAGAGCGCATGTTACAGCCACCCTGATTCAAGGTCAAGGTCACTCAATAACTCGAGTTATGGGTGACCAATTTCATTGAAAATTGGTGTGTAGGTAGCTTGCATAGAACGGAAGCTTTGGATTGCATTGCGAGTCACTAGGGTCAAGGTCTAGGTCAGTTACTAAAAATAGATTAAAAAAGAATTAATTATTTTAAGCATACAAAAGCACAAAAACATTCTAACGGGGGGGTCAAGGTCACTGTTACTAAAAATAGATTTAAAAATGGTTTGTTTTTAAAATATTTTAAGCAAAAAACCGGGGGGAAAATCCGCAAGTGGGCGGGGTCAAGGTCACTGTAACTATAAAAAAAATAATTTTTAAATTGTTTGAAGCAACAAAAGCAAAATAAATCCTAAAGGAACAACAGGTAATTACATGTAGTACGGCTGCAAGATTTTTTTCCCAATGATATGGGCACTACAGTTACAACATATTTTCACCAAAAAAAATTGTATTATCCTGGTTATCATTTTGATAATTGTTTCAGTAAGGTACTTTTACAGTGTTTAAAATTGGATTTATTGCTACATTTAGTATAATTCTATTTTACAAAAATTGTTGTCTGTTCCTAAAGTGTATGTAGCTGTGGTTAATTTGGAACTGATATACCATACAAATAGATAACTATCGCAAATAATTATAGGTTGTTTACAACTGGTTACAAAGATAAAATAATGAATAATTCAATTGAAGCATTTACTTGTTGATTATTCTTTATAAGAATGATTTAGACCTGTAAACTAAGCAGGTATATAAACTATTATGTGGCTTACCTCCCTGAGCATGCCTTAATGGCTTATAATGTAAACAAACTAATATTAAGCTTTTGATACTTAGAAACATGGAGCAATTTTTAACAAACTCAAGTATGCTCAAATTTTCAAAGAACAGTTCCACCCGATTTTATGATTTGTACAGTCATTCAGTTTTTATTTGTGTCTTTTAAGGCATGTGTGGTGTGCAACACCATCTTACATAATCACAATTAACACTTGTAGCTTAGAACTCTCTATACTCGGTTGTTTGGCTTACCTAACAAACTTCATATTTAAAGTCCCAGTTTCACTTACAATAAATTTAATGTACGTAAAAATGATTTTCATGTATGTGTTATAGTTACTCTTCAATCCACTTTTCCAAAAATCCAGACCCTTAATAAACCTTTCCGCTGCCAGAGACCACTGGAAAAACCCCAACGGTATCACTAACTGGATGCATCATCCTCTAAATGCAAATTAGCTAATGTCACGTGACTACAAAACACAAACATGTCGGACAAGAGTCGCTGCACTTGTAGCTTAGAGCTCTGTATACTCTGGTGTTTGGCGTACCTAACAAACCTCAAATTATTTAAAATCCTCCATTATATGTTACCTCTAAAATAATCTGGCATCTTAATAGGATTTTCTAATATCATTAGACTGTTGTATTTAAATTTGGCACTTATTAAATATTACTCTGCTGGTAACAGTGTCTTGAACTGGTGGTGTGGTGGCTGAGTGGTTAACGCTCTGGACTACCAATTCGGAGGTCCCCGGTTCAGTTCTCGACCGGGGCACTGGATATTTCAGAAACACTTTTCAGTGTTTCCCACCTATCTGAGATGAACTGGTTAGAAACCCAGAGGTAGTCCCGCGTGTATCGGTGCTATACGCCGGGCATGTAGAAAAGAACCAAGGTCTTAGTCTTAAAAGAGCTAGGGTCTGGTACCCAGATTCCCTTGTATCTGCTTCTGTCTCTTAAATAAAGGACCACAATGGAAATAAGAGCTTGCTCTTTATTGTGTTATCCTTGGTACTTGGTACTAAAAATAAAATACATACACGAATATTTTTAATTACAATATGTACGTTGTAATAACCAATATTTATCATAGTAGTATATTTTTCATAATAGAACTACCATAAGTAAGTTTTCTTTAATGTTTAAGTGCACAACTATATCTCTTAAATTTATACATGTACTCTGTTCGGAATATTATGCAATTCGCAACAATAATGTAACTAAATAAATGAAGATCGATCTAAACACAAACATGTTTGTACTGTTTATATTCATGATTTGCCAAATATACTACTTTGTAGTGAGTGACACTGTTAAAGAGCGACATGTATATGACTTTGGTGCAACTAGTCTGAAAAGTCACCAATGTCCTGCAGCTACGAAAGTATTTGGACTGAAAGAAATCAAGGTTGATAAAATCATGTGTGTAGGTATTTAGTGAAAAGACAATATTTATTGTTAGGTGTATTTTTAACCTGTATATTGTAAAGATCGACATAAACACGAAGACCTACAAGGAGTGGGCAGAGGATGACTGATACCCATCAGAGCCTGTGTTTGTACATAACCCTGATGACAAAGATGAAGATGATATTATGTCTGAAACTCGCCTTTCATAGATTGTACTACTATTTGTTAAATCGTAAATGATGATGATGATGATGATAATAATATATCTATCACAGCGTCTTTTATATAGGTTTCATACATCATTTAATGTAGTTCTCTTTTTTTACCAAGGCCCGACGTTTATGTTGGTAATTAGTACCGAATCTGTCATGTCATCTGCTTGTTGCTGTTTGTCTGAGATCAGGCTTTTGTTTCCCATCTGTTTGGTAAGTATTGCACCTTGGTTTACTAGTCACTTTTCATAACCTTAGGCCAATGTATTCCTTAAACTGTTAAGAATAAACGAGTCCGCACATGGCAATATTTAAAAAACTGTTCTTATCATAGGTCTATATTTGAAATGACTGTTATAGTTTCAAGCTTGATTTTATCAGCTGTCAACAAATCCAACTTCGATAAAGGAAAGAATGCCTTTCTACTAGTGTAAGATGCCAAATCTATGGAGGAAATTGCCAGAGCGGAATTTGATGTACCAAGGTTTCCAAAGGATTTCCATGGCTTGTTCAGAATAACTCCGTAAATTGGCTCAGTAGCTCATAGAAGCTCTAGAAAACATTTGCCATCCTTCGGCATTTTCATACCTGTTTGAGGTGTTAGCGGATTACTTTACTTGTTTTATCTCCTTAGGAAATGCATGTACGTCAATATAATGTTTTACATGATTACTTGTTTCATGGATTTTTACTTACATTTTATACAAAATGGAGTCGTGAAAGTGTAATGATGTTGCTCGTCAAAACCATTATATCAATAATGCTGTTGATTTAGATCAGTAAGTGTAAAAGTGTAGAGACTGATATTGTTGTTTAGTTAATGTTTATTTATATTTTGTGTTTCTGTTTTATTTTCTAAATAAAAAATAATAATCGTTGTGTATGTGTTGACCTTTATTTTTCTTTTGGAAAAAGCGTTGACTTTTATATATTTGATATATAACCTCCATGATGATTAAGATTGTTTATTGTTCCGGCTGACCCTAGGATTTCTCCTCAGGTTTAACTGCCAATACCCTTTGTGAGCTCTGGTATATACATGTACCTAGTCTGCTGTCCTCTGTCATAGCTGGAGGATTGATTCCTCTTTGTGAAATCTGTCTGTTGGTGGATACAGTCTTTGAAGGCGTTAAGAGATTACGTTTTTGTGTTTATTTGATATTTTAACAGGTAACGCATGGTTTATATGCAACTACCAAAAGTAACAATGAGTCTGTTCATCTAACAATTGAAGATGATATGCCTTATTTTTACTAAAAGTAAGGTTTAATTAGTGCATTCGATTTATGTTGTCCTCACACAGCTAGTACATATAGTACAGTTATCACTGACAAACAAATCTTTCAGCATTGAGCAGCAATTCGTTCATTTATATTAATTCGTCATTGATATAAATAAAAGTAAACAATTCACGCATCATAACAGTTGTGTTCTGTAGATGGAAGTTATATTAAATGTAGCTTGCTTCTTCTCTTATATATGTAGGCAGTATAGAGTGTGGAGTAGCGATGAACAGGCCCAGTGCATAGAAAAAGTTTTTGTGCTCAAACATTAGATCTACGATTTTATATATTTATTTCTTTATAAAATGTGTCAATCACGTTTGCTATGAATATTTAAATGCCGATTAATCTTCAGTTCTTTTGTTTCTTATAAATAACGGTGTACCAGTTAAGCAAAAGCAATTTTTTCTAAGCATAAGTAGCAAGTCATATTCTTCCTGTTCCGCCTAGAAAATGATCCAAACTCCTTCACCTGCTCAAGCACTTTCAAGTCGTCAAGTCTGCAACGATAAATCATGTGATAGGATAATTCGTCACGTTGCACGTATATTGTTTCATATGTGTTGCTAACATGATGGACTATGTATGGTGCTTCGTCGAATTCAACTCACACTTGTGCATATTTATATTTGTACGAAATACGCTAGAAACCAGCAGAAGGACTGAGGATATGCTTGTGCCAAATGCACCATCAAACATGTGCGTTTTGACTTTATATATTGTTGATTACAAAATATATTCGTTTAGTATTCGTTTTTTAATGATTTCACAGTAACAGTGTACATGTATTCAAGGTTTTCACGAACGTCCAAAAAGCATTTGACATAATATTATATCACACTGAAATTAATCTATATTCTTATGTGCTATGAAATAATTGTATGTTCGCAAAATGCTCACTGACGATTTTTCGATATCGTAAAGTACAATAGTTAAACATGAACACAATTCAACATAAAAATCACAAAGAACAGACAGCAATCTTTGTTTATTCGCAAAGTGTGAACAAAACGTTGTGACAATGTACACATGGAAATACAAGCAAACTCCAATGGTAGTGATTCCATTATACATTGTATATGTCTGGATCAGTTTAGTAAGATAAAGGTATTAGACATATTTTTCGGTGCGTACTCGCGTACTATTTGTTGGAACGGGATGACACTAGCACACGCATAACATTTTTAAATCAAAGTATTAAAATACTAATGGAAGGTGATTTCGAAATATGTCAGCTTCCGAAAACGCGCCATTTAAGCAATTGAATAGCCCACACTTCAAGTTCTATTAATTAAATATTTAGGTAAAATTAATTTCAAAACTGTTTCGCCATTTTATACATTTATTTTCAAGTTTCGTTTATATAATGTAGTTTTCGTTCACATATGATAAACATTGAGGAAGTTTTAAAAATAATGTTATGAAATAAATTCCAGTACTAAATCATTTGGGGCCGCAGCAGCGGCCCGCTATATTTAATACGGGGTACGAAAAGATGCATGGATACTTAAGCACTAGATCGAATATATGCGTCCCCCTTCATTTAAAAATTGAGGTACTTCTGAGATGAAAACTGTAGACATAGTCTATTTTTTTTAAATGCAAGAGTTGTCGTTCCTAATTGTGTTGTCGTTCGTATCATAGAGAAAATCAGGCGCCATCTTCGCTGAGAAAAATGTAAACATGATTTCTTTTTCCCCTTATACAGCTTTTGATATTAAAGTAACGAAGCACATTCGACTGAATAATCTTCGATTGCCTTTTTCAGTTAGATGTAATATTACATTAACTTATTGTTTTCCTCCACTAGTGTAGTCGATCTCCGTGGTGTAATTGGTAAAGGCGCCTGTAACTGTACATGCGTACTATTACGAATGAGTTCGAATCCCATCAAAATCTTTATTTTAAAACTTTTTTTTCTGTTTTACTTATCAGTTTTAGCTTTTAAACCATTTTTAAATGTTGTACGGCAAATAATCATAAAAATCTTCATTCATATCAAACCAATAAGGATAATGGCTATGAAAAATTAAGACATAATGTATACATATTAATCGATAACAGTAAAATTTCAATACTACAGGTCAGTCAGTAGATGTGGTGTCCTGTCAGGTTTGGCTTGTTCAACTAGAATTGGTTTCTTTTAATTCTTTCGGGGCCATGCCTCAACATCAATTATAACCAATTTCCAAAATATTTACTTGTCAGTTTTGTTTTTGGGCCCGCTGTGATACTTTGTATCACAGTTTTTCTTGCTGGTATTTTATCCTGACCCTGATTTGATTTGATTTGATGAGAATTTTATCAAGGTCCGTCCCAAAGAGCATGTATGTTAGCTTAATATTGGGATGAGACCCCGGCATGAGTCCCGTCATGCCTAATAGACAAAATTTTGAAGCCAAAAAATAGGAGAAATTTACCTGACTGCAATTTCCAGCAGTATAGCCAAAGGTTGAATTTGATTGGTTGCCAAAGAGTAGGCCAGTCACGGCGACCAATGAGATCTGAGTGTGATTGACCTAGTTTGTATGTCTGGATCGTGGTAGCCTAACAGTTTTTAGAGAATTTTGGTACTAGATGGTATATTTGTTTGTTTTGTAATGTAAAAATCCCCTTTAATAAATTGTTGTCCTATTTTTACTTTGCTTAGCTTTTTGTGATGATAAAAAATTTTAATCGTCCTGAATGAGAGAATTATATGATGTCCGAAAGATGTTTTTACTTATTTTAACAAGTTAAAAGTATGCATGAAAGTTTGACCTATTTTCCTACTCTGAAATTTTGAAAATATAAAAACCCCTTAAAAGCCAAATAAGCAAGCAACCGCAGCAAGTCTGACATTACATTGTCAGAGGTGTGACCAAAAAAGTGGTCGTCGACGATGTTGTAGATCTAGTAGTTGCAGCGTTGATTGCCTATCGCACAGCAGTCGTCACTGCCACATAGGTCTTCCTTCTTCTGGAACGGGAACGAAATCGCCATCGTCGTAGCCGGTCGTAGCGATGTATTGTGACATACATCGTGAAGTTTGACGTTTTGAGGGAGAGAGATTGAATCTGGAAAATGTATCGCGTAGTCAAATATGTTATAAAAGATAAAATTCTTACAAAGACAAAGAACAATTTAGCCACTTTACTAAATAGAAACAATAATTTATGGATAGATGAAAATAGTGGCAGTATTTACTTACAATTGTTATAAAATGTACTCTAAATGATGCAATTATTGTTGAAATGTTTAATCTGATTATTTACATTTTGGTTTCAAGAATTTACTTATTGAAAGAAATTATATAAAACATCAAACAGGCTACTCGTTAACTTTACTTCTTTAATTATAAATAAAATAATCAATGTACCATAGAAAATTATAAGGAGACTTGTACTAGTTGGTTCTTTGCTACCGGAGCTAGAAGCAGAAATCGGATAGTAAATGAACCAATGGAGCCAGGAGAGACAAAAATGATTAACCAATCAGCTGAGTGCTAATGGCCGCCAGTTCGGTCTACTCCTGTTGAAGAGCACAGTCATTAATGTAATTTTTGATTTCTTTGTATTATAAAATAGATAAAATGCCAAAATTTGTCTGTGATTATATGAATATTGCTGTAGATCATGATTTCGTAAAAATAGAAATTTAATATTTTTTTGTAAAATTTGGTGTAAACTTCTCTTTAATTGTTTCAGAAGGGAATTTCAGTTTTTAATCTGTTAATCTGTTTTATCTTTACTTATAAATAATAAAAGAAGTAAGTGTAGATCATGATCTGCATGATCGGCGATTCGGTCCTCGGACAAATGTTGGTGAACTAATATTCCTGATCCTGGTTGACTAACCAGTACTTTCCACACCGTCGAAGTTTTAGTGTGATTGGGTTTTTCGTGCCTGAGTAAGATTGTTCTTAATGTAGTTTTGATCTTATATTACACATCTTAAATGGTTCGAAAATAAGGTTGCGAAAGTAAGATATGTTTTTTAAGATTAACATTGCTGTACGTACTACTTGACCTGACCTACTTATTGGTTTGGGTGACCTACTGCGACTTTTAGTGCGCACGAACCGGATGGAGTTATAACAGGTGCGCGTTGGGTTTTATTGATCCGGCAAAGTTTTGACAGTAGATTACTGTTACCATTTTGGAAATAATTAGTGTTTTATTCATTTCTGGGGTATCTAGTTGTAGGATCAATCACTGTTTTTGTTTATATTGCATTTTCCCTGTACAGTTGAAGATGCATAAGCTATACCAGACCATTCAAGAAGAGCACGAAGACCCAGTTGAAGGAAATATCACAGGTATTAACAATAAGAATCCTCTCTTAAAATCAAGTAACATTATTAAAGTATTGAAATACTAATGGGAGGTAATTTCGAATTATGTAAGCTTGTGAAAGCTACTTAAGCAGTTAAATAGTCCACATATACATATACATTGAGGAAGCTTTAAAAATAATGTTATGAAATAAATTCCATTCCTAAATCATTGGTATTATATCCGCACCCTACATCAGATCAATGTCTAAATATCGACCGACTTGGAAAATTCCGTTTCTATTTTTAGAACATTGTACATGACCTTCTAGCTGATTGTCCGAAAATAATACCTTAATATATATATTTAGATCAGACTTTACGCAAGTGCGCACAGAAAAACTGTTTTATGTACAATAATGACTATTGTTTGTTTAATTAATCTACATTTATTTAGTTTGAAAATCAATTGTGAGAAGTTTTACTTCAAACTGATTACAAGTGCAAACACAGCGTACCCGGTTTTTGCTGACAGAACGGGTACGCTGAAGCTCTCCGTAGGGAAATCGTACCAATAATCGTGCCAGGAATCTGACACGCTCGCATTTCAGTATTTCATGAGCAATAAGTGAAAACAATAAATAATTTTATTAATCAGACCATAATCTTTTAATTTGCCAAATTTGAATATCAAATTTTATCTTTTTAACGTAAAGCTTTACGAAAGTTTCAAACAGGTCAGAATTTTCACCAATTGGCCGCCATCTTGCCGATTTGACAATTATCACGTGACCATTCCCAAGAGCCTTTGGAAAGTGATCTCTGCGGGAAATCGCCGAAGGTTCCGATTGAGGTCACGGGGACAGTTTATTTATTTACATGACCACGTGCGTTTTGGCGCGAACACTTTCAAGGTCTGTTCCGTGTCGAAAATAAAAAAACATAGTGGTAAATGCTATTGTATATTTACACTCGTTCTTAATATCATCTAAACACTAAACAAAAGGAAAATATCAAGCGTTCCGAACTACATGAAAAATGAGTGCGATTGCATCATACGAGATCTCGCGAGAGCAGGCATTTGGAAAGTCCGTTGTAAATGTAAACACAATGATGTAGGTTTGAAAAATCGATGTTTTTGTAGTCAACTTTGGTTGTAGAACACCGTGAATGGTTTGAAAAGATGAATTTATAAATATATGACCCAAACATGATCATATTTTCCTACTTAACGTACATTAGATGAAAATTTGCATCATCTGTTATTCTGGTAAGGATTCGTAGTAGGGCTGATCCAAAACTCTAAAGCCGCAGCTGACGAAAAACAAAATATAAAAATAGCGGCATTTAGAGTTTTGGAAGCCAGAACTAATTAAAAGAGTGTTGGGAGGATTTTACTTTGATTTTATCGCACAATATTGCTTAGCGTAGGAAAAAAGTTCCAATGGTTGTTGTTGGACGCAATCCAATTCTGGTGCATAGACTATGGACGGTAATCATCTTCCAAAAATGAGTTTTACCGTTTGTCAGTCGCATTAAGATACTATGCCGGTGCTTGTCTTTGGAGGCATTTCTGATAGCTAATTTCTGATATATTTATAATTTTACAGTATAACTGAAAGGTAATATTTAATTTTTATGGGCAAAGTGCTAAGCTTGTCATGATTGTGTCATATAATCTACGGTAGAAATATCTTTAAGGAGAACACGTGTCACTAGCACACACAACAAACTGAAAACATCACATTTAAAAATAACATAAACACTTGTTGACATAACAAAAATCTAAATGACGCGCACCATGTTCTAGCCTTTATCATTCAGTACCAGCTGGATTTGATTTGTTGTTTAGTTGTTTATGTATGTCTATGCATTAACACGTGTTTGATTCGCACCAGGCATGTGTGTATCTACAGACAGCTACGCCAATGGTTCTAAATAACCTTGTACGACTTTGGAGGTAATGAGTTATTTCATAAACGGTGATATAAATAATTATAATTATATTGACAAATGTAGTCAACGTGTTAAACATTTTGTATGGGGATATGAACTTGAATGTGGTGAGTATAATATTTGCAATTATTCATCAATGACTAATAGAATGACTTGCAATGATATATTATATTAAATGGTAGTCGAATACACGCATTAATGTCTACGCGGGACAAAATCAACAAAAATGTTCACACCGACGCCACGATTTCTTCGTGCAATCTATACATATGTCATCGCAAACTAGGTTTCGACATAGCCATCCCTCGCTGTCATCAAAACTGACTCTTGTCTCAGATTTACAAGGAATTCATAAAGTGAAGGTAAGTGACAATTAGTAATAACCGAACCCTAGTTTTTATTTATTTAGGGATTTACAGCTTGATATACAGTTCAAGTTGAGCTGTTGGAATTATTTGGCTCGCTGTGTCGCCGGTCTCCACCACAGACACTGGCTCAGTTCTACATTAATCTCTGGTTTTCACATTTTCTACAAGTATGCCGAATAAGCTCTATAGCGTTACGCTCGTATTGTTGACGTTTTTATTACAAATTCTGCTTTGATGGGATATTTTCTGAATGGTTCTTTTTTCACCAGAGGAAGGTATAAATACTAGAAAAAACGTGTTTTTGGATATAATGTGTTCTTATAAAAGATAAATATAGAACTGAACCAGTGCTGGAAGGGGGAGAGGGGTATAAGCCGAATAAATACTTAAGAGGTTTGTGACGTAAAGGTACATCATCAAATTTACAGTTACATGTGGATTACAGAAACATTATATTTAATATTCATCAGCATGCCAATATAACACAAGAAGAACAAACAAAAGAAAACTGCGATTGGCAAAGTTTGGTATGGTATACCGATTCCTTATTCAGGAGAAGTTTGAACATTTTTCTAAAACTAAACTTTTTGACTAAACTAAATAGCATCAACCTTATATGGTTACAATGCTTCAAGACCGTTGTTTTCTTCTCGTGACATTAAAAATGGATATTGGTATTACGTCAAAAAATTGCATGCTCTTAGTGCTGTTAAAATTTTCTGTCTACTTTTTGCTATTGACGTATCCTTCTCGGCAGACACAATTGCGAAATTGCGAAATTATTTGTGACGGATATTACAACTTAATGTTGAAAATGAATGATTGTTTTAATATAAAAACAAAATATATTTTCACAGGGATTTCGTCAGAAACAGTAAGTTATTTCGGTTATGTTGTACAATTATCAACTCTTAACGGTTTAGTTCACTTATCCAAACTTAACAAGAAATTTAATACATTTGATTTACACAAAATATTGAACATCCATACTCTACATAGATGTTATTTAAAAATTAATAAATGTGTCCCTTTATTTTATCGTTTAAGAAAATAGTCAGGAATTCGGATGCGTAGTAATTAAATCACGAGTGCGTATAACCCAAATAATAATTGCCTTCCTGTATTTCATCGTGGAATAAAATACAGAGAGGCATTAATTATTTCGATTCTAACACGAAATTGTCTTTAAAAATACCCCGCGTAGACTTACAAGCCCCGAATGAGATTGGAGGATCGCTGACTTGAAATCACTGTAACCTCTCATTAGTCGAGGAACCACATGTGCCCGAGCCTTGCTACCGACCATGTCTTTTTTTGTCAAAAAGTGGAGGATAGGGTTAAAATACTCGCCTAAACCAAAGTAATTTATAGAATTTTAAAATGAGTTTAATTCCAACGTAGAACGAAGATAGAAATATCAAAAACGAAGAACGAAAACACAATACCAAAGATAGATCTCGAGATGTCGCAGTGATTTCAAATCAGCGACTCTAAACACTCGACACGCACGAAGATAGAATTTACTAGGTATGGATAATATTTCTACCTGTTATTCTGATCTACACCCACAATCTATAGAGAAAATTAACAATAAGGTTATTCGTAAAATAACATAACAGATTGAATATTCTACAATACTGTCATAATCTCTCATCTATACCGTGATTGATTTAATATTTAAACACAGTTTTGTTTTCTGTTCAGATATCAAAAGCGATCTGGGTTGAATAAGCAGTAAAATAGTGTATAGACAGTGTATAAAACAGTGTGTTTTCTAGTGTTGCGCTAAGCTGTTAATTCAGGCTAGGAGATGAGACAAGCATGGTTTTAGTTTTAAAAAAAATTGCAGACATTATGCTGACAAATTGCGCGAATGTTTCACGTGATACTTTAAAAAGCGGTTTTAGCTTATTTGATTGGTTGTGTCTTAAACTATGGGATTAACAGACTTTAAACTGCGGTTTAAGACTTCAAACCACGCTTTAAGATTTATTGTGCAAACGACACATGCAACTATAGGTTAACACTTAAACTTATGGTTTAAACGACTTTTAGTGCATTTGACACGTAAAAAGCAGATAAGAGTCTTAAACTACAGCTTGAAGTATAAATATATAAAAACATCTCTTTAGCGGGTCACGTGATGCTTGAAATCATGGTTTCAGCTAATTTGATAGGCTGTCTCTTAATTTATGGGTTTAATGTGCATTTCGCTTGCCATAATATAGCAATCAGTGGTGATTATCGGAAATGATTCATAGTTACAAAATTAGGTTGAAGTGAGTCTTCATTCTTTTGTTTTCTTTTTTTTTTTAAATATTAATTATGTCTCCCCCAACTTACTAGAGGCATATTGTTTTTGCCCTGACCGTCTGTCACACTTTACGCTCAATGACTGGAGTCCCATACAAACTACAATCTTCAAACTGTTTATGGGGACTTATCTATTGAGTAGATGAAACCTTTTATTTTTGGGGTCAGTAGGGCACAGGGCAAGGTCACAGTGACCCACAACTGATGCGTTTTAGCGGGTTTTGGACTGTTCTTAGTCAGAAACTTGTTTCCACTCAATAACTGAAGGTCCATTCGAACTACAATCTCAAAGCTGCTTATGGTGACTTATCTATTGAGTAGATTATCCCTTTTATTTTTGGGGTCAGTAGGGCACAGGGCAAGGTCACAATGACCAGAACTTTGCAAACAACTGATGCTTTTTAGCGGATTTGGGACTGTTCTAAGTCAGGAACTAATTTCCGCTCAATAACTAAAGGTCCATACGAACTACAATCTCCAAACTGTTTATTTTGATTGATCTATTGTGTAGATGATCCTTTTTATCATTTGTGTCAGTGGGTCAAAGGGCAAGGTCACAATGACCCGAACTTTGCAAACAACTGATGCTTTTAGCGGGTCTGGGACTGTTCTAAGTCAGGAAATTAATCCACTCAATAACTGGAGGTCCACATGAGCTACAGTCTTCAAACTCTATAGGATGAGTGATCTATTGAGCAAATGATTCATATTGCTTTGGGGTCAGTAGGTCAAAGGTCAAGGTAACAGTGAACCGAACTTTGAAAATCGTTTCCGCTCAATAACAGGAGATCCATAGGACCCACAGTCTTAAAACTGTAAACAATGATTAATCTTACTGAATAGATTTTTTCTATTGCTTCTGTTGTCGATAGGTGAAAGGTCAATGTCACAGTGATCCGAATTTTCAAAGTCGTTTCAGCTTAATAAGTCTAGTTACATTTAATTAAATAGGCGTGAAATGTTAACTTTTACACTTCTCCTGAAAGCTCTACATGTTCCAATCTTGATACTGTTATGCATATTTGAATATGAATGCAATGTAATTAGGACATAGCGATACATTGCGTATATGTTTTCATCTTTACTTCATATACAATGAATATATTAACACAACATGATAATCTGACTCTGTCAATATTTCATTTAGTAAATAGTTTGTAAGCCCGCACTGTTTTGCTAAAGCGACCCTTTTCAATTTCTAGCTTGGGTGATTAACAAATGGAACCTTGACACAGTCTGCTCATGTTCGAAGCTTTGCTTGAATTGCTTATAAATACAAATCAAGTTTAAAAGAACTATGAAGATCAGTACATTATTTTACATATCGTTGAGTAATTTAATTAATATGCGACCAGTTCACATTTACATTATTCCAAAAGAACAAAACTTGTAATTTTCTTATATAAATGTAAATCAATTGTGATTTCTGCCTTTTATAATGCTGGTTCATAAGGAATGTAGATAAAGACATATAAAATACCAGGTAAAAAAGGTCTATATAAAACCAGTTGTCAGCATGACAAGGTGTTGAAAAGTCATTCTGTATGCCTTCTTACAGAAACGACTATATGAAAGGATCATTCGGTATGCCTTCTTGCAGAAACGGCTATAGGAAAGAGTCATTGTGTATGCCTTCATGCAGGAACGACTATAGGAAATGGTCATTCTGTATACCTTCTTACAGAAACGACTTTAGGAAAGGGTCATTCTGTATGCCATCTTGCAGAAACGACTATACAAAAGAGTCATTCTGTATGCACGGAAAACCTATTTTGAGAACCTTTTTTGGACCGATTGTTAAAATCGATCCAATGTTAACAAAGTATAGCGGCCTTACGGCCGAACGAACAACATACAAACAAGCAGTTCCATATATACAGTTGTTAGGCATTATACCGTCTTCTGTTTTCAAATTTTAAAGTAATAGATCTAAATAATTTCAAAACATTTCAGAATAGCATAATATTATTTCGTTGATGTTCTTTAAATTTGTAATTAATCGTAAACACTATTAATGCGCGAACGAACTACTTGGACAGAAAAAGAGATGTAAACTCGTTTTTTACCTTTACATTAAAATCGGCGGACATAGCGTAATCGGTACAGGCGCCAGCTTTTGAGTTTGCTCTGACCTACTGTAGCGGATGTTAGTTTAAAACCCGATCAATCCAACATTTTTTTTAACTTTTTTTCTTCTGTTTTACTTATCATTTTAAGCCTTTAAACCATTTTTAAATGTTTTACGGACAACAATCATAGAAAGCTTCATTCATGTCAAACTAATAAGGATAATGGTAATGAAAAATTAAGACATACTGTATACATATTATTCGATAACAGTAAAGTTTCGATACTACAGGTCAGTCAGTAGTCTTGTCAGGTTTTGCTTGTACTACCAGAATTGGTTTCCTTGAGCTCTTTTGGGGCCATGCCTCAACATCAGCCATCACCAATTTCTAGAATATTTACATGTAGTTTTGTTTGTAGGCCCGCTGTGATACTTTGTATCACTGTTTTTCTTGTTCAGTTATTAATTTATTCTGTGTCTTCTTTGATCTTGCTCACTGTTCAGATTTTGCCTACAATTTAGAATAGGAATTTATTTCAACCAGGCAAGTACGTGGAAGTCGCTCCGATTGTTTTTGCTTCTTACTGCAAGCTCAAAAGGTACCGTTTATCTTTTTCGTTCTTTCACCAACATTTACATCACATTATTAGGACCGTGACCAGTAGAGTTCTTCTAGAAATATGTCGCATTGAATATGAAATCAAGACCGATATCGACTACATTTAGTAACTGAATTGTTCTGTTCTTGTCTGCATCGATTTGGGTGAACTAAGAGTAACTAGGGCTGCAACGATACAGGTTTCCTACCGTTCGGATATGATCCTATCCGTTATCGAATGCTGGAATTCGACTGCTTTCACACTTTAACTAAGGTATTGACTCCCGTTTTGTAGAGGCGCTGTGACGTAGGGGTAGAGCGTTGGACTGGTATCAAGGAGGTCGTGGGTTCTCATCCTGGTAGTGGCATATTTTACTGCGACCTTCAAAATCCGTTCATTCTGAGCGAGTATTTGTCAGAGCCCCAGGAAGCACTCATCGGGGTAGTCGATGTAAGCTGCAAGTACTTTTTCTACAATATGTATATACTGAATCAATAACAAAAGAATGATTAATCCATTTTAAGTTCTTCTTTGAAAAACAGAAGAGCAATTGTCATAATCTTCTAGACGTCAGTCGGCAGTGTCGTCTTAAATCTGGTTAAGCTTTCTTAAAATTCACTTTCTCGGTAACCATTAAAGCCTTGAAACTTCAGACAATTGCTTGGCATCATACAATGACCTCTGCGACCGAATGGTTAAGGTCACCGACTGATGATCACGTGTCCTCACCGCTGTAGGTGCGTGTCCTACTTGGATCGGATTCTTTTATGTCTGGAAGCTATCTAGGTTCTACACACGTGCCCACCCGTGACTGAAATAATGCCCGAATTGGCACCCAAGATCTTCCTCCTCTGTGAACGCTGAAAGTTGCCATATGACCTTAGCCGTTGAGTGCGACGTTAAATCCGAATCAATGAATTGGCACAATACAATCAACCCTATGGGCAAATCCCATGACTTTTGAATGACATTAAAAGTTGTGCAAACTTTGAATTTTCAGTTCAGTTTTGTTAAAATCCACTTCTCAGCTACTATTCACAGCTATGATACTTCATAGGGTAGTTGAACATAGTCACTGAATGCAAAAGGTAAGCACATAGATTCCTATCTCAAAAGTAAAGTTTACACATATAGTTAAAGGTCAAAATTTGTGGACAGTTGTGTCTCTAGTTTGTTTATAACTTTTCTCGTGTAAGGGTCGTCCTGATATTTACACATGTATGTGTACAGCCTGTGTTGTTCAGAGACAATCGCTCCTCCAGTACTTTCAGTCCTTTGATTTTAATTTGGATGAAGGGGAGAATGTTGTTGAATCAGATATAATCGTGAACAATCCTGAAAATGAGATTGAAGATTCCCTTTTTAATTCTGAGATTACAGATGACGAGATACTTAGATCAGTTACAGGTCTTAAGGCTAGCACTAGCAGTGGTGGAGATAATATCTAACCAGAATGTTTTATTCATTGGATTGATCTCATATTACCGTTAATAGGTACAATTTTTAATAGATTATATGATACTGGAACATTCCCCGAATCTCGGAGTAAAGCAGTAATAGTACCATTACATAAAAAAGTGACATAAATTCTCCTGGAAATTATAAAGGTATATCACTCTTAGATTATATGTGGCAAAGTATACACTAGTATACTGACAAGAAGATTGATTTTTTTTGTTAATGTATTTCATAAACTACATGAATCTCAAGCGGGTTTCCGTGAGGGATATTAAACCACTGACAATGTTTTTATTTTGCAAGCAGTTATAAATAAACAATTATCAAAACCATGTGGTAAGATTTATGTAGCTTTTATATATTTTATTAAATGTTTTGATATGATAAAAAGAAACAAATTATGGAATGCTTTAAGACAAAATGGTATTAAAGGGAAATTATATAGAGCAATACTTGGTATGTACTGTAGGGTAGAGGATTGTGTCAAAACAAATGTGGGTCTTACAGGAACATTTTAATTGTCTGGTACGTTTAAAACAGGGTTCTTTGGCATCACCGATATTAATTTTAGTATTCATTGATGAACTAGTTAAATATATTGAAGAAAGTGGTGTAAGAGGGATACAGCTATTCCCTGACTTAAGCAAAATACTATCATTTTTGTTTGCAGACGATCTGGCACTTACTGCAGATACAGTTATAGGTCTCCAAAACCTTCTAAATTCATTGCATAAATTTTGTAGTGAAAATGGGGTAAAGATTTATATACAAAAATCTAACATTATGGTATTCAAAAAAGGAGGGATATTATCTAAACATGAGAAATGGACTTTTAATGGTGAAGGTATTGAAACAATTAATAGTTTTTGCTATGTTGGGGAAACTTTTACACAGCAACAATCTTATATTAGTATGGCAAGGGAACAAGCATTGAAGGCTAAAATAGTACTAGTCTCAGTACTGAGAAATCTATACGATTATGGACAGCTACCCAGAAATGTACTTTTTAATATATTTGATACAAAAATCAGTCCTATTATACTATTCGGGTCATAAATTTGGGGTATACAAAGGCAACAGTCAACATAAATTGTACATTATTACGCTTGTAAATGATACATGTGTGTTAGTCAAAAAACTTTTAATGCTGCGGTGTTAGGTGATTGTGGGAGATTCCCACTGTTTATTAATGCAGCTAAGAAAGGTGTAAGATATGGGTGTAAAATTTTGAAAATTAGGGATGACAGATATGTTAAGAAAAGCTACATTATATTACCTTCATATACAAACAAAAAAACAAAAATAATATCAAACAGGGAATGCCACGTACCAAAAACGCAGCCTCCCCAAAACGAGCCCCACAGTAGAAGCAAGCCAACAATAAAACAATTACATCACCTTCATATACAAGCAAACAATGGAACCAGTTCATTTAACCTATACATCATTTTCATATAAAAGCAAACAATAAATGCAAAAGGGTTTGTCAAACGTTATTACAACATTACTGTACATACTCCCGTTTTTATCTAATCTTTTACATGGCAGCATAATCAAATGGAATGTTGTCATTATGTCGGAGAAGTAGTGGTATTTATGTTTACGTGCAGCGTTCTGAATTTGCTAAGTACATGGACATAAGCAGCATAGAGAACGCTCTTATACTGATGTCAGACGATAGAATAGTATGTTTAGACTTGAAGGGTCCAATACACAAATTGCATTTAGCATATTGCATATTTAACTTTCATATGAGTATTACGACAACTGATACATAAACGTATGTTTGGACATCAACGTATTTCCCCAAACAAAAGTTATAGCTTTTCAATGAAAAATATTATTTTTAGGAAATCCGTCATCTGTAAAAGAAAGTGCTCTTTGAACAATTCTGACAAGGAAAGAAAGATTTTAAATGTGGCATCTGCTCCCTGATTAATCAGACAAACAGGAAGTTTTACAAGTTAACACCGAGTAGTCGCAACACGGAGACATCACACTGCCCAGGAAGCTCGAAAATCAGTTAAGCAGGGTATGTATTGGGACTTACTGCAAAATAGCTGAAACAATTTTATTTAAAAAAACATATATGGAATGCCTACAACCCGTTAAAAAACAATATTCACGTTTATTGCTACTGTTTATGATTGTGTGACTTTATTAAGGATTCAGGATCACAAATGCACGTAGTCAAGCTGTTGGTATACCTGATGCGATTTACCACTAAACAAGTTGAATGTGCTTGCTGAAAAGTTGGAAGCGGGAGGCATTTGATATGATGCGATGTTCAGCAGAAAAGGGCAATATAGATCTAACTTGGTGAATTGTTTAGCATAACCAATTCACTCGTCATCCACTGTGTTTTATACCTCCTGCATATAAAGTGTAAGGGGGTATACGGGATTCAGCTTGTCCGTCTGTCCGTCCGTCAGTAGACGCAATCTTTAGGATGCTAAATCTACATAACCACCGGTCAGAATTAAATGATACTTCACGGAAGTGATACGTACCATGCCTAGTTGTGCATGATCTATGTTTAAGATCAAAGGTCAAGGTCACAGGTGGTCGATATAGTAAACTCTTGTGGACGCTAAATCTCCATTACCTCTGGTCAGCATTTCATGATACTTCACAGAAGTGATAATTACTATGCCTTTTTGTGCACGGTCTATAATTTTGGTCACCAAGTCAAAGGTAAATGTCACAGGTCTCGAGATAGTAAAGCATTGTAGAAGCTAAATCTCCTAAAGGTCAAAGAGCTCGAGATAGTACAATATTGTGCGCCGTTTATCCCCAAAACCCCTGGTCACAATTTAATTATATTTTACAGATGCTAAGTTGTACATGGTTCATGTTTTGGGTCACTAGGTCAAGGCCATAGGGGCTTGAGAAAGTAAAGTCTTATGCACTCTGATTCTCCATAACACCTGGTCAGAATTTAATGCTATTTCATGGAAGGGATGTTCATGGAAGTACCATGCCTAGATGTGCATGGTCCAATAATTAAACATTAAATGTTACATATATATACTGCGTCAGTGCGGTGTTTTGGTGGGTATTCATCACCATCAGTGATAGTTCTAGTTTATTATATGTTATGCTTATTTCATTCTCGGATAAACACCTTTTGTAGGTTTCATTTATACAATACTAGAAATTGCACGTATTAAGCCGTAGTAATGATGTCATCAGCATTTTGAATCCGGCACCATGAGCATTCTACGTAATGCAAGACGTTAAGACGGGTTCAGGGCATACCTTTTCTAAATACATGTATAGAGATTTTATTTGCTGTGGGAAACCCAAACAATCCTGATATATGGATCGTGCAGTGGACCAACTACATATAATTGTTTATTTATATATCATATCAATAAACGTTGATATTGCATTTTCCCTGTACAGTTGAAGATGCATAAGCTATACCAGACCATTCAAGAAGAGCACGAAGACCCAGTTGAAGGAAATATCACAGGTATTAACAATAAGAATCCTCTCTTAAAATCAAGTAACATTATTAAAGTATTGAAATACTAGTTGAAGGTAATTTCGAAATATGTAAGCTTGTGAAAGCTACTTAAGCAGTTAAATAGTCCACATATACATATACATTGAGGAAGCTTTAAAAATAATGTTATGAAATAAATTCCATTCCTAAATCATTGGTATTATATCCGCACCCTACATCAGATCAATGTCTAAATAAAGACCGACTTTGAAAATTCCGTTTATATTTTTAGTACATGACATTCTAGATGATTTTTCGGAAATTAAACCATTATACCTATATTTAGACTTTCCCAGCTTGCGCACAAAGAAACTATTTGTTATGTACAATAATGATTATTTTTTGTTTGATTAATTTACATTAGTTTTAAATAAAGTGTCAAAATTTAAGTTTTACATCAAACTGAATGTACATGAAACGAGTGTTCGGAAGAATTTTCTTTGATTCATCCCACTACATTAATTAGCGTAGGAAAGAAATTCCAATGGTTGTTGTAGGGCACAAGCCCATGCTGGTGCAAATACTATGGAAGGTAATCACCTTCCAAAAACTAAACCTCTCCTTGCAAACGGTATATATTTGGTTTTGTTTGTTGTACCTCAGCAATGTCCACGTGTATGCGTAATTAGTCATGTCATAAGTTGTAGGTAGGAAGGTTCTGCATATAGTTGCCGGACTATTTGACGAACAGCAAGTTGTTATACCCAAAAACGTCAATGAATAATGGCACAGGAATGTACACAGACATATATCTAAAGCTTCAAAATGATACATTCCATTATAACCACCGGTCGTTATTTGTGGACTTTCTAAGGATGCTATCATTTTCTAAGCACATGGGTCACTGACGTTGGGCGCGAAATGTTACCGTAAAAATTACTATACCTTTGAATAGGACACGAACTCGGAACCTTATTTTTAAGGCGCACACTCTTCCACGTCGTCATAAAAACTAGCTTACTGGCAAGCAAATGCAAGAGCCATATCATTACTTTACTACACTTCTATATGTGAAAAGAAATCATGCGATGTTACAATAAACGGACCAACAGCTTTGTTATTCAAAGTCTTAAATAACTTGGTCGTTGAGTTGAACTGCATTTAGCCATATAAAATTATTTAAATACATTGTCTGTTTCGTACTAATTTGTGTTACATTTGAAAACCTTATGAATGAGTGGACATTACTTTACCAAGATACTATGTCGATCGGTAAAATATATAGTAATGAATCATTTTGTACGTCTAAATTCATAAGTGTTACGTTTAAAACGTTAAGAATGAGTAGATAATACTTATTCACGAAACCACGTCAATCGGTAAAAATATACGAATAAAGCATTGTGTGCGTCTAAAGTTATACTTTTTAATTTTATCTTAATATGTAGGTGACATCCCCGAATGGGTATGTGGAAGTTTGTACAGAAACGGACCGGGCATGTATGAAGTCGGTGAAGATAAGTACAAACACTTGTTTGATCCTTTGGCAATGTTTACAAGGTTTCATATAGGTATTATGCCTGATAATAACCTTTCTAAATATCAAACCTAAATTGTTAACATTTTATCCTTAGATACAAGAAATAGTTGTTAACGACATATGATTGCCTCGATTTGATCTAATCAAAATGTTTACTTTTAGACAATGAACATTAATTTTACTAATTTTCTTCATGATGATTATTTTCTACTAGCAAGTAAGCAATGCTTAAAGCACAACCCAAATCAAATCAATAGTAACGTATGTGCAGTTCACAAATGATTCGGCAGATTTCAAATGTTCAAAGTAACACATAATTAGAGTTACAAGTTTCTCAATTCCAGAAAATAAGAAAGTGACTTACCAGAATCGTTTTTTGAGAAGTGACGACTATAGAAAGAATGTCGCAGCACAAAGAATTGTGGCCCATTCTTTCGGGACATTGCCAACGCCAGACCCGTGTAAAAACATTTTCCAGAGGTACGTTCTATTCGAGGCTATATTGTAAATATTTTATTTATATCACAACCCTATTTCAGCACGTTATCTTCAGCATGCTATTCATCATCACAAGATCTGAACCATTTATTAACGTTTAGACACCACACGTTCATCATAACTGACGAACTGACGTACTGAGCCAGAAAATTTCCAGATGTTGAACATATTTCGTAATTTGAGACATGTTACGTGCATTTATGATATATGAAACATGAAGAAAAAATTAACATTGTAAGACTAAGTCACATTTGGTTAGCATCGTAAGTGTTGACGACAGACAAAAATAAACAACTCGTATAAATTGTTTTGAGCTATATGTATAAGTTAGTGTTTATTAAGTCACATTTTAACAATTAAGAAACCATAAGGGAGCGAGCAAACTCTAACTTACTTAGTGTTTGCAGAACCACCGATATGAATTGTGGGCGCAGCTAAAGTGTTTTCTATTATAAGAACGAACTCTTGAATTAAGTGATTTCAGTAGTCAGTTTAAATAAAAAAGAAATACGTTTATTTGAAAATCTGAGCGATTCGATTGTTGAGCAAATGGGGTCAAACACTAATCTGAGTTACTTTACACGCACTTATTCACCGTGAAAATAAACCATTACAACTAGTATTTTAGGGTTGTTGCGATTAAACAGTACTTATTACGTGTAACTGTTGAGTAAAGGAGTGGTATCTCGTACCTGTTGAACTTTTTTTTAAATTACAGGTTTTTGAGTTACTTTAGTCTCGTTGATGAAATGGGTGACAATACGATCGTCAATTTCTTTCCGCTGAAAGACGAACTTTATGCTGCTACTGAGACAAATTTTATAAATAGAATAGATCCCGACACACTGGATACATTAGAAAAGGTAGTTATAAATTCCTGTTGTCATCTTTATACACATCAAACACAGAGTGTGCACCACTGCCTTTGTTTGAAATATAAACTGAAGTGTGCGCCTTCTCTGCTGTCTTTTCTAACAGGTAGCAGATACATTCTTCTGCATATGTTGACATCTGTTTTTTATGCCCCCGAAGGGTGGCATATTAAAATCGCACCGTCTGTCCGTCTGTCCGTCCATCCGTCTGTCCGTCCATCCGTCTGTCCGTCTGTCCGTCCGTCCGTGCGTCCCCACTTACAAATTGGTGTCCGGACTGTAACTTTGTCATGCATTGAAGGATTTTAAAATAACTTGGCACACATATCTAGCACATCAAGACGACGTGTCGCGTGCAAGACCCACATCCCTACCTCAAAGGTGAAGGTCACACTTGGAGTATGAAGGTTATGGAATCCTCTATATATGCACACATTCGTGTCCGGACTGTAACTTTGTCATGCATTGAAGGATTTTAAAATAACTAGGCACACATGTCTAGCACATCAAGACGACGTGTCGCGTGCAAGACCCACGCCCCTAGCTCAAAGGTCAAGGTCATACTTAGAGTTTGAAGGTAATGGATTCCTCTATATATGCATATATACACACATTCGTATCTGGACTGTAACTTTGTCATGCATTGAAGGATTTTAAAATAACTTGGCACAAATGTCTAGCACATCAAGACGACGTGTCGCGTGCAAGACCCACGTCCCTAGCTCAAAGGTCAAGGTCACATTTAGAGTTTGAAGGTAATGGATTCCTCTATATATGCATATATGCACACATTCGTGTCCGGACTGTAACTTTGTCATGCCTTGAAGGATTTTAAAATAATTTGGCACAAATGTCTCGCACATCAAGACGACGTGTCGCGTGCAAGACCCACATCCCTACCACAAAGGTCAAGGTCACACTTAGAGTTTATAGGTAATGGAATCCTGTATATATGTATACATTTGTGTTCGGACTATAACTTTATTATGCTTTGAAGGATTTTAAAATAACTTGGCGCAAATGTCTAGCACATCAAGCGGATGTGTCGCGTGCAAGACCCAAGTCCCTACCTCAAAGGTCAAGGTCACACTTAGTGTTTAAAGTAATGGAATACTGTATGCATGATTACTCTGTCATGCATGGAAGGATTTTAAAATTACATAGCACATTTATTGAGCACATGGAGAGGACACAGACTGTGAGGCACCTCTTTCGGGGGCATTCGTCACTTGTGAGTGACAGCTCTTGTTGATGCTGCTTAGGGATAAATTTAATGTTTCATCCATCATGTGCGGTTTGTTTTAGATTGAAAGTTTACCTCATAAAAGGGCGATGTTTATTTCACAACTTCGTTTTATTGTGCATGCAGGTTATCTTAGTATAGTATATATTTAATCTTTAGCTTTCTGTATACATCAGTAAAATATGTTTACGTCCACTTGAATAAATGAATAGTTTTCAAAACCGAAAATTAATTAAAACACTGTGTTGAATTAAGGTCTAATATGTTGTACAAAAATACAGATGTTTGAGCTCTTACACGGGTTAAAAATGGCCTGAAAGAGATTAATTATTACGTCAATGTACTAGTACATGTCTGTCAGTTTATATTTTTCAAGATTGGTATTGATTCAAAAACAATATAGGCTTGTGATTTTAACTGTCGTCTTTCTGCAAATATTTTGAAAAAGAAATATATCTTTAATCGCTTCGCTGATTTTTAGAAGTAGTGACTCCGGAACATACCGATAACATACTTTCAAAACACTGCAGGTAGATTTGAAAGACTATGTCGCTGTAAATAACTCCACAGCACACCCACACTATGATGCCGACGGCACAGTTCATAACTTAGGGAGTTCCTTCAAAGGAGGTCCAAAAATCTGTATTGTCAAGTTTCCTCCAAAAAAAGGTACGTTCTTCATATCATTTACTCAGTGGAAATACTTTCATTCCAGTTCTTTGACTTTTTCACTTCCATTTCTTTAAAACTAACTCGTTCTTGACTCTATGCGTGTGCGTTTTGATGAATGGCAACAATTATCATAGTCGGCTTCCGTGGTCGTGTGGTCAGAGACACTGCAACCTCTCATAGAGGGTCATTGGTTCGAGCCCTGCTACCGATCATGTGTCTTCATGTGAGAAAGTTGGCAGTTTCTTACAGAGGATCAGTGGTTCTCCCGAAGAATGATGGTAAGGTAAATTGTCCGCCTACGGGTGTGAGACACTGGCTAGATACTTAATGCTCCTTCTGTTTTGAATAGACAAAACCGATGATTTCCCACAAGGTCAGATTATATCGGCACTCAAATCGTCGAGCAACTGGAGCATCAACTACGTTCACAGTTTCGGGATGACAGAGAATTATTACGTGTATGTGGAGCAGCCACTGTTCATACACCTTCTCAAAGTCCTTACTTGTAAGCTGCGTGGTTCACCAGTGTCGGATTCACTAGACTTTTATCCCAATATACAGGTAACAAATTTCATTCAAGGTTGTACAGTACAATCATATACATGAACACACATAAAGCATTCAATAAACAATGATTTATCTTATGTTCAGATGAATAATAATTATATGCTAGATGAATACCATAACGTTTATAATACATAGACTGATATGTTCTCAGAATGTTCGCTTATTAATGCTACAACCCGTCTGTGTTTACGGTTTCTAGACCGACCCTGACTTTTTCTTGCCGACTTCCAACTTTGTTGATATGAAAATGATCAAAATGACAAATGTTCTTGAAATTTAGAGCAAAAAATTCAAATACTCGTAAATATTTAAATAAAACTGCCGATGCACCTTAAATGTTTTACAAGACACCGGAAACATACATATTTTTGTTCGGCCTAACCATAGATTTTCTTCGTCTTAGCAAGGCATTGTACAGAAAATTATGTGAGTATGTATCTTTTTCTAGAATCTTGGTATGAATTGTTTACTCGAACATATATGCAGGAAAGAAATGTTGAATATTCTAACATTACGTGAAAAGATTACTGCCAAATGCAGTCATGAAAAGAGCACATAATCATATCGCGAAGACCAAATTTATCTGTTAGCGCAGACATAATCTGAAATGGTATTGCACCAAATAAACTAGCAACATGTTCAAAATATTTGCACAAAGATTGGGTGATATATCCTTGCTACCTTTCGGTAGTTTGTTGATAGACTTGCAAAATTGTTCGTACTTTTCTTTTGTTGTTTACAGGCAAGATTTCGTATTATAAGCAAGGAAAATGGAGAGGAGATAAATCCGGGTATTCGGTATGTAGCGGATCCATTCATGGTATTCCATCACATCAACACTTACGAGGATAACGGTACAACATTTACGGATCTGATCTAACCTCGTTGTTATCACCCGCCAAAAGTGGAGGGAAATATTGTTTTGGCGTTGTCCGTCTGTCCGTCCGTCCGGAGCAATAACTAAGTAACCAATGGATAGAATTTCATGAAACTTAAAATAAGTACATTTGTATAAAATAGCATAATGTCGCGGCACATGCGCAACTTTCGTCTAGATTGGCTTAGTATCTTCAGTGTTGTTGCCCTTTAATTGTTATTTTCTCCTATATTCAATATGAAAACATTTAAATTATATTTCTCTGCAACCGGTTATCAAAATTTAAATGTAGTTGGCTCAAATAATTCAATGATCACTCTTTCTAATATACACATCCTTCTCTTGATTTTTTTTAAATGAGGCCCTCAAGGGGTGTAGCACATTTCTTTAATATTCTAAATAGAAACTTCAGAGTTTTTGTTTTCTGAAACTGAAAGTCCCGATTTAATTTAACTTACAACTACTGAGTTCTGAATGACTCTAAGATGCAGAAAAAAATACCTCAGAAATGAGGCCCTTATGGGGTGGTGAAATTTTAATAATGCTTCTTTCTCTCTGAAAAGGCTTGTCAGAATTTGGTTTTGTTTGTCACAAATAATAAATTTAGTATTCTCTAACAACGGAAAATTTAGAAAGTGGATTTTTACAGGGGTCCTTCAGGGGATGTTGTTCTTTTCTAACTTAATTATTCTATATAGAAACTTATTGTGTTGTCTAAAACTAGTTGTACTGATTTAATTTAACTTACAACAACAAAGTTCTTTGTGACTGTAACTGGATGAAAAAAAAAGATCCCCTCTGAGATGATGCCCCGGTGGGGCGGATGTTTTTTGTATCTGAAACAGGCAGACCAATAGACTTTCCAGTTTTTCTTTTTCAGTTATTTCTTACATTTGGTGTTATATGGAACTCCAATGAATTGGCTTGTTAAGATTTAATTTAATCACTTTATCATGCAAAACTACTTTTTTCATTATTCTATATACAGTATATGCATCTAAATAAAATACTTCAGTTAAATCTGTGAACGGACTGCCTTCTGTTCTATAAAGATAAACGTCGCTTCTTATCATTTCTAGCTCGTAGTATTTTTGTAACCAAAAACGCCCGACCTGCATGGGGAAAATTATTTGCAAAAACTGTTAAAATCCTTGGGTTCTCTGTGATCGTACTTTTAACCTGATTGTAATTTTAACCTGTCATCTTATGATTCACGAATGCCGTTTTTTGAAGAATTCAAAACATGTTCCATTTCTTTGCAGAAAAAATACTTTTAGTCTTGTTCTTACAATTTTAAAAGGCTTTTTTCAACATTTACGGAGATGACTAGTTCTACTACCATTCATACAATTAAACGCAACAAAATTAATGTGGGTTGCCTGTGTAATTGTATTATATGCATATCACATTATTTCTGAAATTAATGCTATGATAACATTTCTATATGTTGACCTTATAAAAGAAAATCAGTAATATTCTGCTTGGTTCAGGTCATATCGTGTTGGACCTGTGTGCTATGGAGTCGCAAGCGACTCTTAAGTACGTATATCTGAAGAATCTAACATCTGAACAATGTGAAGAGAATTGGAGAAAATGCGACGAGCCAGAGCCGAGAAGATATATTTTGCCTTTGAAAATAGATCAGCAGGTACCCAAATTATTTTTTGATGGTTAACATCTGCTTTGAACAAGAAACCTTTTATTGTTAGTGTTTAAGGTATAGATCTAGAAGACGAAAAACAATAAAACAACTGAATTTTAGGTCTTAATACATTGTAGTTTATTGCAATTTTATTTCAGTGTTATAAAGTTTAAAAGGAAATATTCTATGATTACATAATTTGTCAATGAAAATTTCATAAAAAGACGCCAAAGAACACAAACTTGGTTGCAGTTACCCAGACAGAGGCAAAAGCTGAAATGACATCAGACGATACTGTGCACTGTACGTGGGAAACGCTTGCAAATACAGGTATATCGCGTCTAGAATTATGTAGATTTCATGTAAGCAAAGTATTGCGCTTGCGGTTTGGATTACAGTCATTTCCTGCCGATCACATTAAATAATAACTAAAGCAAAAAGGTAGTTCCCGGTCGGTCTACTACACTTTATGACCACATACACAGAAGAAAAACTGCGCGGGTAAATGGACTTGAACGTTGGAGTGTTATTTGTTCAGTTGAACTTATTTATTCTGCATTGATTATAGATAATATATACTACTCTCGATGACTGCTTCCTTGAGTTGAGACCAGTGCACGCCCCGATAGATGTGGATGTCGCGGTCAAATGCCGCTTCAAGAATTCGAACGCAGGATTGTCTTTTATGCATTTATCTTTAGGACAAAAAGACGTCTGTCCTTGTGATATTCTCGAAAATATGTATACCTTACTAAGGGGCTTTGTATATAGAGCTATACAGGAATCACTTCGTCGAACCCATCCTGTGTCGTTCTGAATAGTAAGTCAGTATAAATTAGTGCCATAGTGCTTTGATATGTTCGTGTACTCGTATACATGTACCACATGTTTTGTTTTGTTTTCAAATCAACAATGTTGTTTCACATTTTCCTGCCGCATGATTTTAAAATCAACATTGTGAAAGTTTGTGTAACAGAGAATGTGAGCACATTTTTCTCAAAATTCAAACAGAAATATCAACCATTTTTATTAGAACTTTTATCTTAAGAAACCAATAGTTTTTTGTTACACAAAAAGAGATGTTATATGGAAATCAATGTACCCAAAGGTGCATAAATTGAATTTGGTTGTAGTTAATTATCTCCCTTCGATGCATGTCAATGTCTAAGGTACAACCAAAAACATTCATGTGGTTAAGAATTCCAATTTTATTCTAACTGTATGATAAAGTTATTAGACATTCAGTGAAATTCCAGTGTAAAGGAACCATAAGTCTGTATTCCCTATTTTATGAAACTTTTAACCATTTGCAAAGGGTTAGTCAGAATAAGTGACGATAATTATGTAATGAAGTATACTATGACTAATGATAATGAACAATGAGGAGAACTTGTCTAATTTTAAAATCTTTTCATTACATTTGAATTATTCATAAAACAATTGGATTAGAGAAAACAATCCGTAACTTTTGCCTCATGTTTTATTGTTCCGCCCTCTACCTTCATGGCGGAATCAAACTGGGGACCCTTAAACCCTTAAAACGTTCGATATTTATTTAGATACAAAATTAATTACCATCCGGAAGATATATATGTCATTGCAAACAAAAGACAGACTAAATATGCGCAAAAATATCTTAAAGACACTAAAATCATATAGTGGAATAACAGGTCATGAAACAAGATAAAATGTTTTTACCTACCTTACAATATGTCTTAAGTAATCCATTTTCCGTCAACTGTTCTAAATTTAAAACCCAATACATTTGAAAGTTAAGTTAGCATTTCTTGCCTCGAAAGTTTTGCATATACATTTTGCACATTTATTTTACATTAAAAGCTTTCAATTGCTAATTAAATGAAAATTAATATCGGTAATAAATCTAGGTATGGAGTTACCACAGATTAACTACCAACGCTTCAACGGCAAAAAGTATAGATATGTTTATGGTGTTGGATGGCATAACAAACAGAAACATTTCAATACGGTAAATATCTCTATCACGCATATGGTAATAACCATTTCGAAGTTACTTTTGACACGCTGTGATGCTTTCAACAATTTGTATCACACACCCCTTTTCTAAAGACTTATACTTAACAAGGTTTTAACAAGGAAGACTCTACTGGTACAAATGAAAGGTTAAAATAATCCTGGAATTTAAGAATCCGCACACAATCAAACTGACAGTACATGTGTATTGTATGATTTCAATAAAATTGTAGTAATGGTAATATATAGGTCTCGGTATGAAACTATTCCAGTATGTGTGTGTGTAGGAAAGGCACACTGTCTTTAAAAGTTACTGCAGGTGACGAACTTTGGCATCTAGATCTATATAATTATACACTAGCTAATTAAAATCATAACTGTATGAACACCTTATAGTGTTTGTGTTCATAGTCGAAATCCTATACAAACATAATAGACAGGCGACCTTATTTTGAAAGTATTTCTACTTTCGGCGATCAAGATTAACATGCGAAAATAACATGTATATTTGTTCTGATGATGATTAAGAGCGCTTCCCATGATGTATCAATGTATTTTACTTTCAGAAAAGATTGACATTATACTTGATCTCGTCTCATATTCCATCAGAATGAAGGATTAATATGTAGTATTACATTATAGAAGGTGATAAAATGTGCTTAACATTAATAATGTATGTTCCTATGCTTCAGCTGGTGAAGATCGACATAAACACGAAGACATACAAGGAATGGGGAGAGGATGACTGTTACCCATCAGAACCTGTGTTTGTAGTCAACCCTCATGGAACAGAAGAAGACGATGGTATGCTTTAATGTCAATGACAAGAATATATCAGATATATTTTGTAGCTGTTCGATGGCCATAAGGACATTTTACGGTCGTAGGTTCGAGTTAGACTGCTGTCTTAGCATATCATTTTCATTTTGTATTTAAATGAGTAATAAATAGCAGCACCCGGTCTCATTCATGAACAATATTCAACTGTCTTTGTTTTTTGTTTGTTTTTGTTTTGTTTGTTTATTTTGTTTGTTTGTGTTTGTTTGTGTGTGTGTGTGTGTGTGTGTGTTTGTTTGTTTGTTTGTTTGTTTGTTTGTTTGTTTGTTTGTTTGTTTGTTTGTTTGTTTGTAAGGGTCTACATTTCAGTCATTTTTACAGTCGGCGAGTTTACCTAACAATTGTTCTTGGGACGGACCAGTACTTAGAACCCTATCCGGGCTTGAACCAGTGCCCATCAAACAGTGAGAGGCTTCAGTGATTTCAAGTCAGCGAATCTTAACACTCGACCACGGAGGCGACATTATTCAGCTATGATGGGGAGTTAAAAATTACGGACAATTATGTCAACCTAAAGAACGTTTGCGTTCAATACTATTGTGGTGTACCCTTTCCCTCAGCCATGCCTAAAAAAATGTTTTTTCATTTCTCTGATAACTGTTGTTAAGAAGCTATCAAGCACAGGGTTGATATCAGAGATCACTTTATCCACATTTCTATGGAAATAGATTATGCAACCTCATTCGCTGAAAGAAAACTCCATCTGACCGGTTAACCTGAACAGCGACTCAAGACATCTAGTCGGTAAAAGGCAGACATTTCCATTGACTCGTCTCTATAGAAGAATGATACAAATAATCGTTGGTAATTGGTGTTGTATGAATGTAATAAAAACATACATACCCAAATCAAACAAACGTCAAAAATTACTTTATGAATGTATGTTTTGTATTTATCATTTTTAAAATACCATCACCATGCAAGATTATTTCAACGTATATATCTTATTTGTAGGTGTGATTTTATCATCAGTCAACAATTCCAACTTTGATAAAGGAAAGAATGCCTTCCTACTAGTGTTAGATGCCAAATCTATGGCGGAAATTGCCAGAGCGGAATTTGATGTATCGAGATTTCCTAAAGACTTTCATGGCTTGTTCAGGACAAATCCGTAACTGGGCTAGGTGTCTCATGAGATACTGGAGAACTGCCTCTTACTAGGGTCATGTGCTCGATTTCTATACCAAAAAGAGTTGAAAACTGAACATTCTTTTTTGTATTAAAGGAGACAAAATACATAAATACAACAAACAAAAACACAATTCATGACAGGATAATCATCCCCGGAAATATATTGATGTGGTCCGTCTTACTTTAGCTCACCCGAGTACCAAGTACCATGGTGAGCTGTTGGATCGCTGGATATCCGTCATCCGTCCGGCGTCCACATATGCCTCAAGTAACTTCTTCTTATAAACCACTTCATGGAATATCATCAAGCTTGCCCTGAAGCATCGTGGCATTAAGCTTTTTTAATTTTTCAAATGGATCCGGTTGACTGAGTAAGCTAGAAATAGAAAAATCTTTGAAAATCTTCTCAAAAACCACAAGGCCCAGAACTTATATATTTTGTTTGTAGCATTGTATAGTTGTCATCTACCAAGTTTGTACAAATCATGCTGTTTGGGTCAAAATTATTACGTATTCTTCTCCGAAAACACAACGTTAATAACTAGGATATTTTGAATGTAGTTTTTTAGTGGTCATCAACAAAATGTCTACACATAGGATTAAAGTTTGCCACGCCCCAATTTGTCCATTTTACAAATACTTATAGAGGATAATCTTTGAAAAACCACAAGGCATAAATGTTAGGTTTTGGCATGTAGCATTGTCTAGACACTCTACAAAGTTTGTTCAAATCTTGTCACATCAAAACCTGGCTGGTACATACTTTTACTTAGACATACTTTTTGATATGTTACATATAGCATTTTATAGTGACCCACTACCAACTTTGTTCAGATTGTCTCCCTGTGGCTATAGGTGGAAACACCTAGCCACTTCCCGTGACATTGACCATGTCCTTTTGAACCACATGTACAGTCCTGCAAATCAACTTCTCTTGTATGACATTGAAGTTTTGCAAACAAATTTCAATACTAATCTCATATGACCTTGATCTTTTTTTCAAATTGCAGGGACAAAATTTCAACCATGTGTACAGTTTTACAAAATAATTTCAAAATTTACTTTGAATGACTTTTAACCATGACATACATATTTTTGTGTTCTTTGTCGACTCGGGTGAGCGATATAGGTCATCTTTGCTCTCCTCTCCTGTTAACTAAACAGGAATCATGGGCTGTAGTCTTTCTGTTTACTCACATGGGCTATATATATATATATTGGCCCTCTTGTATATACATTGTACATTCATTTTCAAGTGTAAAAGTAAAAGCCTATCTTCTCACAGTCACCAAGAAGGTTATAGTGCAAGCATTTTCTTTTCAGATCAGCGTGTCTAGGAATGTCTGTACGCCGGGTTTGACAGAGGCTCTGTTTCTCCTTAATAACCGTGTCCTGCAAGTTTGGTGTAATAATAAGTATACACGAATATTATAAAATTAAAGTGAAAAAACCTTGCAAGAGTCATCATAAGAGTACGGCAAATACTTCTTTCTGCTGGGCATACATGTTGGCATAGTCGTGAAGACATAATTGTATTCAAGCCTAAAGTATATGTGTGATGATGTATCATTAAAACGTTCCATTTAAATCAATTGAATACCATCAGCGACACTCTGCGTTAAGTTTGAAATGCATCCCTTTACCAGCATACACTGGGTCGGCAGGTTTCGGGGAAAAAAATCGTAAGAAAGAGTATGGACACATAACACTAGAATTTCTTTTGGATACTGTCTGCGAAAATGACACTGATTTCTGCCATTTCCACATGCTAGCACTGTATAAAAACAAAAATAATATCAAACAGGGAATGCCACGTACCAAAAACGCAGCCTCCCCAAAACGAGCCCCACAGCACCCAGAAGTGCACAACACCAACACACACACACATACACAAACAACACACACACACACAATCATGTACACACACACACAAACACACATACACTACCAACACACACTAGCATACAAAGCAAACACACGAGGACAAAACGAACAATTAAAAGGAACACAGTGGGGCACCGCCTTGGAACGGTCAGTGGCAAAAACACCACTGGGGAGCTTAAACCGGTTTATGGTGCCACCCAACCTCACTCTTACCCCCACCATGTTCCAAAGTCACAGGACAGTGTAAATAAAAGCAATCCCTGCTAGGGAATCTCTAACACACGCAATGGAAACAAAAGGCATGGTATGTAAAAAAAAAAATAAACACACACACACACACACACACACACACACACACACACACACACACACACACACACACACACACTATATACTACCAACACACACTAGCATACAAAGCAAACACACGAGGACAAAACGAACAATTAAAGGAACACAGTGGGGCACCGCCTTGGAACGGTCAGTGGCAAAAACACCACTGGGGAGCTTAAACCGGTTTATGGTGCGCACCCAAGCCACTTTCTTCCTGCTGAATGAAAACGGTCAAGTTGGCCGGTACCAATGATCCAATAACCGTAGTATCATTAGAAGTTATCTTCTATCCATGACCAATACTCCTTTCAATTCTAATGTAAGCTTTGGTTATGTTTTTCATCTCGCTCGGTTAAATGTTAATGCAACACTTAAGATCAAAAGGTGTGGCAATATTTGATGTCCATTTCTTAGTTTAATTGACCCGATGATTTTGAATCAAGTTTACGTAAATGCACCCCATAATTATCCAGACAGAGTAGAGTACATGTACAGAGTGAAATGTTTCAGTCTGCAAGCTTCATCGTGATTTTGGCAAAGTTTAGCAACATTATTTAGTATTAATTCATGCCCGCTCTGCTTGCAGAATTTTCAAATGACTTTTAACAAAACATCGCCATATCAAAGCGTTAGCGGTATGTACATTACCAGTATTTTCTGTCTTTGTTTAATGAACCCTTTCTCGGGCATATTTTTTAAACCACTTATGGAAATTGATTTTACCCAGATTTAAACATAGACAGAGTACTTGGGTAAAGTGCAATCCTTTGTTACACTTTACTTACCATTACAGACTGCATGCCAGAATAAACGACCCTTTAGTGTAACTCTTACAGACTGCATGTTAGAATCATAGTACCATTTTACATTGTGTATGTCACAATACAGTTGTATAAAATTAGAATACATGACCTAGTCTACAAAATTAACTCGCTGATGTCATCTAAAAGTAGAAAAATGTATGTATGATCCTGCAAATTTATTTAGGAAGCTGTACAAATACGCTAATATACTCTTGAAAAACTTCATTGTTGATAAAATTATGTTCTTTATTTGCTTGTATGTTCACTTTGGTGCAAATACTGTCTTTGCCATATCATTTGTGAATGTCCATAGGCAAATGTATTGCTGATTGCAAATAAACTTGAATGTTGAAACGTCTCACTTTTGTTAATCAAGTAGGTGGCATGGCGTACACGACCCTTCACTTAATTTCAACGGGTGTAATTCAAATAGACTGCCTGCATGCCTGCCTGTCTACTAGCGGGATTGAAATTATCTCGAAAAGGGTATGTTCAGAAAGGTGTGGATATCAGTTAGTTTTGCGTCAAAACATTTTCTAAGTACTATCATATTTTTTTCTGGATATTTCCATGATCATTTACGTAAGAAATTTTCTAAGGCACATACCCTCCTCATAAAAGCTGCCTGATATTCTCGAGAGTTTTTGTGTGCAGCTCTGATATGAAACGTTTCAGATTGTTTAAAGCTCAGATCAGAATTTGGGTTTTAGAATCAGATGGTAACGTTGCTACTTAAATTTGATGATGCATTCAGTGACGCGTTTGCTCTAAAAACTGTGAGTATACTGCTGCATGAAAAATTTTATATCCAAACAGTAAGAATTAATAATTCAAAATGTACAAGCCTCCCAAAACAAATTAAAGTCTCAAGAATGTTAGTATTTTAAATTTGAAGGTACTGCCTACATGCATTTAGTAAAACAGATACAACCGCAAAGCATCAAAGGGCGCCGAAAAAGTTTGTACAGTGTGGCGTTATATAGCAAAATAGCTTTTTGATAAGCAATCATTATTAGTTTGATTTGAATGAACATTTTATGAATATTTGCAGAAAACATTTAAAATCATGGTGGTTTTAAAGCTGAAAAAAAAACGGAAGAAAAATTATTTTAAACAATTGGGTTTGACCGGGATTCGAACTCCACTCGTAAAAAATACTGTCATCAGCTTACCCACTACACCACGGAGACTACTAAAGCACGTGGAAAAATAAGCCATATTATAATTTTGCAAAGGCAGTGTCTAGAGAACCGGAACCGGTTCCCTAGACAGCGACCTTAGCGAACCGGAATCGGTTCTCTAGCCTATATCCGTCTATACACTAGCGAACCGGAATGTTTTCCGCATATATTACAGGTAATGTGATAAGGAAATAGATTATTTAATAATTATAAAGTGGAAACTTCCATTTAAACAAAGAAAAATGTGGGATTATCAGTTTATTTGCATTAGTTTTCAATGTGTCGATTGTCGAATGATCTCCTTCGCCTTCCGCACTTCCGGTTTTAATACGATGTCATAGACGCTGGCGAAATGGTAGTCTCACAAGATCACCATTTCGCGGTGAAGCACATGGGACAGGAGGATTAATAGTCGTCGGGTTGTTGCAGAAGTTACGCAGGTGGAAGCTGGCGAAGTTTGACATAGTCTTACAGATAGGTAAAAAGATATAGAAAAATTTAACAATCATCAGTTACCCATGCCCTACTTGATATAAGAAATGAATTCCGCAGCGTGGTGTTCAGCACGTCGTATTTGAGAGCCTCTTCCATTGTCATCAACGTCGATACAAGTTATGCAGACGTCTTAACAAGACCTTGTTGAAACTCCCACTTGACAAAATATGGTCACATGGTCCAGAGTTAATGAACAATGACGTTATAGACAGACGTGATGGTGTGTTTAGAAGAGATGTTGACTTTAAGTTCACCGACAGCATCAGTCATGCCTTCCTGAACCAGAGGCTCTGAAAACAGTCCTTTTCAGGGCTAAACTGACTCTAACAGGGTCGACGGGCCATGATCAGAGCTCCTCGTGGTGTAGCCTGGATGTGACATAATGAAAACGAAAGCAAATGCTTATGTATATTTAGGTTTAATTATTTCTCTCTAGCATATATTACATAAAATCAAAAACATTTACAGAAAAATTGTGCTTTCTGTGCAAGCTATTCATTATGTTAAACTAAACGCTCTCCTTCGTCATTCTGTTATCTCTAATACTAATACTGCGTTAAGTCTTTCATGTCATAATTTTAGGAAGGATCTCTAAATATTCCTCTTCCGAATTACATATTTAAGATAACAATAATAATCAACATATGCATTGTTTATATAGCGTATCAATAAACGTGCCGATAACAACACGCCAAATAATTCGTCCGAATATTAATTCCGGTTCGCTAAGGTCGCTGTCTAGGGAACCGGTTCCGGTTCTCTAGACACATCCTTTTTGCAAAACCGATAAGGGAGAAGTTGTTTTACGTTTTTGTATTTTTCTAAAAAGATATGAAAAGGAACATTACAATTAAACAATTACGTTTTAATGAAGGAAATGTGTATAATCAATATTTTAATGTCTATTGCGTATTATTTTGGCATACAGTTAAAACCATTTTTCTTCGCATTCTAATAACCGCTCCTAGCATGTACTTCCGGAAAAAGTATTCCATAATAGGCCACCGCCGTCATCGGCGGCGCCAATAAAAAAAATCCCTTTCCATTGTGCTGTGCAGAGTAAAGAGAAAAAAACTTAAGTATTTGCATTTGCTAAATAAAGTTCAAGGGAAATTATTCTTTTTTGGCAAAAACAGCTTCTACGTGAAAAAAATACAATTGTTATGAAAATCACAAGAGCTTTCTCTATAATAAAAACGAAACTGATAGAAACCCTCAATTATACGAAGTTAAACATGTAAAATTGCACCTAAATATGCTGTTCTAAAATTAAAAATTTAAATGATTTTGAATTGCCTCCCTCTCATGAAATAAATAAAATACAACTTATTATAGCTTTTTCTTTTGTATTACTTAACACTTTTTAAGCAAAGTAACTTTGATTTATAAGACCAAACTCGCCATTAAATGACTTTCTAAGGGAATTCTAACTAAGTTGTTTACGATATCCCTTTATAAACATAAAATGTTCGGTATCCTAGCTTGACATGCTGTATGTGCACAAGGCCTTCCTCCATCAGAGAGCTTGCTAGCTTATGATGCTGCAAGTATTTTGTAGGTTACACATGTACATACATCAGTGCAAAACGTTTTTTTATTTCCAATCCTCTTAATAGCAAAACACATAGTTTCAGATACATTGCAATCACCTTTTAGGTCATCGTTACTTCCGACACTTTGATCCGCCGCCACTAACTTTACCACTATTGCCCTTTTTACCACCACCGCTAGATACAGTTTTACTGCTATCTCGGGTGCTTTCGGCATTTCCTTTATGTTTGCTGCCGGGTCCGCTGTCGCGTCCTCCGCCTCTCATGTCTTTCACGTGTCTGTTGTCTATTCCGCTTCTGACGCCTCTATTGTCATTGCTGCTAGCAAATCCGCATCCCCCATCCGGTCCGGCTTCACCGTCGCTCATGATGTCCCTATCTGTAAGTATACCGTCGGCTATGTGTTAAGTAGTCAGTCTATGGGTGAAAATTTATCTGTACCTCACTACAAATTGCTTGCATGCATATATAAATGTTGGCTTCTCAAGGAAATTGCCTGCTTAATGCAGATGTACAACTTACTCAGAATACGTCCTTGATACCGGGTGTGAAGAAGGAACAATAAACCTAATTAAAATATTGAGGGTGTAATGGGCACTATTCCAAAACATATCAAACATAATGTTTTCATAATCTACACGTGTTGACTGACTAGCGTACAAATTCGAAGGTATTCCACTGGTTGATTAAGAATTAATATATTTTTAGTTGCCGTACCCCCACTAAAGAAATACTAGTTATATATATATAACAGTACCTTATACAGTTAAATGGTTATGTTTGCAAGTATTTATGTATATTTGTTTTTCTTCTAGGTTCCACAAATATTGCAGGCAATGTAGAATAACAAAACATGTATTAAAAGTCTTCAAGTTTTACACGGGTAACAAAATATGCAATAATGCCAAGAAATGGGGTATACAATTTAACTAATTTAGTTCCGAGACAAATAACACAATCCAAATTACAAGAGTGTCGCAAAATATTCGGAGTAGGAGCATCACTACTTGTGTTGTCACACTGCTGTAATTAAATATCGATGCAATTATTACTACTGAGTTAAAAACAGCATCAAATAAAATATATATTAAAACATTGAGGCATACATATAATCGTTGATAATGAAAGGCTTATTTCGCAATACGGGAAGTAAACAAGTCGAGATAGTGTGCAATTGCAGTTAAAAGCTGTTACCAACGCAAAAGGGTTTTACTAGTAAACAAGGTAATTAACGTTAGTCATTTAATTCTACGATTTTCCATGAAGTATCAAAATACGTTTTATGGGTCACTGATGCGTAAACAGATTCATCAAAATAGAGTTAATTGATAAAACAGACCGCAAAGTTTTAGCAGATATCCACCTGAAAGAAAACACTAGTTACAGTACTTACTTATGCAGATTCTCGATACTAATGCTACTGCACAGTCATTATGTTACAAAATTATGAGAGCAGTTATCACTTTCAATGTATGCATTATTTTATATCTTATTGAGACACATTTTCCAAAATGATATAGTTTGGTTAAATGAATTTTTCTTGTATCTTTATGTTGATATCAACTACTTTACCGTCCCGATTTCGAGAACTTGCAACAACCGAAACTTTCAATAAAAGCACACTTATAAACAGTTACAATGTATAGGCTACTAAATATTTAGTTTGTTCTAATTTATTTATTCTTACAACTTAAATAAATCGCTATCGAGACTCATTTCAGATGAAATCAGTCGCGAAGAGAAAGAGCTATTGTGGAAATATCTGTGTCTTGCCTAATAAATATGCATATGGATGGATTATGCCTCTGCACACAAGTCATCGTTGAATACCAACATTCCCCTCTTTACAGGAGTGGTAACGGAATATCTAACGGGGGTTCCGACGATGACAAGGTACACTCAAATGGGTAAAACATGTTCTCGTCTGGTAAAGCACAAACTTCGCACATCTGATGTATTCAGAAAAATAAGGAATCGGTTTGATTAACTTTCGCCAATAACTTCATGTTTCTAGTGGTTTTATGTGCATTATATGGATTAAAACATTAACTTTCGTTTTATAATCATTAAAGTTATATTACCGTTCAAATTGACCACATTGGGTTATAGTTAATGATACTGAAAATATAGTGAATGTTTTAAAAACATATAAGAAATATGTCTTACCAAGTTATTTATGTTATTGACATATATAAACTAAGATAAACATACATGTAACCACAGCGTACAACCTGTGAGCGGTGGTGTAGAGATTATGGTGTCGGCCGCTCATCGCGGAGGTTGCGGGTTCGAGCCCCACTTGGGTCACGAACGTACTTCCTCATGTGACACCAGTACTGGTTTTTCCAGGACGCGGACTCGAGAGTGACTCGATAAGCTACAAGCTTTCTTCACAATCGAGCTAAAATAAATTAGTATAAACTAGCGTACAACCCCCGGCGTTGACAGCGGTTCACAGCGTTGACAGCGGTTCAAGATTCAAATATGTGTTTTTCCAGCAAGGTAGGTATTAATGAATGGTGTTGCCTTTCCAGTTGTCTTTGTGAGTAACGGTCCGTATTTATTGTTTCAACATAGACAAACGAATCAGCAAGTGCAACTATGTTCAAACAGGTACCACAACTTAGGAGAAAATCCTCGATAAATACGAAAGTTTTGCCAAAAATCGAGTATTTTCGCATGCGGCATCAATTATAAGTGTTAGTTTTCAGACATGTAAAAATAAGAAAACCGGTAACAAACTTCCACTATTTCTCTATAAGTGTCACCTTGTAATATTCCGTTGTGAAAGAGATGCAGGAGTTTAAAGTTGATAAGGCACATAAATCTGGCTAACGGGATTGGCAGCTTTTTTATGTAATGATTGTAGGTGAACGCAGCTTCGATCAATTTTTATGTTAACGGAAACAGCAGTGTCGAAAAATGCGGAATCCACTGCATCTTGCGTTTTTAGGCCATTTTGCATCGCTTGTTTGCTACTTTTTCTGCCACAAATGACAAAACAACTTATACACGTATGGCAAAATGTTATCAGATGTCTGCACAACAATGCAGCTGTACATAATATATATAATTAGGTTACTGATGTATCCAGTCAGAAAAATTACATCTACACCTTGTGGAAACGAAAAGATAATATGATAACACTCAAGTGTACATAGTCATACATTAGTTATGCATGGTCGAGTGTGTAAGGTGCATTCTCCACATCGCAAAGGAAACAAACACATGAACATTGAACTTTTAGTACATAAATAGGGAGGCCATACATAAGTAATATATGTGACCGCCTCCGTGGTAGAGTGGATAAGGTCGCTGATTTGTAATCACAATGATCATGAGTTCGAGCCCCGCTACTGATCATGACTGTTTGGAAAATATGAAGTTCCTTACGCAGGAAAAGGGTCTAATACTGGTCCTTACCTGGAACGATGGTGGGTGAACTGTTCGCCTGAACATGACTGAAATACTGTTGAAGAACGGAAGTTTAATTGAAACCAAACCTAAAACATCACAAATCATTAAAGTCGTTTCTTATAGTGCTGAGTATATATTTCATTTTTACGTACAATGCTCAAGCATGTCATTTGCGACAAAACACATCTAGCGCTAACTTATTAAGTTATTGCGTTATGTTCAATTTAAAGTCATTTTATCAAGAAAGACGTCTTACTGACAGAAATGACCTTTTTTGTTCCAAAAATATTCCTAACTTTGCTTTTTTTAAAATCGAGAAGTATATACTTTAAACATAGCGCAGATTTTTTTCAAAGGTTTTGCAAAAAATAAGATTTTTTAAATAAAACTCTTTTTCTTGAAGACAAAACTTGCATACGAAAGAAAGGCATACCGGGTCAACATTGTGTTGGAGTGAATAGAACGCGGTTCTATCATTATCCTATCAATAAATTTATGTTACTATATCAGTAAATTCAAAGTGACATTAGGACTTTAAGTTCGATTGATATGTTACAACGGAGGTTGAACACTGTATTCTATCAAAGCCATGTATATTCTTCACCATTATGTACACCCCTTTCTCGTTACTGCTTTTGGTTGACCTTATCCAGGTAAATAGTTACATGTATACTTTTCATCATTTTAGCCCACCATCATCAGATGAGTTCTCCGTGAAAAATCTTTTGTCAGAGCCATCGAGAATAATTGTATTGTTACACGCATCAAATAATTTCAAAACAGAAATGTTGTGTAGTATAAAATACACTTATATAGATCTACATGGCGTCGTCATTGGTGGAATGGGGGCTACACACTTTTGCTTTGCAGATTCAGTTATTCCGGAATACATTGTATACAAGAAATAAGACGAACCTCTTCAACGATTACTAAGTCGATCAAATGTGAAGAAAAATCGAAAATGCAAGTGTCGATCATTCGCAAAACACACTGTTAAGATATCATTTTTCCGTTTCCACAAGATGTAGATGTAACTTTCCCGACTGGATTCATCAGTAACTTAATTATATACATTATGTACAGCTGTATTGTTGTACAGACGTCTGATAATATTATATAAAACGTGCTTATTATCCGTAAATCACGTGTAATGCCATAAAAACTGCCAATCCCGTTTAGCCAGCTTCGTGTGCCTTGTCAACTTCAAACGCCTGTCTCTTTTAAAACGGAATATTACAAGGTGACACATAGCAAACTTATAGAGAAATTGTTGCATTGTATTCCCGGTTATTCATTTTTCTTGTCTGATAACTAAGACTTATTATTGATGCCGAATGCGAAAATACTTTTTTGGCAAAACTTTCGTATTTATCGAGGATTTTCTCCTAAAATGCGGTACCTGTTTGGACATAGTTGCACTTGCTGATTCGTTTGTCTATGCTGAAACAATTATCACTGACCGTTACTCATAAAGACAACTGAAAAGGCAACATCATTCATTAATACCTACCCTTTTGAATCTTGAACCGCTGTCAACGCCGTGAACCGCTGTCAACGCCGGAGGTTGTACACTGTGATAACCGAAAAGGTAGATTTTTAACTTTTTAACCTGGATAATCAAAAACAATTTAATACAGATTTTCTATATATTTAATATGAATGAAACTGTTATACAGATCGTTAGTTTTGTGTTATAACTACGCCAATGTTTATTATTATAAGAATATAAATCACTGATTAATATTTTATTTGAAATTAAGATGGTCACTTTGAACGGTAATATCACTCGAGAGCTTACGCTGGAGCCTCACCGAGTATGTAAAAGCAACTTTAATATTTCAAAATAGTCTAACCGATAAAGAAGACACAAACAGAAGACAAAAATATAAATAAAAAACATTGGGTTTAAGTAAGATGTTATCGTAATCAATAAAAATGTATTTAAAGGCACGAGGAATGTTTCTCACCAGGCATTTGGCTAATAATGTACTAAGAAAAACGAATCAGAAACTAAGAAACAAAATAAAAGAGAAAATAAGAAGTAAAACTGAATCAGAATAGTAACAACTAACACAAATTCAGATCAAAGAAGATTTGTTATCTGAACACATTCTGATTTTGATTTTCTAAATATTCTAAAAATAGAATATCAACCAAATGAGCATGGCTGCAGTGGCATGAAAGGATCCCAGTTAAGCTATAGTACGGCAGACCGCGTTGATTCCCTTCAGACAAAACATGATTGGCAATCATGTATTTTAACAATTATTATTCATAAATGCGTGACATGAGGATGCATGATGCATGCTATACTGATAAACTGTTTAACAAATTAATCACGGCTACTGCATGGGTGCTTTTTGATTAAGACACCATACGTAGCCACACAAGGTGAAATTAACAACAAATAAAATACATTAAATTAAACATACCTTTCGTCCTCTATTGACGGTCGCTTGAGATTGCCTATTAATCTGATTTATGAGACTTACAGGCAATTCGTTTTATATGTCTAATTTTTCATATATATCCCGTTCGGAATGTCAAAAAAGTACATCGATATTCATCTGTAGAGTACACTTATCTTGGAAACCTATTTTTCTAAAAATATCAGCGGAAAATCCACGTTGCATTAATATTTATAGTTATCGTGATAAGGTGAGCTCTGCTCTCAAATACTGTAAGGCCGGTATACACAGTAAACCTTGATGTATAAATCTAAGGAGTACATTTTTAGGGATGTAAATCATGACCGTATACACAGTAAATCATGGTTTATGCAACATATTCAATTATTTCGCATAGTGGAAACTTTAAAATCTTCACAATATATGTTTGTTTTGAAAAAACTAACATTGCTAGTAGGGATATTATTTATAGAAAGACAATGTGTGCGATCCTGGACAGCCAAGAAAGATATATTCTATTTATATCATGCACTATTTTTTATTTACAAAATAATTTAAATATCTAACTTGTTTCATAGTCAATATCAAAACAATCGTTGTTTTTTTCTGCATTGTTTTATTCACAGGTGAGTAGCGTACTAGGGACCCAAACCGCCATTTAGATAAAAAATCTCTCTCACTGTACTGGAATTTTAATCTTATCAGGGCGCGCTGTCACCTGGGTGATAAATAAAATCTCTGGTTGGGGTTGGTACAGCAAGGTTTACAGAATAGGACTTTCTCTATCCCAAAAATGGAGTATACACTTCAGGAAAATCGTTCATTCGACCAATCTACACAGTAAACTTTGCTTTATAAATCAAAATTTAAAGGAAAGTTTACTATTTAGATTGGCCTTAAGGGGATGTAACCGCTGCGGTAATATAGAGAGGTGAAGTGTTTTGGTCGTTTATTGTTTTCTATTTTAGCCTCAATCTGACTTTTAACAGTAGTGTCTGTCCTACATTTAGTCTTAATTTGTTCATTATCTCATAGTATACACTGCCTATAGAATCATTAATTGGTGAAATATTGTGTTGTGTAAAACTGAAAGTTTCCATATTATAAACCTAAAGGCCGGTATACACAGTAAACCTTGGTGTATAAACCTTAGGAGTACGTGTTGGAGGGATGTAAATCATGACCGTATGTACAGTAAATCATGGTTCATGCAACATATTTCAGTATTTAAAAGAAATGTGTTTCGCACAGTAGAAACTTTAAAATATTCATACTATTTGTATTTATTTTTAGTGAATTAAAGAGTTTTCTCAGTGAAATAAAAGTGATTATCCACAGTTTTGAAACAGTGGATTACCTTTTTTTTTTTACTGTTTTTGCAATCTTTAACCCGGATTAACGTCAAAAAGTATACCGAGCGTAGTTAATGCTGGAAACCATGCAACTATGACGTCGTTAAAATTATGTTTTCTGATGACGTTTCCCGCGATTTTCAATATGTTATAGAAACAAACTCAATAAAAGTAGAGTTTTAACCATAAAATAAACAGAAAGATGTTGGTATCAGTGTAATATCACGTTAATTTCACTCGTGAACACCAAAAGTTGTTATTTTCACTCGTGGCTGCGCCACTCGTAAAAATATCATCTTTTGGTGCCCACTCGGTGATATCATAACGTGATCTTACACCGAAACCAATAATTTTCCTCTATATGTTTGTTTTGTAAAAACTAATGTTGCTAGTAGGAATATTATTTATAGAAAGACAATGTGTGTGATCCTGGACAGCCAAGAAAGATAAATTTCATTTGTATTATGCACTATTTTTTTATTTACAAAATAATTTAAATATCTAACTAATTGCATAGTCAATATGAAAACAATCAATGTTTTTTTTCTGCATTGTTTTATTCAATTTCAAACTATTTTGTCTATATTTCCGCCATAATTATAATCTCTCTCACACTGCACTGGAATTTTAATCTTTTAGGGCGCTGTCACCTGGGTAATAGATAAATATCTGTGTGGGGTTGGTACAGCAAGGTTTACATGATAGGACTTTCTGTATCCCAAAAACGGAGTATACACTTCAAGAAATTCGTACATTCGGCCAATCAACACAGTAAACTTTGCTGAATTGATCAAAATTTATAAACTGTAGCAAAGGGGCTAGGTACGTTTGATTTTTTTAACACAGTATGTAGGGGGAAACCGAGGCAAATCGGAACACGGGGTAAGTCGGAACAAGGGCAAGAACTTCAATATTTAAACATTGTACACAGTATGTGATGACGTACAAAAATCACGTCACATTTGTTGACTGTTTCCGAAAGTTGCAATGGCGGGATGAAGTAAATACAAACGATATAGCGGAGAAAGTTTAATTATCAACTTCGTAAGTAAAAATATACATTTTGTACGTAGCTTGTTTTAAGTATTATGTGAACGTTACGGAAGCCTATTAGGGCCGTTTTAACTTAGAACTTAAGGGGTACAAAATTAGAACTTAGTTCTTACATCTTAGAACAAAGAACTTAGAACTTAGTTCTTAGAAGTAAATATCAGAAGGCGCGCCATTTTACGAGGAAAGTAGAAGATGACAGAGAAGAGATCGCATAAATGAAAATATAACGGAGTTTCTTGTTCAAGGTGTGTTTACGTAAGTGAGACCTTTTTTGCTGTTTCTTATGGGCCCTGTCAGGTCTGAGAAAGAACAAACATCATAGTAATGTGCCGATTCATCATGGTACTCGACGATCAGTCACAACACCCTCCAACGTAACGATCGACCAAAGTATTTGCATCGTGACCATTCAGTACGTGGTACTGTTCTTGGATAATTTATATGATTTTTTCTCAATTATTTACATATTCTTAGTGTGTTATTCCAGTTACCAAATATGATGTCAGACCTTCAGGTCAAGAAGTGTGGATATTTTTAAGTAACAGTTTATGTTTTCAATACTTACGATTTTGCCTCGATGATCAGTCACAAGCATGTCCGGTCATCGGCAAAAATATTCAAGTCCGATTCCTAACAATATCATATAGAACGAGTCACTCTTTGAAATTGGTCAGGGGCTTTTGTGATATGCAGGCCTACGCTATATACATTTATTTGTTTAATCTTTTGTTAAGTAATGAGTTTTATACTGTTAAAGGAAACATATGCAAGAACTATTGCTACAGCTGTCATTTTCAAGATGCATTTAACATATAGCTCTGCTTTTCAGGTAATAAACATGACCTTCTAGTACACATTGCTGTTTTGACTGTAAACAGTAAATAGTGGAGTGACGACGATTTTAGCTGACGTAAGATTGTAAGAGATCACATTCAGGTGCGTTCAATGTATAGGTTACCGATTTATGTGGCAAATGTTAGTGAAAGATTGTCATCTTGTAGTATCTAGAGAATGTGTATTAAAGCTAATGAGAGAAATCGACCTCGAAGGGATCACTGACCGAAAAGCACACCGATTACCAAGACGGAATTACGTCTAAAAGAGTCCAAACTTTGCGTGGCATGTTGATGGCTGTGACTAATTGAAGCCGTACGGATTTTATATTCATGGGGCAATCACAGATGCTTGGGGGATGGACTCGCCACCCAATCTATACTTGTCCCATGTTGTACGGAACGTATATAAATACAAGATTTGAAACAACTGAAAACTCCAATCGCATATTTAAGGCATTCGTATAAATAAGGAATAACTAACCGGTTTTTCCGATGCAGAACAATATTCTGAATAAAATCCCACTCCAAATTGCATCGAATACGGTTGAATTAAGAGAATTTCGAGGAAAAACACTTGCGCACAAATCAGAAATCCAAGAATTTCATTCTAAGTATGTCTTAGTTCCAGCAGACAAGGCGGCCAACAATATTATCATCATTTGACGCCTACATTATATTAATGTTTTACAAAACGAACTAAATAGCACTAAAGCTTATATATTGAGTCCTTCCGTTGAACAAAATGTGGTCACTGATCACATCAGTGAAGTTTCTAATTTGAAAGTTCGTATAGATGATCAACATATTAAACTTCCTACCCCCCCCCCCCCCCCCCCCCCCGCCCCCCCCCCCCCCCCCCCCCCCCCCCCCCCCCCCGGCCCCCCGCGGGGGGGGGGGCGGGGGAAGCGGGGGGGGCCCGCGCGGCCCCCCCCCCCGCCCCCCCCGCCCCCCCCCCGCCCCCCCCCCCCCCCCCCCCCCCCCCCCCCCCCCCCCCCCCCCCCCCCCCCCCCCCCCCCCCCCCCCCCCCCCCCCCCCCCCCCCCCCCCCCCCCCCCCCCCCCCCCCCCCCCCCCCCCCCCCCCCCCCCCCCCCCCCCCCCCCCCCCCCCCCCCCCCCCCCCCCCCCCCCCCCCCCCCCCCCCCCCCCCCCCCCCCCCCCCCCCCCCCCCCCCCCCCCCCCCCCCCCCCCCCCCCCCCCCCCCCCCCCCCCCCCCCCCCCCCCCCCCCCCCCCCCCCCCCCCCCCCCCCCCCCCCCCCCCCCCCCCCCCCCCCCCCCCCCCCCCCCCCCCCCCCCCCCCCCCCCCCCCCCCCCCCCCCCCCCTCCCCCCCCCCCCCCCCCCCCCCCCCCCCCCCCCCCCCCCCCCCCCCCCCCCCCCCCCCCCCCCCCCCCCCCCCCCCCCCCCCCCCCCCCCCCCCCCCCCCCCCCCCCCCCCCCCCCCCCCCCCCCCCCCCCCCCCCCCCCCCCCCCCCCCCCCCCCCCCCCCCCCCCCCCCCCCCCCCCCCCCCCCCCCCCCCCCCCCCCCCCCCCCCCCCCCCCCCCCCCCCCCCCCCCCCCCCCCCCCCCCGGGGCCCCCCCCCCCCCCCTCCCCCCCCCCCCCCCCCCCCCCCCGCCCCCCCCCCCCCCCCCCCCCCCCCCCCCCCCCCCCCCCCCCCCCCCCCCCCCCCCCCCCGCCCGCCCCCCCCCCCCGCCCCCCCCCCCCCCCCCCCCCCCCCCCCCCCCCCCCCCCCCCCCCCCCCCCCCCCCCCCCCCCCCCCCCCCCCCCCCCCCCCCCCCCCCCCCCCCCCCCCCCCCCCCCCCCCCCCCCCCCCCCCCCCCCCCCCCCCCCCCCCCCCCCCCCCCCCCCCCCCCCCCCCCCCCCCCCCCTCGGGAAACACCCCTAAAACCCCAAAAAAAATTTAAACAAAAAAAATTTTTAATTTTTTTTAATAAAATTATATGTACTGGATTCCTAAATTACATAAACAACCATATAAAGCTCGTTTCATCGCTAATTCAAGCTCTTGTACCACTACAAATATTTCAAAACTATTAACATCTTGCCTAACTGCTATAAAAACCCACGTGAAAAGATATTGTGATAAAGTATACGAAAACTCTGGTAAACATTTATTTTGGTCGATCAAAAATTCTGGCGAAATCCTGGATAAGTTTAAAGTTAATAATTACAAAGTAACTTCAGTCAGTACATACGATTTTTCTACTCTGTATACCACTTTACCACATAATTTGATAAATGACAAGCTAACTGCCCTAATTCAAAAGACTTTTGCCAGGGAGAATGCTACATTTCTCGCCTGCAATTTCGATAAAGCTTTTTTTACTAGCTGTATTGTTAAACATTATACCATGTGTTTGTAAAGCCCTTTCCTTTTTATTGAACAACTTTTATATAAGGTTTGGGAATGCAGTTTTCAGACAAGTATATGTGTACGTGTTCCCATGGGAACAAATTGTGCACCCCTTGTCGCAGATTTGTGTTTATATTGTTATGAAAGGGTGGGAGGAAAAAAAAAAAAAAGGAAGAAAAAAAAACAAAAAAACAAGAGACTTTATGTTGATGGTTTTTTTTAAAAAACGGGGGGGGAAATTTTTATTTTTTTTAATAATACATCACGCTATCTGGATGATATTCTTAATATGGATAACCCGCCGTTTTTGGTCAATTGGTATACACTATTTATCCCCTTTGTTTATTAAAACTAACTATTTGGGGAACCCAAGTTAATTAAAACTAACTATTTGGATACTGGTGCTTCATTTTTAGATTTACATCTCTCTATTTATAACAATATTATACATACCAAAATTTATGACAAGAGGGATGATTTTAATTTTAGTATTGTAAATTTCCCCCATTTGGATGGGGATGTACCTCATGCTACATCTTATGGGGTATACATTTCTCAGTTAATTCGGTTTGCCAGAGCGTGTAGTCATGTTGAGGATTTCAATAACGTAATCAATATATTACAAATAAACTTCTTCAACAGGGCTACCGTTATTACAAATTGCGTAAATATTTTGCCAAATTTTACTATCGTAATTCTGATTTGGTTTTGAAAGTTCAATAGTAATCTAAAGACTCTTCTGCGAGAAGGTATTTCAAAACCCGATTTTTATGGGGATGTGGTTTACAAACTTCGTAAGATTTTGGGTCATGGCAATTTTCCAACTGTATTTGCTAAAATTATAAAACGTTTTGTTAAAAGAGGTTAAGACCCAACTGTTTTGAGACACACCGCATGTTTGGTGTTCAACCGTTTACAGTTGGACGCTATGCTCCCTCTTTGATTGTGTCTGACGGAAGAGGGGGAGGACTCTGTGATGGGCAGTTTTTAAATCCCACTGGGACGAAACTGTTTTGATTTCTATCCTCTGGCCTGTTTCGTCGGGCCCTTAAGGGTGTTTCTCTTGGTGCTCTGCCTTCTGCAAAGGCATTGAGTACATACGTTTTTTGGTTCTCAAGGTTTGCTTTTTATATATTTATACACGAGCATTTTTGTGTTTTACATACCATGCCTTTTGTTTCCATTGCGTGTGTTAGAGATTCACCTAGCAGGGATTACTTTTATTTACACTGTCCTGTGACTTTGGAACATGGTGGGGGTAAGAGTGAGGTTGGGTGCGCACCATAAACCGGTTTAAGCTCCCCAGTGGTGTTTTTGCCACTGACCGTTCCAAGGCGGTGCCCCACTGTGTTCCTTTAATTGTTCGTTTTGTCCTCGTGTGTTTGCTTTGAATGCTAGTGTGTGTGTGTGTGTGTGTGTGTGTGTGTGTGTGTGTGTGTGTGCGTGTGTGTGTGTGTGTGTGTGCACTTCTGGGTGCTTTGGGGAGGCTGCGTTTTTGGTACGTGGCATTCCCTGTTTGATATTATTTTTGTTTTTATAACTATGAGTAATATGTCTATGCAAAGGTCTTTATCAAAGGAATATTTAAAATTTCAAAAAGATACATCTATGTTTGAAAGTTGTTGAAAGATTCAAAACCATGAAAAATGACCATTTTCCAATTGGAAAATCAGAAAATCCAATTGGATCGATTTTTTCCAATTGGAATTCCAATTGGAATTTCATAATCCAATTGGAATTCCAATTGGACTGAATCCAATGGGATTGATACAGTCCAATTGGAATTCCAATTGGAACGTTTAACTACAAATCCAATTGGAATTCCAACTGGAATTTATTAGCTAGTGCCAATTGGATATCCAATTGGAATAAAAGTTAAAATCCTTAGGATTGGAATTTATATGCCGATCTATGTAGAAATTATCCTTCATTTCTGTTTGTACAATTTTATGTAGAGTAAGAACAGTATTCAATGTTGTCGACAGGAGTGAGATATATATATATTCGTTCCTAATATTGTATTATTTCAATATCAGATTAGATTTACTCTAAAACTATCATCTGTTAAAAGTTCGTTTAATGAAAGCAGTTTTCAAATTCGGCTGTTTAAAATATTTTTGACTATGGGCGCTAAGTGCGACCACGGACCTATATACACATGTGTATATTGGTCCGTCGTGCGACCCATGGGAAACAATGAAATTATTTTCCAACATGAAATACAAGATACAGTGGCGATAACGCTTTGTTCCTCGTGGTTTCGTAATGGTTCTTACAGCTTTGAAACGCCAGGTAAACGCAGTTAATTTCTCGGGTTTTAATCCGAAAAAACGGGTTAACGATTTAACCGTGATTACGTAATTGAAATTAACATTAACAACATTACTTCATAAGTCTTCAATCTCCTGTTTGAAACAGCAAGTTCTCTTTATATCTCCCGGAAATGTTAACCGTTCAAGATTTCGTTTACTGTTTTCTCGGCCATATATTTCTCTGGATTTTTGATACATAAAAAGAATTATGAAGTAATGTTGTTAATGTTAATTTCAATTACGTAATCACGGTTTACCTAAGTATTCCGGCTATCTTTCACCTAATTTTCAACAACTATTGTCCCAGCCAAATGCTTTCCTAGTTTAACTTTCTTACCCCACTTTTGTTTTCTTACCCTTGTCGTTCCCGCTCGTAACTTATCCTATTCTTTATCCTTAATCCTGATCGCGTATCCCTCCTAGTGGCACTTAACTTAAGTAAAACAAATTTAACACTTAAACACTTTAACTTTTTAGCTTATGAAATTTTTTATCTCGAATATTTTCTAAGTACGAAAAGTTTTCGGACTTAATTGATCTGAGTGACAATATCTGAGCACATATTTTTACATGTTGACAGATCAACAGTCAGGTGAGAAGTGGTATATGCTTCGAAGATGATAACAATACAACTAGTGATCAATATCGCGTCCTCTTATACGACAACAACCAGTATAATGTTGACATCTGGAAAAGTTGAATGCACTTTACAATATCTGCTTACAGACTTTCAGGTAAGGGATAAAGCAGTTCACAGCACGATTTTTTCTTCTTACATACATAGTTAGTTCCCTTTGTTTAATTTACTCCATTTGTAGTCGTAACATTGGGCGAGAAAGAAACAAACTGTTACGGTAACGTTAAATCAAGGTAGTTATTGGGTAATTTACAACTATACCACTATATATCATGTCAGATTTCATCGTTTGTTCGTTTGTCATAACAACAGTACAACTTTGTCATTGTAGGTCTATTGTTTTTCTGTATTTTAGGACCGTGTTCATTGGGCTATTCCGCGTCATGACTGCGACGTGTAGGTAAATGTCGTAGAAGAGATGATTTTTCAATAGTATAAACAACGATAAATTAAAGGTAAGGATAGATTCTGCGATGATTTTAAACACTTTAACTGTTTAGACCAGAAAACCCAGTTGTCAGTTTGTTACAAAAAAATATTCTTGTATCGGAGAAGCGGGTGGGATACGGAAGGCATTGCATTCCTGGTGTTTATGTTGTATAGAGGGGTGTTTGTTTTTATTTTTTGACAAAATATCAACTTCCTGTAGCTATTCCAGAAAATATAAAACCATCCTATGGAAGGCACTTCAACCTAAATCCCTCCTTGAACAAACCCTTTGAAGACCCCCCTTGGACAAACCATTAACGCCACTAAGGTATAAGAATGACTACCCTGAACAACCTACGAAGGCATTTTTCTCTGAAATGACCCCCACCCCCCCCCCCCCCACCCCCTCCCCTTCTGGACAAGATGTCCTACATAATGACCCCCCATGGACAAGGAATTACTTGCGGACACTTTGGTCCATTGAGAATATCGACCAATCACTTCGGACCATATTTATAGACACTTCGGACCATATTTATAGACACTTAGGACCAGATGTATTGGCACTTCAAATCATCTTTGTCATCATAAATCATAGAAATAATCTGGAATTATTATTATATCAATATGAATTGTATGTTTATTTAAAATGATATTTTCTTCAAGGTTAATAACTCCTTTTCGTTTTTCACTTGCGGCATAATATGTATAAAGTCCCTAAATGCTTTGTGTCTGTCGATAGCACGTGTTACTGATGCAAAGTGTGACCGTAATTTGCAAACATTGTAACAAGTTGGGCCAAGTTAAAAATAAGTCTGTTTGCTGTTAGCTTAAAATGCTGCGCTCCGAATATTTCTATTCGACCGTGTTGGTCAATTATTATTAATTTTTTTAAATCATTTAGACATGGAAATTTGAGGATGAGACAATTGAAGATGATAGTTTAAAATTGTATGTTTCATTTTTATTCTTTTATTTGTCTTATACAGATACTGTTGTTGTTTTTGTTTTTTCAAAAAAAAAAAAATTGCCTACCTACATAGACCCACCTTCAAAAAGGAGGGTCGGGAGACAGCAACAAAGACTTTTTTAAATGCGGCATTTTGTTTAAATAATTGACACTTTCAGTCATTGTCTTGCACCTTTACGATCATGTGTATAATGTAACACATTACATTTTGAAGTATCCAGTTGTGCATAGTTAAATGGACACTATTATAGACACTTCGAAATTTTTTTTTTAGACACCCTCTGAATTGACCCCCCAGGACAGTCCGTGTCTGAACTCCAGTAAACGGTCACCCTGGGACGCCCCTGACGAAAATCCTTCTATATTACATCTTGATTAAACAGTCACCTGCCGTCTGCAGCAAGCAGCTAGTCTTAGTGCCTCCCGCTCGCTAAAAGACCGTTAAAATCGGACCGAATTAAATGGCCATGTGTCATTCGAATCAAGTGTGAAATTTTCAAAACAATTGACGAATATCGCAAAATAAGGGCAAACTCTTTAAATGCAAATTTGCTGGACCATACTGCTTATCAATTTATCATGAAGTCGCACACAAGTGCGTGTTCATGTAATTTCCAATTAAACGGGCTGCGTTGGTGCTGATAGGTGTTAAAAAGTTTGTTGTTAATGATTCAAAAAAAATTTGCAATCGAAGGAACATTATTTAAAATCCGCCAAAACAGCTACCAATTGTTGATGATTAGCGGTACAAATTTACTTAGATTTATTGATCAATTCATCTGACAGGATTTTTTAATCATATTGTCATTTCTGCACCTTAGAAATACACATTCAATAAAAGTGTCAGCTAATCCGACTGTCACCATGGTAATAGGTATAAAAGTATCATTGGAGTAGATTCTAGTAGCTAATAAATGTATTGTTCCAAATATTAAAACTACCGAGACAAGGCGATTGCAATGTAAAGAAACTGAAATAGAAAAAAACTTTTGTTGCGCGCATACAACAATTCATTTTACAGGATACCTGATATGGGCGTTTTGCTATAACCTGGCACATGTCGTCTGCTCGTACCATTGAACATAATATTGGCAAACAAAATAACTTTTCAAAATCTCATTAAATGTTACTCTCTTGTTCATGAAATAATAAAAAAGAAACAGCAGTATCACTAGTTGCTTACACATTTTGTACTATTTAGTAAGTTTGTAAAAAAAGATGGGGTTGGTGGAGCATTTGTATAGAATATCAAAAGTCAAAGTTGAATTACGATCCTTCGTTAAGTGGTCACCTTGCTTAAACGGTCAATTCGGCTGTTTGCCTTGACTGACCGTTTAGGTCAGGTTAGACTGTATTAGAGTAATAATTATTGAAAAACTTGATAATATTTAAATTGCATTTTAAGTTTTTTAAGCAATAATTTCTACAGGACATGCAGGAAATCATATCTCATGTGTTTTAATAAAAAATGCCTCAATGCACAGCGAACAGATCTGATAAGAACACATTGTAAATGTTAAACAGAGTATGTTAAGAAACAAACATATCAGCTTTAATTTTTGTATGAAGAAATGCATGTCCCCCTTTTTTTTCAAACATCAATATTCAAAGATTTTGATTTTTTGCATCATGAAATTTCTATTTAGTATGAATGCAGCAACCAAAAAGGTTAAGTGCTGTTATGGCTATCAGTTCTTTTAGTGCTTTGATTTTTTTCTTTGATTGTTTATAAGTCCCAGCCAACCCTGGGTCTTTTCCCTGGGTGAACTTGCCAAGACTCCTGACAGGCGCAGGTTGAAGAAAGACTGATGCAGATACAAGGGAACCCGGGTACCAGACCCTAGCTCCTTTACGAATAGATGCCTTTGTTCTTTAACATGCCCAGTGTATAGCACTGATACACGTGAGATTACTGGTGGGTTTCAGTGTTTTAAGACAGATCTTTGGGAGACAGAAATAATTTTTTTTGAAATAAAATTATAATTTATTTACTAGTTTGTATTAATTAAAACTTACATTCTGTTCAGTATTTTTCCCCTTTCTTAAAGTTATATTACCCTTAAAAATATTCATATTGAGTTATGATCAAGAATGAACCTCAAGGTGAAAACTTAGTAAATGTTTTTTGAAAACATGTTAAAAGTGAGTTAAGCTGAGCTTTTCTTTAATTGAAAGATATAAATCAAAATTGAAAGATATAAATCAAAATGTATGTAACAGAAAGGAGCGAATTTCTATTTTTGACTAGGATAGTCAAAAAAGACTAATATCTATTTTCTATATATTCAATGGGAGTAAAACTGTTGTATTGTTCATATACTTTTGTTAAAACACTGGCAATGTTTTAAGTAGTATAAATAAGTGATTATTGTTTTCCTTACAATTATGATGGTCACTTTCAAGGGTAATATCACTTTAAGAATTACAAAATCTGTACTTGGTCTACTGTAGGCTGTGATTTACTGTGTACTGTATTGATAAATAGACTGCATTATGGTCCAGTGATATTGCATTATGATCCTGTGATATACAGTAGTTTATGTAATCTTACATAACATACAGCAGGTATGTAATCTTACATAACATACTGATAAGACAGAATGACACAAAGATTTCATTTTAGCCTGAGGCAATCAGTGTAAATCAATACTAGTAGTCAAAGCAGAGTATGTCACATCTAAATATACAGTCAGGTAAAGAACTTATGAAAACTTTATTGGTGAACTTTCCGAGAAAAACAGCTAAATATCTCTTAAGGTGGAATGCGCCTCAAATTAAATTCTCGAATTTTCTTCTCACATTTGCACCATGTATATTTCAGCATATTTCCAATTGCACAGGGAACTTATTTTTGTAATATCTTTTTAAACTTTTTCTTCAGTAATACTCCAAACATAGTTACTGACGTCACTTTTTTACCAGCGCGCTTTCCTACACTGTCGGCAGGTTTTTAAGCTGTAGCGTTTTGCCTTTGTTATATATTTTCAACCTACTGATTTTATCTTATATCTTTGAATTAGATCTACACACTGATATAAAATTCGACGTAAAAAATTTGACGTTGTAACCGCTATGCACGGATTTGTGACGTCAAAATGTAAATAAATGACTTCGAGTTTTGTTAAAATTTTAGCGTAAAATTAAACTTGTATGAAATCGGCTCGATGAAAAAACGTTAAAGTTCAATATGTTTTGTAAAACCTATTTTGCTATTAGTTGACATTGTAAAAAGTAGGGGTCACCGACTCGAGTATTTCGTCATATTACCAATTCGTACCCCTACCCCATGTCTGACATAAGCGTTTAAATGCAATTTTCACATGTGTCCTTAACATAAATGAAAGTTTTATGCACAACTTGATACTTTTTCAGATAAATAATACAGTAACTGTTTATAACAAAATAGTAATAATTGAAAGACATGAAATAAGCAATATGTAAATAATGATTACGTATAAAAAATAAAATATCTACTTCACTGAAAAATAATATATCTACTTCATTTAATTTTAATTATTTACATCAATTGTCGCATAATCTTGCATGCCATAATAACTATGATATTGACGGAATCTTCCTGAAATATGACCAGTTGATGCACGGACAGGGGGAATTAATCAGGTCCCGGTTAAATTCCGCTGACGGGATTCGAACCGGCAACCTTCGAATGAAGTGCCATCCGATTTACATCTACACATCGGCGTCTCCCTACATAGTGTTTACTTCATCCCAGATTGTTTACTAAAACACATTTTTCTAAATGCATAGTTTTGTTCGATTTTCCGTGCGATATTAATGACCTCTTTCAGTCATAGTGAATGGATGAATAATAATGCCATCGCCATGTTTAATTATAGCGATTTTGATTGTCCGGGTGTTCGAAAAGGCAGGTAAGAAAGAAATGTTTCCTTCACTTTAATTTGGTCGTTTAGATTATCTTTCATATTTCATAATCATCACAGGTTGGAAGTGTGAGATAGCAAATCAGTTTTCCGTCATATGTTTTATATCCAAATATTTCATATGTGTAGTGCTTTAAATGACGTACACAAATAATGGAAAGACAACCACATTACAGAGGGATAAACAGAAGGGAAAGACTGCTATCTATTGATTATTTAAAACAACATTAACATTACACAATTTTCAAAACAGAAATAGTTATGGGTAGATATGTGGATAAGGAAGAGACAGTTCACTTTACTCCGCATTGACCTATGTGGCAGAAGACCAGAGTGCGATCCCCGGCAAGGAAACATGGGATGTGCGAAGCTGTGAATGAGTTTATCACTCGTGCAAATTAACCAAATTATAAAACTTTTAGATAACTAGAGAAGCAATTTTGAAAGTCATTTCAACATGTGGCAGAAAAAGTGTCACAGCCAGGGCCAATACACGCCACAAATTTACTATAGGTTTGTATAGGAGCGCTGTCATTAACTCGCGATAACATTTTAACTAATAAAGTTATTTTAAAATCACAAACGGGATGATAAAATATAACATTTCCCCTTTTTAATGAATATTTTTTTTATTTTTCTGAGACTTTATTTGTTTGGTCTTTTTTTAACTTAAAAACTCTACCCGTCGTTTTACTATATAATATATAGTAAAACGCCCAAAATGTCACAATTTTAAGTGAAAATTTTGCAGCTTATCTTCAATTTGTTCAAAAACTATAACACTTATTTTAGAATCACAAACGGGATTGAATAAAACAATTATTCTCCATTTAAGTGATATATTTTATATAAAAATAAAGAAAAAAGAGAATGGTCTTTTTTTAAGGTTTTGTTTAACAGGTATATAATTTCATTTTTACGATCGGAGCTCGGTTGCTTCCGTAATGCTGGCCGAACACTTCCGAATGATTGATCTAACTGCTTCAGGCCATCGATAAGTTTTATGGCCGGACATTACGTAACAATTACCATGATCTTTAAAACGTTGTATATTGGGTTTTGTTTTACATTAAAATGCAAACTGGGTTAGAATCTTCAGTTTTTTGTTCATAAAAAGGCAAAACCTTTCATTGAAACCGGATATACATGATATCGTCTTTATAGCGAGGATCCATGAAATTTTCAGTATAATTATCAATAATATTATTTAGCTTTTGATGTTAATTTGCAACACATAAAAGATTCACTATGCATGCATTTTTATTTCGAAACACTTGCACGGGTACTTTATATTTTGTTTTACATTTCTCTTTGTCTCGAGAGAAAGGCAAGAATTCGCTCCGCTGAAATTGGCTTCATTTTATAGGTGTCAACATAGAGTTTCTTCCAGACCAAAGCTAGTTTTCATAGTACACAGGTCAAAACCAGGTAGTCTCATTACTCGTATATTTTATCTTTCATTTCTTCCTGAAGAAATTAGCTGATTATTACATTAACAAAAAGAGAAGAAAAAAGAAACACGCAAGGTTTGATCTGTGTGCAGAGTATTAAATGACAAAATCTGTAAAATGTAACAGGTATTATTCTACTGCAGAAATGGAAAAGTTTTTTTCCTACAATAAATCCTTATTTCTTCTAAAATGTTAATTATATTTTCAAGCCATGTGATGAAAAATCACATACTTTTTAAGGCATTCAACATCAAGCGTTTACTAGAGTATGTAAAATCTATTTGATATTCTGAAAGGAAAGTGTTCTATTTCTCAAATTAAAAAAGCCTACCGAAATCAAATGTCAGTCTTTATCAGATCAGGAATAACACTGACTAAGATCGCAAAATAAAACAAGTTGACGTACTATTTACCGGGGACATGTAGGTCCATCTATTTACGTTTCTAAAGCACACCATACTTTTGCAACAGACTTGCCGTGTGCGACTGTACTTGAAAATAACAGGTCTAAAATTTTAAACAATTCTCACGAGCAAACGTTACGCACGTGTAAAGGGATTAGCCGATTATGAAAAATCAAGTGCACACTAGATTCATTCTCATTATTATGTCAAAATTCACGAATTTTGTAGCTTTTGGATTATTCTGTGACTATTTTTATGACTGATGATGTGACTGTAATGAAATAGTGCTCACTAGTTAAAACATTACTATTATTATTTTTATTATTATTGTTATTATTATTAATTGCATGTAATGTGAATGGTAATGCTGAATTTTCTTTATCTTCTGGTAGAAATGATAAAAATTAAAACATAAGATTTTCACAAAAGTTACGCTTCAAGTTCAATATCTCCCTGAGGCAACATTCCAGTACAATCGATAATCAATGATTTATGACCCTGACCGTTATTTACGGATATTACCGAACCGTAGTTGTTTCCGTAAACTCCTAATCCCCAAAACTTATCGATTGCCTGCTGATATACGCTTGACACTTTTTCTGCCGTATGATTCTTATAGAAAGCAGGTTAGACACATTTTAACTAAGAATTTATTAAATGTTTTAATATTATATTGATTCAAAGTTTGAGCACGAAACTGAGTTGAGTTATAATCACAGGGCCTGGAACCTTCTGGTATAAAAAAAACAACATAGTTTCGCAGTTGATTCATATTTATCTTCGGTTTCGTCCTATGAATATGCACGTGGCAAGTCTGGTGACATCGTTAAATGTTTTACACAGATAAAACAAATAGAAGGGATGGATGCTGCGGTGGTCACGCTCTGGACTACTAATCCGGAGGTCCCCGGTCCGAATCCCGGCCTGGGCATTGGAAATAACAGAAACACTTTTTAGTGTTTCCCACCCATCTAGAGATGAACTGGTTAGAAGCCAAGAGGTAGTCTCACGTGTATCGGTGCTATACACCGGGCATGTAAAAGAACCAAGGGGTCTCTTCATGATAGAGCTAGGGTCTGGTACCCGGATTCCCGTGTATATGCATATGTCTCTCTTAAACCAGCGCCTGTCAGGAGTATTGGCAAGTTTACCCGTGGAGAAGTACCAGGGTAGACCGGGAATTGCAAACAATCAAAGAAAAAAGTAGCTAGTGTGATTAAAAAATCTGACTAGCTAATGAAATAATTGAAGCTTTTAATATTCAAAGCATATAATTTTGTTTCATATTACGATAAATAAATGCTATAAGCTTACGTCACATCTGCAGTTTATTAACAACCTCTTCTTCAGCGCCTTATAAAGAATTTCTGGATTTTTAGGTAGTATAAATGCGCGTTCAGTCGCACTACATGTCGAAAATTATGTTTCATATATTCGAACCCACATGCTGCTAGACTTGAATTCTTTACACAACCTTTATCGTCGGTAATAAGGAAAATATCAATCACTTTTATTGCACCTACAATATCCATCATCTCGCACTTCCGGAAAGTTATTTATTCGGAGTAATCGCTGGAAGATATATTCATGCAAAAAGGTCAGGGTCAGGTTAATTTGTCCGCCTAACGTGTACCACTGATGAAAAGTCGCTGGTTTGTCCACTCATTAGTTATTCGGTTGATTATAGTTTGTGTGTGGAGAACGATGAATACAAAAATCGAGCGAAAACAAATTATCTGTTGTTTTTAAATAAAAGACTCGCATGTGAAACTAAGGGCGGCGAATTTGATCTCAATCACCACAAAGTTTACTAGCTGTCTTTTCAGCCTAGACTTTAAATTGAGATTTCATATGCTTGTGCTTTACACTTGAGAAAAAAGAAATATGTATGGTTATGAAAGGATGCGCCATATTTTCGAAAACCCCATCAGATGACGCTTGGAGTGAATGGGGAATACAGAACCCGTTCAGGCGATGCTTTCATTGAGGAGGTGAAAAATTACTTCTACTAAGATAAATACGAATTTAATATAATTTAACACTAACAGATGCTTATCACAAGCAAACATTCACAAACTGAACATGCAAGTGAGAGAGAGTTCAGTTTTGTTCATTAATGTATTTTGTATATCGCTGTTTATATGACGTGTTTTTTTTTTCCAAGAGTTCCTTCTTTTGCATTGACGGAAATGAGAAAAACTAAAAATACCACGAAACAATCAGATAAGCAACTAATATAGTTTTTCTTTACATAATAAAATCTTGTTCTTTATGTGTCTATATCCGATCTTGCATTGGTTGTTCGCACCCATCTCAGTCACGGAAATACTGAAATATTGTATTACTGTTTCTACCATTAGAAGTATTTGTTATACATTTCAAGTCGCCACTGGAGCATCTGAATTAATTCTATTAGAGTTGCAGGTATGGTACCGTATTTTGTTACTATGTACATGACGGGAGGGTGTAAATCCGATCTAAACGCTATAGAAAAGCACTGGTCAAAGATCACATTAACCTGTGAATTGTTTAAGGCAGATAAAGATTCGTACCTTTTAAAGTAGCACATCCTAGAATATAAATTGCTTTATTGAAAAACATGAGCCTGTTAATAAATCAACTTATCCCTGTGCAAAACAAAAACGTGCAAAGTAACTCCCAGTACATCACAACGTCAAAACTACGTTTGGGGTTGGGGTGAAATTTCGTAGAATTGTAAAAATAGTAAGTCGGTGACCCATCTTTTTTTATCATATTAAATGATCATAAAGTAATTTTTATACAACATATCAAACGTATGCGTTTTTGCATCGAGCTGATTTTTAAAAACTCTAATTGTAAGGCAAAATTTTAAGCAAAACACTGATAGAATTTTACCGTTTTGACGTCACATAATCGCGACTAGCGTCTCGAGCGTCGAAATTTGTTCATCAAATTTTATACCATTTTAAAGAGCGTCTTAAATGCAAGTCGCATGTTGTTTTATATTGTCTATAAATTTAAAATTAAAAGCGCGGTGAAGCAAAACTCGGGGAATAATATGAAATAGCGTTCTGTGCAAAAAGTGACGTCAGTGGCAATGTTTGAAGCACAACAGCATAGAAACTGTAAGAGATATCAAAACATTGAAATCGGATTTCCATCAGAAATATCTTCAATTAATCACAGTGTACATTTCATGCGAAAATTCGAACAAAATATTTGAGGCGCATAGCACCTTAAGTGCGTTTTCTAGGCGAAGGTCTTTAACTCATTGCTAATTCAAACCGGATTTATATTTGATGTAACAATATATTCAGTAACTACATGTATTTAAATTGTCCATCTATTGTTTTTCAGATCAGAAATTTAATTTGTTTTGTTGTATTATATTTAATTGTATGACGTTGTTCTAGTTGCTATGATGTACAATTGTCACTTTAATAAAAGATATATCTATACAGATCTAAACAACAGAACAGAGTTCTGTTTTGCATAAATTGAATTAATAATGTTTTATTAAACTGTTAAAGCGTAGTATAATGATGAGAATATGTAAGAAAAAATCTAACATGACTCAAGATTTTGTCTCTTAGTATAATATACATGTACAAAGAGTAGAAAAATTATTTTGTATTAAACCATTAATAATGAAGGAATAGGAATGTAGGACATAATCCCCTAGGACATTGTCCCCTTACTTCTGTTTTGCTCTGGCAGACATTATCCCCTTCATTATTGTTCCATAGAAACAGTTTAAGTAGTATTTTTCACGGGTTTTTATTTTGCCAGCTATATTGGCGGTCACAATTGGTTGCTACATATCTAAACAATGTCATCACATGTCATCACATACATAAACCACCACAGCTATAAACCACCGCTGATAATTAAATAAATAAATGTTAAACTGTTACATAAATCTTAGATTTACTGATAAAGTAACATAAATTTATTGATAGGATAATAATTGAACCATGTTCTATTCACTCTAAGACAATGTTGAAATATGTATTACTTTCGTATTCAAGTTGTTTCTTCAAGAAAACGAGTTGCCAGAAAGCCGTTCCTATTTTTTGCAATATCTAGAATTACCCTACAATGATTATCAGTTTGTGTTCAGTTCTGCACCTCATATAATTTATGGAATACGATTCTTGTTCAGATTTATGAGCAAATGCATGTAAATAAAACCTTTTTACCGTGACAAAAACTACAGTTATTATTGTCTTTACTATTTTGTCAAAATATGCCCAAGAACACCTATGGATACAGCTGTGGTAATTGTTCGGGGGAACATATCCCCGAACCTCCTACAAACTATGTGCCCAGCTACGCCCCAACATATACGGTTGAGTAAATGACGTGAAGCTGTTTTAAACATTTTCATAAACATAATCCGTACATGCCAAAATTATATATAAATGGCTTTGATAAAAAAAATAGAGAAGGAATATATCAGATAACCCATTGTGTTTTTGTAGCATGGAGAGATTGATAACAAATCGCTGGAGCGAAACAGATACCCTTGACTAATTTGTTCTATTTTTATGTTAGATTTTGTTTTATAAAAATTGCACATTGGGATGCACGGAATCGCGATACTCGACAGTACGATGATGAAAACGAGAAATGACGAATCTACGGTAACGAAAACGCGATAACACGATGATGATAACGCGATAGTACGATAACGAAAACGCGAAAACACGATAGTACGATGATGATAATGCGATATACTATCATGTTTTCACCATCTTACTGTCGCGTTTTCACCATCGTAATATCGTGATATCGCGTTTTCGTTATCGTACTGTCGTATTGTCGCGTTATTATCATCGTTACTGTCGCATTTTACCATCGTACTGTCGTGTTATCATTATCGTACTGTCGCGTTATCATTATCATACTGTCGCAATATCATCATCGTACTATCGCCTTCTGGTGCGCATGTGCATAGTTTCAGTTGAGAAAAACTTTAAACTAATTAAACCATGACATGCTTCCAATACCAAGGATACAATATAACTCAATAAAGCGCAAGCGCTTATTTCCATTTAGATCCTTTTAATATTGGTGGCATGACATAGAGAGGCAAACTCAGTTAAAGACAATGAAATATAACTTTGAAAATATCATATTTACTTTACAGGCATATCTTGCAAATCGCATTGTAAGCATGCAATGGAATTAAATGCTTAAACTTTAAACATGAGTAAACTATTAAGACGTGCCTAAGCTGAAACAATCAGCGAAACATTGTTTGAAAGAGAAAGAGGTTCATATAAGCTACTAGCTTCCTCCTCAATCCCTATTTAATGTATTATTGTGTAAAATTTGTATAATGAAATAAAAACAAATAAATACAATGTATTGTTTAAACTAAAATAAATATTGTTTGAAAAACATTTTTGATAAAAATGCAGTAAAATAATTAAAAACTGTTCATTAAATGATTTTGATAACAACCTTAAAATGGTGCAACTTTTCTATTTTTATGCCCCCTTCGAAGAAGATGGGTATATTGATTTGCAGATGTCGGTCGGTGTGTCTTTCTGTCCGTCCGTCCGTCCGTCTACCAACTGGTTTTCGGATGATAACTCTACAACCGTTAGGCCTAGGATCCTGAAACTTGATGTGGAGGTTGGTCATGACCAGCAGAGGACCCCGACTGTTTTTAGGTCAGTATGTCAAAGGTCAAGGTCATAGTGTCTCGGAATAGTAAAACCGTTTCCGGATGATAACTTAAAAATGTTTGGACCTAGCATCTTCAAACTTGATGTGGAGGTTTGTCATGACCAGCAGATGACCCCTAATGATTTTGTGGTCAGTAGGTCATACTCCAAGGTCACGGTAACCCGTAATTATAAAACAGTTTCCGAACGATAACTCGAAAACGCTTAGGCCTAACATCTTGAAACTTGATGTGGAGGTTGGTCATAACCGGTAGAGGACCCCTAACGGTTTTGAGATGAGAAGGTCAAAGGTCAAGGTCAAAGTGACTCGGAATTGTAAAATGGTTTCCGCTTAATAACTGAAGTTAGGAGTGACCAATTGCAATGAAATTTGGTTTGTAGGTAGTTTGCGGGGAGATGACGCCTAGGTTGTATTTGGGGTTACAAGGATCAAGGTCAAGGTCACTGTTACTAAAATAGAAAAATGGTTTCCGCTTAATGACATGAGTTAGAAGTGACCAATCGCAATGAAATTTGGTTTGAAGGTAGTTTGGGGGGAGAGGACGCTTAGGTTGCATTTGGGGTTACAATGATCAAGGTCAAGGTCACTGTTACTAAAATAGAAAAATGGTTTCCGCTTAATAACATGAGTTAGGAGTGACCAATTGCAATGACACTTGGTGTGTAGGTAGCTTGCATGGAGAGGAAGATAATTACATATTTTTTCTTTTAAATTTTTATATTGTTTTAAGCAATAACATTTTTTATTTCTTTTTCGCGGTTGGGGGAAGGCAAAACATATATTTTAGGGGTCAAGGTCACTATTACTAAAAATAGATTTGTTTTCGAATTTTATTTTTTATCATAAAATTGTATTAGGTAAAGGCACGGACCTATATACACATGGATTGGCAACTTCAGAAAATCGATAAAGCGATATCGGAGAAGATGTTACCCATCATGCTTTGCGCGCGCTCGAATAAGCATATAATAACATACTGAATGTTGATGTTAATTGATTAAATATAAGAGAAGTCACGCTAATGTTGACTAACTTTAGATCTATTACCATGTGAACTTTCCAAATTTATATGTTTTATTCATAATTATGAAATAATGACCAATGTTATATGTTATTACCGTGTTATTTTAGAACTACAAATGTAGATATGTGATAAATGCAAGTTTTGTTGTTTTAAAAAAGAATGTTAAAAGAAATTCCAGTGCAAATTTCAGTTACCAGTTACCGTATAAATGCAGAAGTTGGCGATACGTACATGTTGTGTATCCTCATCAGAGTATATGAGATGTTTGAAAGTGATATTTATGCTTATGATAAATCTTAAGGTACATGTTGACCTGTCTTTGAAAATGTTACAAGTTAAGGTTCATGTTTACCCTTTATAACTGAAAATGCTATTGTACTCGTTATAAGGCATGCCGTTACAAACACCAAGCTCTTATCTTTGAGTATTCCTTAGAGGATGTTCCCTTGTACCCCTCGGACTTGCAGGCACCCCGGCGGCGTAATAATATTGTTTGTTATTCGTCTGTGCAAAATACTTGTTTCTTGTCGGACACCATCCGCTAACATATGTGCGGTCAGCTCAAATGCCGACTTTAAATAAAGACTATTATTGTTACAGTATTGTATTATCGGCATCTCTTGAGAAGTTTATTTAGTTTAATTCATATTTGTCGCGTATCTTTATAAAAGCAAATATATGTGGCATTCGACTTCGGATACGTTTAACTATGAGCTAGGGACATGGTAAGGATGATCAGTGCCCCTATCACGCCAGGTACATACTTAACTTGAAAGAAAACGTGCATATAACCCTGTCGGTATGTGAAGATCGGCTTTTTATACAAGTATTACTTATTTCTGAAAGTATATATGGCTAGTATTAGCATATATACATTCCAGGAAGAATAATATCGCTGTTGAAATCCATTTTGTATTTACTTCAAAACTATGTATATAAAAGTCGGATCACATTATAAGTATCTTACATGGAATAGAAAAACAACAACAACATGTGGACGATTCCCTTATCAGGGTACAGATTCTCAATAGGAACAGATTCTGTTTACATTCGTATTAAAATTACAACCTATAACACTTAAACTTCATAATTCAAGTAATGTAACGGTATGATTGCAACATCATAGGGTAAATAAACAATACCTTTCTATTCTTAATACTAATTTGACTTAAAATACAACTATCTTTGATAGCAAGTTATCATAATATAAACATGTCTCTACCTTTTTGTTTCAGAGTTCAGTGGCAATACTTTGACAGACAAGGAAGCTGCTCTCTGGCCATAAGAGTAGCTACAGGCATGTATAGTTCACCATTCCCTATGTATAAAAGCAAGAGGTATTCAGAGGATATTTCATCAAGCGTAAGCATACATGCATATCTCAAGATCTGCAATAGTAATTTTGCAGTATATAAATCTAATAGTTCAAGGGGTAACTGAGGGCCGCTACCTCCTCAGTACTTGATGGTTTAGTTGAACCACTAGGAGAATTATTCTCTCCATCTGTACTCTTTGATAAGACAACCAATAGACATCAAACGTCTGGGTACCACACCGGAACAGACAAGTTTTTTTAAACCCCGGTCTCCATATCAAAAGCTTGCTGACCTTTAGGAAGGTACAACTGAAACTCATACACACTCTATACTTAGACTAGTCTATTTCAAACTCCTAAACATTTTTATACTCTTTTCCTAGTTATACATGGCATCATGATGAGTTAAAATAGTAATAAACGTACATGTAATGGACCAAGTGGCGTAGAACCAGTATAACAGTGTCAAACCATACATCTTTCAATGACACAAAGAAATCTGCCTGTATTTGAATTTGTTTTTTTGTTTTTTTGTAATTATGTCATGCTAGCAGTCAATATGTTATCTTACAGGTGAATACAATACAGCTCAACTAGCAAGGAGTTGGCTAAAATATACAAGAATGGAGTACCAAAATGATTGCCAATTGCAATTCTAGCGGTAATACTTACATAGGTATGAAATGAATAAAAATATTATTATAATGCTGTTTCCTGGAACAAAAATTGTCACAGTCCCAAATGTCTAAAAAGGAATGTAGTACTATACATCAAGAACTATTAAAGAATGCCTGTATTGTATTGTAATATGTTGAATTTTTCTATATCAAATATAGTTCCTAAACTCAAAGATACATAAAACAACAAGATTTAACATTTTCTATACAACACTATTGTAGGTATAACATGCATGTAAAAATACAATGTCTTTAATAAATCTCTACCAGAATAGTTTTACTATCTCTAAATTCTTTATATGTTCTATTTAAATTTATTTTTCAGAAAGTCAAAAAGGTAATGAGTTCCCCACCCCTCCCAGATTTAAGGGTAAAAAAGTGATTTTGATCTTTTTTTTTTAGTACTTAAATGTTTTTAGTTTCAGCAAAATGCTGACAAGTTCTCTGATGTTATAATATCTAGCTTCCAAGAGCACTTCTTCTATGGTGACTGGATCATGTGGAAAAAGAATTTTTGGCAGTTTGCATTCGTTTCTGAAAAAGTTTAAAATAAATCCAAATTGTTTCGGTTCTCTGTCTATGGAGATTGTTTTGTTTGTTGATGTGATTGGTGATTGTTCTTGGGTCATCTGCGATAATACCGAGTATGGGCTGTTATAAAGTGTATACTATACACAACAAATAACTCCGAAGGGGGAATAATTATGAAACAATTCAAAAGTTCACTCTTTACTAAATATTTTGCCTATTGGCCTTCTTCAGTAGATGAAATACACAAATTGTTTTACAATTTGTGTATTTCATCTACTGAAGAAGGTCAATAGGCCGAAATATTTAGTAAAGAGTGAACATTTGTAAAGTGTATATTTTGAGGTAGGAAAGATCTTTCTTCCTACGTCAAGTCGTAAAAATTCCTGTTGTTGTCTTTACATAGTTTTTAATGAGTTTTTCTTGAACTTCATAAGATCGAAAAGGGTCGTCATTGGTTGTGTCATCCTCGTCACTGCTTGGTAACTCAGGCATAGGTGTTGTCTCCCTCTGACATTGTTGTACTACACGGGAATCGCTTATATTTATTTGTGTCTCGTAAATGTCATCGTAGGTAGTTGTAAGGGCTTCTTCTGGAAATGTTGTTTTATTTTTCTGATTGGTTCCTGTGATTGACTTTTTTCTGGTACTTCTGTCTTTGTTAACGTTCCCAGAGTATGTCTCTTTCTTTCTATTACTACTGTATTTATTGTTACCTTCACTCTCTTTATCTTTCTTTTGGTCATTACTATGTGTTCCTTTAAGTTCACTACTTTGTCTTTCATTATTCTTCTCCCATGTGTTTCTCTCTTTGTTCGTTCTGTCTTTTTCTTTCTCTTTTGTGTCACTCTTACTTATTTCTTTTTCCTTCTTTTTCTAATTTTTCTTCTTTTCTTTGACTGAACTTTCCGTTTCTTTCATTTTTCTGTCACTCTTACTTTTGTCAATTATTATTTTATCACTTTCTTTTTCCTTCTTTTTCCTCATTTTTCTTCAATTATTTGACTGTACTTTCTGTTTCTTTCATTTTGTGTCACTCTTTATTTTGTCAATGATTATTATATCGCTTTCTTTTTCCTTCTTTTCCTCATTTTTCTTCTTTTCTTTGTTCGTCCTGTCTTTTTTTCCGGACATTATCGTTATCTCTATATTCTGTTCTCTTCTTACTCTCATTGTTGAGATCATTAGGTTTGTTATTGTGGTTTGTTGAAATCAGTTGTGGTATGTTTTGTTTATCTGTCGTATCATCGTAGTGTCTTTCTTTGGTGCTTCCAAATGTAATTAGATCATCAAAGTTCATGTCTAGGTAATTTTCTCCAATTTCAATTTCTGTATCGGATAGGTATAAATCTTCAATTAAGGTATCCTCGGTAGTGTTTTCAGTTGAATGTTGCTTTGAGGTAGTGGTTTTTGATGTAGAGAGTTTTTGGATTTTCCTTGCTTTCAATTTGTCTGTATCCTCTGTGTGGGGTCTTTTGTAAATGTAACTTTTAATTATCTGATGTTGTTTTGGCGTCTTTTGCGAAATGAACTTTTTAAAAGTGTGGATGATTTGGCGTCTTAGATCGTAATGAGCCCTGTTGTTTTGTAGTTTTCTGCCGCTAATTCTGCCTTATTCCATTCTAGTTTTGATATCTTGTTAAAGGGTATAAATTTCTGTTTTGCTGTATCTTTACAAGTGTGCTGTGTGTTAGGTCTTGCAGATGTTTTGTCACAACAAAGGCATAGGGAGCAGCTGCCGAAAAGTATCTCTAATAGATGTCTTATTGCATTAGGTTTTCTAGGGTACACCTGACGACATGTACGACAGGCCAAGGCACTTTTCTGTAAAATACATAAAAATCACTGTTAGTGAGTGGCATAATTTGTAACATCATTGTTATAGTAATGTGTTTCATTCTTTTTCTTCTTGTTTTGGTAATTGTTGAGACTAAGAGTATTCGGTCAGTATCTCAATGCATATTTTAAGTTTATCTGGGTAGAACCGCTGACTTAATTGTTTAACTTTACATGTATAGATTGTATCAACTCTGAATCAGTACTGGTCAAAACCGTCATTGTAATATAGGTGCAACTTCAAAGTGTCGTGAATCTATCCTTCTTAGGTAGACTCAGTGATAAAATGTAGTAATAAAATAAATGTTATCACCAATGTGTAGATTCTAACAATGTTAACTATTTCTTGTTTAAATAGGTAACAAGTTCCCACCCGCCATAAACTTTGAAACTGGAAGATAAATGGACACTGGATGGTACATATGGGTGAGTGGAGTGGTTACGCAGCGTTTGTTTCTGGTAAGCCAGTAATTCATTTCTCGTTATCGTAAAAATTCGCAGCGTGTGATTTGTCGTAACAACATTCCTAATAATGGTTTGATAGGCAATCAGCGGTAATGTTTCATATGTCTGTTTCGCTGTTTGTATTAAGTTTTGTGTCATCTACCGGTTTTCCCATTGCAAGGTCTTTTGGCAAATTCATTTCTCGACCTAGCCTTATCATACTGGGGCTGAATCTAGTGCTTGTGTGAACACTGGAATTAAAAGCTAGAGACAATAGAGATACATTTTCATCCCAATTCTTCTGGTTCTTAACTACAAATGCTGCTATCATGTTCTTTAAGGTTCTGTTGGCTTCTATCATTCCGTCCGAACTTGGCCTACTCACCGTTGTTCTTGTTTTGTGAATCCCTAGGATGGTACACATCTTTTGATATACATTTGCCTCAAAACTGGAACCACGATCAGTGAAAAAATCAAGAGGCACACCTAATGTACTCATGAATCTGCTTACCACCTTCTTGGCCACATAAGCTGCTTCAACATTCTTTAATGGATTGCCATAATCCATTTGGTAAAGTAGTCGCCTATTACCAGTATGTATTTGTGTTCTTTCGTCGAGATAGTATAAGGACCTTGAATGTCCATAGCAATTCTTTCTAAAGCTTGGCCAACCTGATAAATTTGAAGTGCACCTTTGGCTTTACGGTTTGGTTGCTTTGTGGCACCACAGATGTTACAAAGTTTTCTATGTCCCGTCTTTAGAAGCACCAATAGAACCTTTGTTGTATTTTATAAAGGGTTTTCTTCATCCCTAAGTGTCCAGATTTGACCGTGTTGTGCATTTCTTTGAAAATTGGCCCTCTTAAAGTGTTAGGTAGAATTATTACCTTACGTATGGTATTCTTTTTTGTAAATACGTTGGAATATAGAATATCTTCATTTAATTCTATAAGTGGAAAGTTTAACCAGTAGTGTTTTAGGGTGACATCCTCACTAGAGATTTCGTGCCAAGTAGGTTTGTCATTGTTTCTTTTCCATTGTTTTACTTTGCCAAGTGTTGTATCTTAATCTTGATTGATACCTATCTCTTCCAGGTTTGGTACTGGTTAATTATATGAGTCACTGGAGTGTTGGGCTTGGTCGTTATTGACCCAGTGTTGACGGTTATCTCATTACAAGCAGTGTTTTTTAGCTCAACTCTATTGCAGTGTGAACAAGGGTTGTCAGAACAAGGTCTTCTACTGAGGGAATCGCAGTTAGTGTGTACCCGTCCGGCTCGATAGCTTATAGTGAAGTCATAATTACTAAGGACTTCCAGCCATCGGGCTAACCGACTTTCACAGTTTTTGAAATTAAGTAACCAGGTCAGAGAACCGTGGTCTGTACGGATGGTTAAATGTCTAACTGGATCAACTATAGAAAGAAGTTCTTTGCGAGTTGTGCAGTACTTCCGTTCAGCTTTTGTGAGACATCTTTAGTGGTATGCGATCACACGCTCTTGGTTGTTTCGTACTTAGCTAAGTACACTACCCAGTCCTTTATTTAGGCAGTCACAGTCCAATGTGTAATGTAGGTTCTGTATAGGATAGGCAAGACTTGGAGGAGACGTCAATAATTTCTTTATTTGATTGAAAGCGAAGTCATCAGCATCAACCCAACAGAAAGGTCTGTTCAGTTCTGTTAATTGATATAGCGGCTTAGCGACTGCAAAGTTTGGGACCATTTTTCGATAGTAGCAACAGAGACCTACAAATTGTCGTACTTTTTTGGTGTTTTCTGGTCTTTTCCGTGTGGCTACACATGTTATTTTCTCGGGACAAGCTTCTATGCCATGTTCACTGATTTTATGGCCCAAAAAGCTTACTGATCTTTAGAAGAAAAAGCATTTATTTGGACTAAGTTTAAGATTAGCCACTCTTAGTCTTTGGAAAATTAGTTCTAGGTGGATTATGTGTTCATCAAAACTGTCGGAGTAGCACAACAAATCATTTAGATAAACTAGACATATTGCATGAGTCAAACCAGCCAAAACTTGTTCAATTAAACGTTCGAAGACAGATGGGCTTGTCGCCATTCCAAAAGGCATCACTTTCCATTGGTATGTCTCATCCCCCTATACTGAAACAGGTTTTTGCGCGGTCTTGTTTTGCAAGTGAAACTTGGTGATATGCTTTTTTACAGTCCGTGCTTGAGAAGTGCTTTTTATTTGCTAGTGATTCCAGTGATTTGTCTATACGTGGAAGAGGATGGGCGTCAAATTTGACTTTTTGCTGGTTCTATCAAGTCTTGTTTCAACAGTTTTTGTATTTTTATATATTTATACACGAGCATTTTTGTGTTTTACATACCATGCCTTTTGTTTCCATTGCGTGTGTTAGAGATTCACCTAGCAGGGATTACTTTTATTTACACTGTCCTGTGACTTTGGAACATGGTGGGGGTAAGAGTGAGGTTGGGTGCGCACCATAAACCGGTTTAAGCTCCCCAGTGGTGTTTTTGCCACTGACCGTTCCAAGGCGGTGCCCCACTGTGTTCCTTTAATTGTTCGTTTTGTCCTCGTGTGTTTGCTTTGTATGCTAGTGTGTGTTGGTAGTGTATATGTGTGTGTGTGTACATGATTGTGTGTTTGTGTGTCGTGTGCGTGTGCGTGTGTGTGTGTGTGTGTGTGTGTGTGTGTTGGTGGTGTGCACTTCTGGGTGCTGTGGGGTTCGTTTTGGGGAGGCTGCGTTTTTGGTACGTGGCATTCCCTGTTTGATATTATTTTTGTTTTTTTGTTTCCATCCTCTGCAACTTTTCGTTTGGCTGGGGGCATTCTATATGGTGGTGTTCTAACCGGTGCATTGACACCAGTGTCTATGGTGTACTCAACTATGTTATTCCGACCGATATCGTCTTCTGATTTTGAAAATACATCCTGATAATCTGTCAAAAAATTTTGAAAACGTTGTTTTTGTTCGGTGTTAAGTTCCAAGGAGCATCTGTCATATACATCTGTTAGTTGGTGTGGTAACTGGTCTCCTTTTTGTCGGAGCTCCTGTTCTGTCTGTGTGTGGTTTACTGATATAAATTTAGGGTGTTCCATAGGTTGAACGCTGGCTATACGTGTGTTTTTGTTAATGACCTTAACTGTGTTATTAAAATAGGCCAAACGGATAGGTATAGATCCATCTTGGGGCTATACCAAAGCCGTGGCAACAAGGACGTTATGGTTGTCTACAAATGTAGGGGTGAACTGTACTATGCCTGCATTGGGGATTGAATCCAGTAAGTAGTCGACCGTTTGTTATGACTTCAGAGTTTGGTGGTAATTTAATGGTTTCGTAGAGAGTTACTAGGCATGGTGTCATTTGATTTTCTGTACCATAGCAGTAAATTATCTCCCCGTTGAGTTTAAGTTTCTGTTCATTTAACAGTAGGTCACATCGTTGTGATAATATGAAGTCTCTACCCAGTACACCATGGTTCTGAATATCAGCTATGTATACAGGAATGTTAAAGACTGTGTGCCAATTTGCATGGTGACTAAGGCTTTCCCATAGAAATGTGCCTTGTCACCAGTTATGCTAAAAATTTGTGCATTGACTGGGGTTATCTTTGGTCTATTCTGCTCTGGCCATTTTCCTATCATTTTCTTTTGAAGGATAGTCACTTTAGATCCAGTATCTATTAACATGTTTACAGTTTGGTTTTGAGTGGTGGTTGGTAAGAAACATCCTTCTAGATTGAATGTGTTTTTTTGTGGAATTACTGTCTGTGGCCCCTTATGTTCTGTCTGCATGTGGGCCTCCAGGAAGACATGTTCTCGTTTCCTGAGAAGGTATTTTTGTTTGTATTGTATGGTTTATAATTGGGCTGAAAGTACGACCTTGGGTTACTCCTGTCTTGGAAAGTATGTTGAAAGTTTTCTCTCCTGGGTTTATTTGGTTGTTGGTTGTAACTTTGTCTTTCTCGTTTACAGTTAGTTTGGTCTGTAGTTTGATCTTTTTGAAATTCTTGGAACTGTCTTGCTAATATTTCCAGTGAGTCACAGATTGTTTTTAATTTGTATTTGTTTTTGCGTGTGTCAAACATGTCATGTCCTGTTGCGGCAACAGAGATTACGGGATGTCTTTGTTCGTCAGCTGTTCGAAATGTTTCAAGTCTTATAGCTGCTTGCTCTGCCTCAGACAAAGTTTTCACATTTGCTTCTCTAAGTTTCAGTCTCATTTCTGAGTTTGTAATGGCATCTATAAAACAGTCAACAACGATTGTCACTGGATAAGCTTGATTGCTCAATTTTCTGATGCTGCGTGCTAGTTCAGAAAGGTCTTCTCCCTCTTTTCGTACCCTACTACGTAATTGTGTACGGAACACTTCAACCTTATTTAGGCAACCATATCTTTCAGTTAGCTTTTTTACCAAAATTGTATAATCTTTCTTATCGTTGGTGTCTAATTCGGCTAATAATGATCTTGCATTACCAGTCAGGCTGCTAGTCAGATATAGACCGGTAGCAGTGTAGTCCCATTTGTTAATCTCGCAACATATTTTATAGGAATCCAGGAACTCGGAGAGGTCTTCCTTGCCTTCAAAGTTTGGGGGTTTAATCTTCATGTTACAGTTGTCTTTCATCATATCAGAATTTCGGTATTGTTTGTTCTGTAATTGTGGAAAGTCTTAGGATCAGAACTTGGGACTCTATATGAGTCAGGCATATTGGTAAGTTTTTGTGTGATTGGAACTGTGGTGAAGTTTGTGCCATTGTAAGAGTTCTTTCTCAATGTGGCTATCTCTTCTTCCATCGTTTGAAGGCGATTCTGTGTTTCATGTGAATCACTGACTAAAGAAGCTAGGCTTTCAGTGTTTTTGGTGGTCAAATCTTCTATTTTGTTCTCTAAGTAAGTACCATCATATTTCTCTGGAAGTTCTGGGGACGTAGGTAGAACTGACCCAAGATTGTTGTGTTCCCATTCATCTTCAACAAGGGCATCATGAAATACCATTTGGTGTTCTTCTATTTCTTCTTCAGGGTTGATTCTGGCTAGTGAAGGCATAATATCTTCATTTGAAGCATCCATTATTGGCTCATTATGTTATTATTTAAACAAAATGTTTTAGTGCAGTTTATTTTTGTTTCAAATCTATTACAAGGACACAGACAAACAAAAAACAAAGTATTTTATTAAAATTTATTTATAAGGCATGTCATACTCTAAATAGATTATTTTTGGTATTTCAGTCATTGCCAGGAGGGTTCGCAGTGATGTACTACTGGAAGTCTTTGTTATTGGTGATGGTGTTTTTTCCACCTCTTACGTTCTTCAGGATAGTTTGAACCAGCCATTTCAATCCCTCAGAGCTGAAGATATCTAGTCACAGTAGTCCGGTCCATTAACGACTCTGACCAGAGGTCAATTGCAATTGTCCATAAAGACTATCTTGTCTAGCATTTCTTGTTAAAACTGAAATAAATCTCTACAACAATCAAAACTATGTTGTGGTTGTATTTTTCTCCAAGTTTAATATCAATGTATAGGAAAAGTTTAATATGGAAGTTGTTGTAAAGGTTCGCTGGTGAGGTGTTTCAGAGACATTCTGTCGGAGAGATTTGCCGGGAGCTTCTGTTGGGGAGGTTTTCCGGAGAGTTGTTGTAGACATCTGTTGGAGAGGTCTGTCGGAGAGTTGTTGACTGTAATTTTGTTGACATCATTCTACAGCTGCCACTTCTGACACCAGTTGTTACGCCGCCGGGATGCCTGCCAATCCGGGAGTACAAGGGAACATCCTCTTAGGAATGTTTGTCGTGCATCAAGTGATGGCTCAAAGATAAGAGCTTGATGTTTGTAACGGCATGCCTTGTAACGAGTACAAAAGCTCTTGTAGTGAAATACTCCAGAAGGTGTTAGTATAGTGGAGTAATTGGTAGTCTCTAGAGACTTTCAAGTACAGGTCGTAGTCAGGATAAAATAATATAGAAGAGATGAACCTTTTATACTGGGAGTTTATTACTCTAGTTTACAATATTGGAATATTTCATACGTAGTAGTAATTTGTAGCATACTAAACTCATTAGGTAAAGGTATATGACATATCCGGAAACCACTCCACTCCAGGATCTTTTCGGTTTTGGGTATTAGAAGGTAGAATATAAATCATCTTGGTAGCTGGATACAAAAGGAGACCTTACTCTTAAGGTTTAATATAATAAAGGTACTAGTTGTTCAAGTACCTCTCCAGATGGAGACCTGTGAGATATTTTTCGTATAGAGATCTTTACACTATAACTTGGGCAATTCAATTGACAACAATACTGGGAAATCTGGAGTTTAATCGTAACAGTTTTTGTATGGTCAAAAGGAAAGTTTGTATCTTAAAAGATAGAGGAGGACCGCTAGGCCTAGTAGGGTGCATTATTTCCGTATGTGGTCGTTCCAAATCAGTCATACAGGAGAAGATGTACCCAATGACGTCACTTGGAGCTCTCCAACTTACTTCGATTAACCCCAAGAACAGAACTTTGAAGTTTCTATGAAAAACGGAACAAATCCAACATGGCGGATAACTTGCCAATATTATTACCGGACAATTTACTTTATAGAATTTTAGATGGATAAGCTATGACAGGTATAAAATAACCTTACAATATGTGTATTACCTTTGGTGCTTTAAGAAAAAGCTCGAAACAAGAGAATATTAATAATATTACATATTAATTAAAGTTTATGTTTAAATAAATATAAATTGAATGTCATTAAAACGGCACTGTACTTTATATTGTAAGTATAGCAAATTTTGGATCGAGTGGCTTCGGAGAAAAATCTCGTAAGAGCTTGTTATGAAAGCACTACACTATGATTTACCCCGGCATCATGTGTTCAATGTAAAGCTAGAAATTTCCGGCTTAATGAAATTAATTTCCGTACATGTTATCTAAAGGCGGTCCAAGCCCTCGCGGGGCACTTCAGGCCCCGCTCGAGCTTTCCCCATAAAAATCTATATACTGTCCAACTGATTTTGCATGTCCAAAAACGTCAGCTTTGCAAGAAGGTCTCCATTTTCTTAGACTGGATCAATATCTCTGATCGCGAAACGCTCTCGGTCGCCGAGACGCTCTAGATATTAAACAAAAAGAGCGCCCCCTACAACGAAGCTTTTCTATGACCTTGACTTAATTATTTTGTCCCAGTCTGTAATCTCACTTCCGCCGCCAGCGAAATATTGTTGTCGTCTTACGGTGGTTATTTTCGCATGGTAAAGAACCCTAAAAGCTTAGTTATTTAATTTTCAAATGTTAATGTACCGATTTCAGTAAATTCGGGTGGTAATGGTAGTAAGAATAAAGTAACTGCAAGATATATCTTCTAGTTATGAAAAGCATCATTGTTAAAAATTGTTAAAAAGAGTGAAAGAATAAAATGTTTAAAAAGAACTGCTGTATGATAAATAACTGAGATGGGCTACTGCCTGCTTGAATGATTCAAGATCAGGCAGGGTGTCACGTATTGCACGTGGAAGTCCGAGTTTGCATGGATATGGCAAATTGGCAGAGACTAAGGACCTAAAGCTGTTTGGGACTTAGGGAGATTGCTACAATATTGTAATACACTTTGTATAACATAACCAGTTTGGAGACTAGACGCCTGTTCTCAATGGTGTTCCAGCAATCACTCAGGATTTAAATGAACATGCACAAATACTTCCTCCTTTTGTTTAACATAGGATTTCCCCGTTATTAGTTAGCACATATATTCATATTAGTATGAGAGTTGATTAAGTATTTTGGAAAACGTACTCGCAATTTAATACCCTTTCACTGGAATTTATGACTTAACACTTGTTTAGCGTTTATGAAGTTTATTTTTTCTCTATATATGCATAACATTGTCTATCATTTTGTGATGATATGTTGCACGCGTATCCACTCGTCCTGATTCAAAACACATTGTCTAAGATATTGTACAACGACCTTGTCCGTCACTGCTATTTCCACCTCCACCGCCACCGTAACCGCAATTCCCACCCTTTCCTCCACTTCCGCTACTTTTACTACTTGCAGTATCTCCGCTGCTTCCCTTTTCGCCGCCGCTTCCAGAATCACTTCTGACACCGGTGTCGAGTTTCAAAGATTCGCCGCATCCCCCATCCGTTCCTTTTGCACCAGCGTCGCTCATATCGATCGAATCTGTAAGTATATAGTCACTTTGTTACCCTTCCAATATTTTTGAGCCATTGTTCAATCATTTGATTGGTTATTAATCCGTAAAAAATGATATTAAAAGGCTAGGTAGGTAATATTCACTTGAAATTTTTTCCATGTACCCCACGTTAAACATATTGGATGCGTTTACAGTTTGTAAATGCACAAAGAAATTTTAAGCACTACCGACGCTCTAATTCATCTTCACATCACTATTACCAATTACAAAATTATAGGCAGAAAATTAGGTTTATCACGGGACAGATCACTGCGGATGAATCTGTTTTTCGGATTTGCCAGAAATTTTCAGGATTCATTATAAAGGGAATTCCTCAACTGTCGCGATTGTAGGTGTTGCGAATAAGTTTTCTGGACGATGAGAAATCTTACATTGATCTTACTCCTCCTATTTACACAGAGCTGAACAGCTTTATAAGCAACATACCCTTGTTTTTTCCCGAATAACTGCCTTGGAGAGGATAAAATATGTCATGGCAATATAGTTCATTTTAGAATATACGTGTATCTTATAAGACTGTAATATAATATAATCATCAGAATGAATAATAATTTCATCAATAATATTCTTTATCATTTTCTTGACATTTTCAAAGCCTTATTGCTTATGTCGTACGGTCGTACAGCCAGCGACCCACATGCATCAGACGTAATCCTGCCATATTTCGAGGAAATCAAGCGAACATAATTATTAGTACAAGGGTACATAACCTACGTGTATTTACGAATAAGACCCTTTGGCGAATAAAATTTGACAGCTTTGACAATTGCATATTCTTCCCATTTTTGAAAGATTTTATGAATTATTGATAAAAAAATTTAAATCCAAATCATTGTTTTACCCAATTACACTACAAACTAATATTTCCAATCTATACATCATTTGATACATTTTAATCGAAAGACATTTTCCATGATGTTATGAATTATTTGGTTGTTTTTGACAATGTAAACTGGTTTCATGCCATTTTACATATGAGGAAAGGAAAGTCAAATGTGCTTGGCATCCTTCTAAACGGGATCAACTGGTATCAACTAGAATATATGTATAATGGAGCGCGACTACCAATCATGTCGCCTTTATAACTTGCACCAACCACAATTAAAACGCATTTATAAAGAAGAACAAGACAAATTTTGATGCAAAGCATCAAAGGTGCTGCGCATGTTTTTGAAACATGATTTAAAGGAATCAGAGTCATTTTAGAATATCAGTAAACAACCTATCAACGGGAAAAACCAAATACATTATGTTATTTGTAACTGTTATCATAATAAGTAAAAAACCACATTTACTACAGTTTAACAAAAAAATAAACGAATCATAAAACCATTCCGTATAATGGTACGATGACGCCCATTAAACAAGGCTACAGCTCGTGGTCAGTAGACGCTTTTCGACGCAGACGAAACCCACGTGATTAATTTTGTCTTTACTATTGGTCAGTTGTTAGCGATGCTTTACATAACTTTCATTGAGACCCCATGTATCGCATAGTTAGGTGAACGGTTTTATTTATAATGCCTACATTTTACTTTAGTATGTAGTAATTTAAATGGGTTTTCATTAATTATTCACGTTGACAACATATGTATTTAAACTTCAAAATGTTAAGAGTTAGCAAAACAACTATCGAGACGTTTTTTCTGAACTTTGATGAATCTGGCCGTAGTGTCCGTAAACAAAGCAATAAAAAAACCGTAACCTTCAAGTTTGTGGAAAAGTTATTAAATATCCTATGAATATGTCAAAAGTTTTGAATTAACGGTCGAACACGTATGCATCTGGTATAGTATTGTCTGTAATCAGTTAATACTATTTATTTATTCATTATAGGGAGTTTGTTCAAACATAATACATAGTTTTTAATTACAATAATAATGTTGGCTGCTCCCTATTCGATTATGCAACCCCATGGTACAAAATTAAAACCTATTCAATACTGGCACTGTGCTTCCACACAGCGCCAATAATTTTTAAGTGATTATGATAAATGTGTCGAACAGCGTTTGATATTTTTAACCATGTAGGCAGTGTGGAAAGCTATATGTGACTGCCCCTATTAGCTATACAATGTACATTTACATATATAAAAAATAACAATAGCGAGGTTTTCACTATCAAACACCGCTAGGTAAACACAGTTTTGCATTATACAGAGACAGAGATTTTCTTTTGTTCATTGTATGTAGGTTTGATTAACCTGAAACAAAAATTGACTTCAAAAATCAAACGGATTTCTTTAATTTGTACATTTTTTTTTTTTAATTTCTGTCGTCAAAGTACTTTAGTCAGACATCTATTTATCAGACAAAGGTTGCAAGATTTGTTCCTGATCCTCAAAATTGACATAGAGTAACGTATACAAGCAACTTCAAATGTACATCATAACATGGTTCTTAACGAGACTCTGACACGGTGGACGTGGTTGTTGCTGGGGCGGCTCGCGTTATTAAGGACGGCTTTGAAAAATGTTTATGAAGTGAAGTAGTGAATATTGTTTTGCAATTGTTTAGAAAATAGTGAACAGTTTTTATTGTACACCAGCTTCGGTCAAACGGGAATGTAAGTGAAGTAGTGGATAATTCTTTACACGCATATTATGAAATGAATGGAAATCGCCTCAGAAAGTAAAATAAAGAATGGGTTAACATCACTTTTCAATGTGTAGCTACATGTATTAATACAATTAGTAGTTATCAGTAGCTTACAATATATTCACTCGATTGCCGAGTGTAGCGTGAATGGTTGCATACATTGTCTATACATGCATTACACCAGTTCCTGAGGTTTACTGAATTTGCTTCGTCTTGATGCCAGGCATCAACATTTGACTTGTCCCATCTGTTACATTTTCTTTTTCAACCAGAAATTTGAGTGTTGGTATCATCAGTTATAGTCATTGCTTTTTATTTGTTTGTGAAACAAACATTTTTACTTACTGTTTTCCAATGCCTACTTCTTAAGTACCAAATCTGAAAGTAGCTCCGGCACTTCAGTCAGCATATAATCCCAAATTATTATTCTTCATTTGAAACCATATGGCCATCACAGACATTAAAGTTGTATTGTTTCAATATATAATGTTATAAACTCATGCAGCATCAGCTAAATTTTGTAAATATAACTAAAGTAAACTGTTTCCGAATAAGAACCGCAGATGTATTTCATTTTACAATGATGCGTAAAAATAAGGGACAATTTACTATTTATATACACCCTATAGAAATAGTTCCGATTTCTTAACCCGCCGGCCACTTCTAAAACCTTGTGTGGAAAGAAAGCATATGTTTTGGAGTTTCTGTGACAACAAAATGTCTAACCCTGATCGTTATTTTAAAGAATGAAATATTTTGAACAGCCAGGAATATTTACGCGCATGTTTACACATTCTCTTTTTACGAATACATGTATATCCATCCATTCATAAACTTTATTCAATGCAAGACAAGGGACGCAATTATAACTTTCCTTATTGCTGATATGTTTATTCTGCGGACCTGGCGCGAGCTAGTCTGCGTTCCTACATGTATTAGAAATACGCGAGAGCACCTTAAGCAGAAAACAAGTGTTAGGATACGTTAATGTCTATGTTTAAACGGGTGGTGATTGATTTAAGTAGAAGGCAATTTACCCTATATTCGACTGTAGGCCTCGTTATCTTGAAATGCATCGAATGAGCTATTTTGTTAAAATACATTCATATCTTATCTATCAATGACTGCAGAAAAAACATTTGAACATCATTACTTCCTGGTCTCAACCATATTCGTTCTATAAATGTATATTGTGGCATTATTACTTTGTCGGTCCGCACAATAAAGTGATCCCCTTATTGGTCGGTGCTATTGCCTGTTCGTTTGTGTTATCGAATCGCCGTAACTAGCTGCTCGATCAGTGTCTGATTTTAGACAGTAGGTGAAAACATTTTGTTGAGTACAGTGAAAATCTCTGCTGTCTATGTGTAACGGGAATAGAAACAGAGACAATTCGATCCAAAATACGGTTTATAACTGTTGCATTCTGTTCATATCTTATTACCAACTGGTATAGCCTTCACTAATAAAGATTACAGACTGAAATATCTGTCACAACAAAACAAAGAACACATATTTTGAATACACAAACAAATCCAGCGTCCAGCGCTTTGATTTAATCAAAGCACTGAACGTACTGGTGGGACGGTTGTGTTGGTATGTGTAAATTTAATTTAGGCAAGGAATACTGAAATGTTCAACTCCAAATGAAAAACTGAAATGAACCAAAGGCAAGAGTTATTTTAGCTAACCAACTTTTCTCTTTGGATGCTTTCCATTTTGTCTTTGCATCTACAAAGTCAATTTTGTCCACTGCAGGTCCAAGAGAAATTTGCATGTGCATTCAACCTTTCAGATTTTGACACACTGAACCACCTGTCTACAGTGGCAGTCTGATTGAAATTACAACAAAATGATAATTTAAAAAAAACATTCAGAAAGAGGTTTTTGTTTTTCTCTTTCGAGACTCATTCCAGATGGGAAACCCTCTGTTTATGATTTGGATTTTATTTTTGACATCAGTAAGCGACAACGTGAACACGGTCACTCTTGTGATATTATTTTTTCTTTTGCTTATTCATATCCGTATTTGTGACTTGTTCACATTTCGGATAGTTAATATGTTATTGTATTGAATTGAATATTTGCCTCATTCAGTAGATGTCAAATTTATACCAAAACCGACATATATATTTTATAGTTATACACCACCACCATTAGTTTCTGGCAGATGTATATTCAGATACAAGGAGATCCGGGTGCGATACCCTATTTGCGAATAGAATCCTTGGTTCTTTAACGTGCTTGGTATTAAGCACCGATACACGTGAAGTCTTTTACCTGAAAAACAGCACTTGACCTCTAGCTGGGTGGAAGACGTATTTTACCTACCAAGTATCTCGAAGCTCACGGAACGGGAGCCTCGCAGCTCAAAACAAATGCAAGCGATGGAGGCAAAGGAGAAAGCGGTCGCAAATAATGGTAAAAAGACGTAATTTTAAAATATGATTCATAATGACCATCACGAAACTTCTGATACATTTGTGCCGGTTTTGAGATATTCATTTACCCGACATCGAAGCTCACAGTATCGTTCAATTTTGAAAACAAATTGCCCATTCTGAAATGAACATGATAATTTCTAGAAACCTGAACACATGTTTATATGTAAATTTCCAGTATTGAAACATTTTTCTAACTCCGTCTCAAATGAAACGATTGTGACTGTCAACGTTAAATAAGGTTGTAAAGTCCTCAGTGTGTTTGCTTTAAATGTTTTGGGAAAATAAAAATTTGAAAATATCGTATAGATCAGTTTTAAGGGTTCCCATTGAGTAAGATGTCGACAGCCTGTAGAGTTGAAGGCGATTTATTACACAAAATGTCAAATCATTAACAACAAGAGCTGTTTGCAAAACACGTATGCCCCCCTTGATGCAAAAGTCTAACTATGCAAGTAACAGTTTTTGAAGTAAAAGTCACTGTGAAATTTTAAATTGTTTTCTAATAGTACTTAATCCTATAAAGTGAAACCAAAAACCGACATTTTTTAGAATCGTACACATCATGTAATAGCAATGCCATCAGCTCGTTTGTATTTTCCATTTTACGTTGTTTGCGCAACGAACAGATTTAACAAGCGGTACCTCAGTTCCTATCTCCGAAAGAATGTCTTAATCTCAACTATGATTGTCAGAAAGCCATATGATGTACAGTTGATATTATGCTTTGATGTTTTGTTGTTTGATTTTCATTAGTATATACAATAAAGTTTTAGTGAAATTGTCACAATAACTTCAAAATTTTGATAAATTACAGAATTAATATCGCATAGTAGACCGTTACGACTAAAACGATATTTAGGCTCTTAGGACTCCATGCAGTGCCATACATTTAAAGGACTCCGGTGCCATTGCCATTTCATACGGATGTCGTCTTCATGTTTCTGTAGCCCTTAAAATACCAAAACGGCTGTTTTATTGATGCAGGCTGGTAATGTATACAAGTCGGGCGGCTCTGAATGGAAAATGTATCTCACTTTGAAAAAGTGCAGAAAAGTCGGGTGTGCTCGATCAACCCAGGTAGCCCACGTGAATTGTTTTCAGTATTTTATATCACCAAACCCTTAGTTTTCTTTTTAGGAAAGTTAATCGTTAGAAAATGTTCATCAAATTCCTTGAAACAGCAATTTTTATATTTTTTTTTTTTTTTTTTTTTTTGGAATGCCAGAGAAAACTTACTTACTTACGATTATTCGCTAACTTGTTTGTTTTGAACACCGAATGTCCTGTACCAGCGCGACGAGTTACTCGGCACGGTAAATGAACTGCGAGACTTCGTAATCGGATTGACACCATGTAATAGCATCTCAGAAATTTCCAGAGCTCCGACCGGGATTTGAACTCTGCACATCTGGATTGACAGTCCAGTGCGTAACATGTACCTCTGTACCACTGTACCACCGAGCAACCTATCTCGTGTATTCAGAACTTTCTCGCTTTCTTCGTTTTGCAACAACAGCCGATTGAACTGTATAATCAGTCAAGACATAACTGCAAAAATGTTTTTATTTGTATTTTGTTTCTGGAGAAACTACAACAGCAATACAGTATAGATATGACCGAAACAAAATCATTTACATGATTAAAGTAAAGCTGTCAATCGTATTAGTAAATAAGACCTTGTTGCAGAAAACCAAAGTACACTCTTGCATATAAATATGAAGGTTTGTAGTAATATTTCGAATTAAATCAAACCAAATCATGCAGTGACAGGTTTTCAGCGCCTTTCTGTCTGGTCTGTCCAAAATATTTTCTTCATGTGTGCCCGACATTTGCGTGTTTCTGGCGGTGTCAAAAGTTTCAATGTTTCTGGCCTTGCGACCTTTATTTTCTTAAATCTGGCTGTTCAACTCTTTCGATATATATATATATATATATATATATATATATATATATATATATATATATATGTGTTTCGTTTTCGTTCTACGTTTTTGATATATCTAACTTTGTTCTACGTCGGAATTCAACTCACTTTGAAAACGCCACCAATTACTTTGGTTTAGGTGTTTGACACGTTACTAATATTGCAAGTTTGTAAACTATTTAAGAGGCTTTTAAAACTAACACAAAAATAGAACAAATTAGTCAAGTTTCAGACATAGACAATGTGTGCACTATCGACCATGATCTGCCCATTTGTTTTAACTCCAGCGATTTATTATAAACTACAAGGTAACAAAGTACATAATGGTATCTGATATCAGATACAGCGTGTATCTCTATCTGTTTTTTACGGAATCCCGTTCGTGCCACACTACTTGTCGCCCTTTGCTACACGCGACAATGCGATAATTATCGCGTTGTCGCCCTTCTCCAAACTTTATATATATACGAGATTTAGCAACCCTCGCGAGGTTTTTATGGCGATAATTATCGTCTTAATTCTCGCATATGTTTCTTAATTGTCGCATCGGGAAACTGAAATCACCCGTCGATCATAATTTCACAAGGCGAGAATAAGTAAAACCTCGCTTTGTCGCGTTGTCGCCTGGGATAAAATTTCCGGACTAAATTATCGTAATGGTTTGTCCTTGGTGATAAGTGAATGAACACCGTGCAAAACGCGAGGCACGATAATGCTTTTTTTCTATTTTATTAATCATTTCTATCTTTTTGATAAGTATGATATGTAAACGTTTCGCATGAAGTACGTAGCATAAATTCCAACTTAATCTACACGGGCATATAAAATGTGTACATGACATAATTAATCATTAATGTAGTGGGGCAATTCGACCTGTATTCTCGGCTTCGCACATCTGGGTTAATGGTATAATAAATGCTATTCGGGAAACGTGATTACTCAGATTTCATCTTTGATCTTTAAGTATTTTAAATTTTAAAAAGTACAGAATCCAAATGATTATTCAAATGTAAATAAAATGTTTTTTATGCTTAACCATATCATTCTGTACTTATGTACTATGATGATTCTAATAAGTGATCATATATCTTGTTTAAATTCTTTTGAACTCTATTTAGATTTTATTATATTTTCAGATTATTGTCCAATGAACTTATGGCAAAGTTCTACTTGAAGAGCATTACACAGAAGCTCACCTTCGCATCAATCTCTGCATATGGACATGAATATGTAAATATACATTTTGATACATTGATTATGATCGTGCACACAATCTCTGTCGCAAGTAACTGAAACATTTCATACATTGAAAAGCAGTTGCTAGTGAGTACTCATAAATAACTAATCAAACAATTGTTGTATTAACAATTACTTTCCTTTGGATATAACTTTCTGCCAATAAATGCAGTGACAAATAACAACTTCAGAGGAAATGATGTTCAAGTATTAAGATTTTTTATTTTTTTATTATGTTTGCTTTTATGGTTAACATGTGTAATCAGATATGTTTCTAATCACCTTTGATTTTTGGATCGATTGAATTTATTTAATCGTATCCAAAGTTAACAGAGTATTTCAGACCCTTACGGCCGAACTCTTAACACAAATTTTTGTCGAATACGACCGAAAAGTAGTTCTATATTACTGTCCTCTGTTTTAAAAATGATATAGTAACAGATCTAAATAATATCAAAACAGCATACTATTATATTGTTGTTTTTCTTATAATTTGTAACTTAAATCAACGAAGTATCTGTTCTGTATAGAACTATTTTCCTACGCGGTTTTTATCGTCAGACCGGTGTGACATGAGAAATGTAAGACCCGTGAAATACGTATCGCTACACCGGATACACTAAATTCAGTGTTTCCGCTAGAGCGCGTTTTCTGCGGTTTTGACGCACTAATTTTGTCAATGACGCAACAGAAATAGCAATGGGCGTCTTCTATGACGCAATTAAAATGTGTATGATCAAATTACTACAAAAAACAACAATTCAAAACCTCTCAAAACGCTTCGAAATGCAAGATAAATTGTTGATAAAATACGCTTCCGGTATGGGATATGTCTAATTTTGACCCTATTGCGTCGTCGTTGTCGTCTGATTTCGGATCGACCCGCATTTTGTACCATTGCATTTTTGTGTGTGTTGATTCCTATGATAGGTCATAGATCGTAGACGCACAACAAGAGATGGTTGACGAAACTTAATAGGGGAAACAAAAACGTCTTTCTGGGTGATTTTAATGATCATTTTGTAGTCATTTCGATCAGACTGTCACTATTGAAAGGGGGTTTAAGTGTGCCACATAATATCCAAGTTTAATGTCTATGGTTGAATACACTTATGAAATATTCGCTTTGTGGACAAATTTGACTTTTGAGATGCAGTGACAAAATGGAAAGCATCCAAAGAGAAACACCTGTTGTCTTGCCAACCCTTTGATTACCCACCATTTTGTGATGTATCACATGCAGTTTTATAGAAGTAAACTGAATAAAACTTCTTTAACACATAGTCATGCCTTTTTCCTTTTTAACAATAAAGGGTATGACCCTCGGAGTTTCTAAATGACCCCCAAATTCGGATACAGGGTCTTCCTCCTCCATGAAAGCCAGAAGTTGCAATATGACCTTAGCTGTTGGGTGTGACGTTAAATCCGAATTAATTCGCACAAAACAATCAACCTTATGGGCATATCCCATAACTTTTGAATGACATTTAAAGTTGTTCAAACCATAAATTTTCAGTTCAGTTTTGTCAAAATCCATTTCTCAGTTACGATTCACAGCTTAATACTTCATAGGGTAGTTGAACATAGTCACTGAATGACATAATGTAAGCACATGGGTTCCTATCTCAAATGTAAAGTTTTAACAAATCGTGAAAGGTCAAAATTTGTGGACAGTTGTGTCTCCAGTTTATAACTTTCAGTCCTTTGATTTATAATCGCGGCTGTATATACGGTTTTTAATGGTCGCAAATAGTTTTAACAGCGACAGCGCTGCAGCGTATATGTGTGTTAGCATGCGTCATTAACAAACATTCGCTATTATGTGATACAATCAAACCTGTGCACAAAGACCACTGACTTGATGAAGCTGTGGAAGTATTTGTTGACAGATGGGCTTTATTCAAAGGTATTTCCGCATAAGCTGAATGATACAATGTTTGATCACGGTTAACGGTTTATATACGGAGGTGGTCTTTAACACAAGCAAAAATTAAATTAAAATCCGTCGGAAGAACTTCTATCAGTATAAACAAGACAGCATAATAATGAAAAGCAAAAAATGATTTCGTTGTATGTATGTATTTTAGAGTTTTATAGTTGGTACCGGATTATCCATTATGATCAACGCCCCAGAAGATATTTTAAGTTTTTGGAGGATAGTGCAAGATACAGAACGCGTCCCGTTCCAGAGACATGCTCGGTGTACAACACTGATACATCAGACCTAGGTTTTAGGTCTCGTCCAAAAGACTATTAGTTATGTTAGTGGATGAGCATTTATTGAACCTGCGATCCGTGGATTTCCAGTCCAGTGCATTACTACTAGACTACATACAAAGTTTAGGAACTACGACTTGCTACAATATGTACATTTATACCGACGTGTTTTGCTGCCCTTTGTTGTTCTGGTAACTGAACTTACACATGTATTTTTATACAGTCTTAAATTTTTAAATGCGATTTACACTGTTTCTTAACAAGAATATCTGTCATTTTCCGAAAATATGATTTAAGTGGTTACAGAAAGTTATGCAAATAACTTTAAATTATATTTCGGGTCATGGAGGTTCATTGGAACTTTAACTTCCTTCAAACACGTCTATTTTAGATATGTAAAAAAGACCATCTAATTTTCTTTGTATCTCATTATCTACACCAATTTACCTTGACTGAAAATGATCTAAGTTTTGAAATATATTTTCCTGATCGTTATCTCAAAGTATTTATGTCTACACAGTAGTCTTAATAATATTTTTCAATAATGGCGTTTTGTCTCGTATAATTACAGAAAATACGACGTAAGTAGAGGCGATCCTTTGTATTGTGAAAACACGCAATACGAGCATTATGAATTACAGCATTTCAATGCTATCGCGTAATCTCTACCAAGCAGACTTGCGTATGTAAAATGTATAAAGCATTGTATAAGTTTATAAACTAGTCTCTATTTTGTGATTTCGTTGCATTTGAGTCAGTATTTTTTACAAAATGTTAACGTATTACACTCATTTTGAAAATGTCAAACATTTTTAAAGTTATCAACAGCCTAAACTGACACAATAATAAGCACAAACACAAGCCGACGCAATTATTCAATCAAGGGTGTGAAGGATCGAACCACTAGGTACTCTTGAATTTTAAATTACAAAACTCGGAATTCAACATAAAAAACAATGATTTTTTTTATCGATTGAATTTTATTCAATCGATCCAAACTTAACAGAGTATTTCAGACCCTTACGGCCGAACTCTTAACACAAATTTTTGTCGAATACGACCGAAAAGTAGTTCTATATTACTGTCCTCTGTTTTAAAAATTATATAGTAACAGATCTAAATAATATCAAAACATTACAGAATAGCATAATATTATATTGTTGTTTTTCTTATAATTTGTAACTTAAATCAACGAGGTATCTGTTCTGTATAGAACTATTTTCCTACGCGGTTTTTATCGTCAGTCCGGTGTGACATGAGAAATGTAAGACCCGTGAAATACGTATCGCTACACCGGATACACTAAATACGGTGCCGCACTCATTTTGTTAATGACGCAACAGAAATAGCAAAGAGCGTCTTCTATGATGCAATTAAAATGTGTATGATCATATAACTACAAAAACAACATTTCAAAACCTCTCAAAACGCTTCGAAATGCAAGATAAATTGTTGATAATATACGCTTCCGGTATGGGATATGTCTAATTTTGATCCTATTGCGTCGTCGTTGTCGTCTGATTTCGGATCGACTTGCATTTTGTACCATTGCATTTGTGTGTGTGTTGACTCCTATGATACCACAATCATAGATCGTAGACGCACAACAAGAGATGGTCGACGAACCTTAATAGGGAAAAAAATCATTTTGTAGTCATCTCGATCAGACTGTCACTTTTGAAAGGGGTTTAAGTGTGCCAAATGATATCCAAGTTTAATGATTATGGTTGAATGCACTTATGACAAATTCGCTTTGTGGACAAATTTGACTTTTGAGATGCAGTGACAAAATGGAAAGCATCCAAAGAGAAACACCTATTGTCTTGCCAACCCTTTGATTACCCACAATTTTGTGATGTATCACATGCAGTTTTACAGAAGTAAACTGAATAAAACTTCTTTAACACATAGTCATGCCTTTTATTTTTTTACAATAAAGGGTATGACCCTCGGAATTTTGAATGACCCCCAAATTCGGATACAGTGAATTGGCACCCAGGGTCTTCCTCCTCCAAGAATGCTGGAAGTTGCAATATGACCTTAGCTGTTGGGTGTGACGTTAAATCCGAATTAATTCGCACAATACAATCAACCTTATGGGCATATCCCATAACTTTTGAATGACATTTAAAGTTGTTCAAACCATAAATTTTCAGTTCAGTTTTGTCAAAATCCATTTCTCAGTTACGATTCACAGCTTAATACTTCATAGGGTAGTTGAACATAGTCACTGAATGACATAATGTAAGCACATGGGTTCCTATCTCAAAAGTAAAGTTTACACACATGGTGAAAGGTCAAAATTTGTGGACAGTTGTGTCTCCAGTTTATAACTTTACTCGTGCAAGGGTTGTCCTGATATTCACACATGTATGTGTACAGTCTATGTTGTCCTGATATTTACACATGTATGTGTGCAGACTGTGTTGTTCAGAGACAATCGATCCTCCAGCACTTTCAGTCCTTTGATTATTTTAGCCAGTGCAATGAAGACAAAAGCAAAGGAGAGGCTGATAGAACATGACATCTTCAATCCAAATTTGTTTGAAATATGCACCAGATCGGACGGTGGAGGGCGAAAAAAATCAAACTGAAGAAAACAGATAATTTTGAAAAAAAATCAAACTGACTGTCTTGTTGCAATGTGTAATTCTATAAGATCTCTTCTGTGATTGATTACAGTTTTGATTCCAGCAATACTTTATTGTTACAGTGATTTAATGTTGTTTGAAAGTGTGATATAGACCTACTAGCTAAAATTTAATCCATTGCTTGTTTGAGAACATTCTTTTAGTTGCTTGTACTTTAAAGTACTGTAATTTATTGCTTATACTGTGACTTACTTAAAATATTATTTAAATATACTTAAATCTACCTATATTTCTTACCATTTGTAAATTTAAATAAACATTTTTAGAAAGACATTTTACTTTATTTTGAGTTTTTGTTGTTGTTCTTTTTACCAAAAGGTTTATTTGTTTTGATATGCATGGTTTTGTTTATGTCTCTGCGTAATAATGATTATTACTATGACTAATAAAATATATTTAGTACTGAACTGACACTTTCGTTGTTCATTTTAATCTGAGATGTCTGCAAAAGGGGGAATGTTGTTTATTTAGGATATTGGATGGCTGGCAAAACCTGTTACTTGTTGAATTTGAACTAGGAATGGTTTGATTCAGGTCATAATAAAGTTGAATTTAAGTTGGAAAATGGTTAGATTCAGGTCGTAATACAGTTGGGTTAAGGTTGGTAAATGGTTGGATTCAGGTCGTATTACGGTTGGGTTTAAGTTGGAAAATGGTTGGATTTACGTTGGGAAATGGTCAGACCACGACGTTGTATCGACGTCAGAATCCGACGTCTAAAAAACTTTCAAATCCAACCAAAATCCGACGTTGATCCAACGTCGGGGTCCAACGTCTAACCAACGTCTATACGACGTCATTTGTTTGCTGGGATACATTACCACGGGTAAGCCGGGCTCCAGTCAATTCCGTTGGTTGCAAATATTGCGAAAGGCATACATATTGTAGTTTATTATACAAATACATGAAAGTTTACGACATGATAACTAATCTGTTACTTCCTTAATTACTGAACAAATAATTTGAACGGTTAAACCGGCATAATAATATATAACAATAGAAAAAAATAACAGAAAACATTTAATTTGAACTTAAACATACACGAGGTCACTGTTACATTCTTATATGAATCGAAGTTTATTTAAGACACAACAGCCACAGTAGTTACAAATAAATAAAATACTTTCAATGAAATATTTTATTTAAAACATACCTCTTTGTCCTCTCGTAATGAACTTGGGGAAACCTACTTGTCCATAAATGTTAGAGGAGAATTTAGTTGCGGCCTTGAATAATCCGATTTCAAATATAGCTTTTTATATCTCGGTCATGACTAATGGTCGCACTTATCACATGAACAAAATATTTACAGCAGCGCAGCCATGACGACAATGTAGAAACAATGAACGCGTGCGTATATGTACTATGGGATCCCATCTAAATACAAATTGAAAATTGCTGCGATTCGCAGCAAGGTAGGGAAATGATGATGAATCCTTTTAAAGGCAGAACTGTGCTAGAGACTTCGGAACACGATTTTGAGAGGTTGAATAAAACAAGAGAGAGACATATAAAATCGACTGATTTTCTTAACTTGACTAGAACTGCTTACAAGAAGAGCCATCTTGGCATTATATCGCACACCTGAGTGCATGACCTACTTTTGTGACAATGTGATCAAAAATCAACCTTAATCTTTATATGATCCAGATTTAGTTTGGTCATCATCAAGACCGGACATTATGATTAATTCTCATAAAAACGGTTATCTTGGCAAGTTCACCAAGAGAGAAGTACCAGGGTCGGCCTGGACTTATAAACAATTCAAAAAGAAAGAATCAAAGCACTGAAAGTGCTGACAACAAGGAATCCTCTGCAAAATTGGGCACAAGGGGGTTTTCTTACAGACAATGAGTGATCATTTGTGTCAATTCTTCGCTAGCATTGATTTTAGTTACTATCCGTTTATTTTTATCACAAAGCTGTAGTTCATTGATAACACATCATGTTGCATTTGTTTTGTTTTTTTCAAAAACATAGTTTTGCTTGAGACTTTTTGATGAAGTAAAATACAGTGGTTTCAGATTGTATAGATTATTAACCAGCTTTGTTTATGAGACATCCTTCGACACGACCTACTCAGCACTTTAAAGCTGCTCGCTCTCAGATATTTGTAAAATAAATAATGTTCCTCAAACTGTATACAATAATATATTTTATAGCAGTATACATTCTAGTCAATTATATTTGTACGCTACCAAATGATAAAGCGTTCGAAACGCTTTTAAAATTCCGGTATAAACATATAGTGTAGCCACGGACCTATATACACATGGATTGGCAACTGTCGTATTTTGTTATACAAGTTCAACCTATTTGTCGCAGACTGCGAGACTTTAGCATCGATGAACAATATCCGTTAAAATTTACCAAATACATGTACTTTTTAAGTGGACGTTTATCTCATACAACAACAACAATATCCTATCAGAAATCATAAAAGAAAGCGTAGATCTACATTAACTTAAAAGTTTCAGCGGATCTTTAAAAACATTTAATAAAAAAAACTAGAAGAAAATTTACAGAATTCAAACTAATATTTTTGTTGATTTTTCACTACTGCACCACATCGGCAGTCCGCGCCCCACAGTTTGATTTCATCACATTTTGTGTTGGTAAGGGGAGATAGCAACCCTTGTAAAAAGTCTATTAGCCTTACATTTAAATTTACTTTAAGAAATCCTTTGAAACGCTAAATGTTAAACCCAGGCTAAATCTTACAGCCTATACTACTTTGAAACCTAAGTAGGCTACACATTCACCATTCAGATTCTATGAATGGCAGCGTTGTGAATGAAATACGATTGTTTTGATCACGTGAACGCAGATCATAAGATAGACTGCATATTGATAACTTGTTCATGTATACATGTTTACGCCGTTCATCGTTTTAAAAAGAGATATTTCTTGTTAGTACTGGCTGATATCTGAGTGAGGGAGACACTTTATAAAGTTTGTATTTCTAGTTGCTGTATTGCAGAATGAGTTTACACAGTCGATGACATGTAAACGCTAACTGTATGCAGTGTCAGATCAGTGTACATTGCTGCCTGATGGTGTAGTAATTTAAATATTCTGAATTTTGCCAACATTAGTGTTACAATGATTTAAAGCATTTACACGTATATTTGGAGACGGAAATGGCTTTTAATTAATTTTTAAGTCGAGATCGCAAACACAATCCCCGCGCGTTTCAGGTAAAGTCGATCTACTTTGCAGGCGAAAGGAGACACCTATGGCTGTTCAAATTGTCAGGGTTTGTGGGGGATATTCGTTTGACGCATGCCGGCGTACGCCGCTCTATTCGTTTCTAACAGCCAGGATGAATTCGGCGCATTTTGAGAAATGAGGTTTGGATATACCGGCGTATCCCGGCTTACGCCGCATCCTGCGTCAAACGAATAGGCCCTTCGCTGAGTCGTTTTCAAAATTGGCTACTAAAACAAGGAGTCACGTGACTCCTTGTTAAAAAAGAAATTTGTAATGGCGGGCAATTTGTGATGTATCGTTCAATGTAATTGGTAAATTTTAATTGCTGGGTGTAAAAGACTACACCACGGAAAGAACAAAACTTACCGGAAATGTCTGCCGATATGAACAAAACAATGTAAAAAGAGAATACTCAGAACTCGGTAAAACATGAGCGGCCCGCTCATATATAAATCCTTGCGGTGAACTTACATTTATAGTTTCTATTACAGATGAAACTTTTTCGATACTGCTCTTACTGCTCAAAATAATTACTTATTAACAATGAAAAATCTGATTTTGTTACACATTTATGTATAGAAAATAGGCAGTATCAGTAGCTCAGCAGTAGAAAAACGTGAAGTTGGCAGTAGCAGTAGCACAGCATTAGCAGTAGCTTAGCAGTAGCAGTAGCTTAGCAGTAGCATTAGCTTAGCAGTAGCATTAGATAGTAGCAAAGCAGTAGCAGTAGCTCAGCAGTAGCAGTAGCACAGCAGTAGCAGTAGCTGAGCAGGAGCAGTAGCAGTAGCTTAGCAGAAGCAGTAGCACAGCAGTAGCAGTAGCACAACAGTAGCAGAAGCTGAGCAGTAACAATAGCACAGCAGTAGCAGTAGCTGAGCAGTAGCAGTAGCGTAGCAGTAGCACAACAGTAGCAGAAACTCAGCAGTAGCAGTAGCACAGTAGTAGCAGTAGCTGAGCAGTTGCAGTAGCACAGCAGTAGCAGTAGCTGAGCAGTAGCAGTAGCTGAGCAGTAGCAGTAACTGAGCAGTAGCAGTAGCTGAGCAGTAGCAGTAGCACAGCAGTAGCAGAAGCTGAGAAGTACCAGTAGCTGAGCAGTAGCAGAAGCACAGCAGTAGCAGTAGCAGTAGCAGTAGCTTAGCAGTAGCTGAGCTGTAGCAGTAGCACAGCAGTATCAGTAGCTCAGCAGTAGCAGTACCACAGCAGTAGCAGTACCACAGCAGTAGCAGTAGCTGAGCAGTTTTTCCTAATGTTTGCTCATCGTAGGTAACGTTGACTTGGGAAGGAGTACGTCAAGTTTAATCCATACTTCCCGTTATATGTATGTTTATAAAGGACCGAATTGTAAATAGCAGGCCTTGAAAAAAAATTTTCCGGTGTCTACAGAAAGTGCAGAAACATTGTAGTGATGTGAGAATTAGAAGACGTACATGTTTAAACATATCTTTGTCTCTGAAGGTGTTGCCTAAACACAGGTTTGCTTGTATGTTGAACATCCGCTGGTAAAAACATGCACACGACTATCTACTCTTTTTTTCAGAATGTTTTGTTTACAAGTATTTATAATGATTTTCATTTCTTAACATAATGTGACTTTGAAGTTTGGTTACCTTCCATTTCCTAGCCGTGAGATTAAACCGAAAATTGTACCGTTATGATCTGTATTGTTCTAAGACGCGGGGGAGGGGGAGGGGGCATATAAATTGTCGCCGTCACTCCCGTCAGTCCGAAATCGTGTCCCGCTTATTCATCTTGAACCCTTAGTTCGATTTTTAACAAACTTATATTAAGTAGAGATGCGCATAGCATTCTCACGTAATGGCTGTATATACAGAGTTATGGCCCTTTGATAATTTCACCACTAAATTATTGTCCGGACTATTTCTCTATAACTGTTTGTTTTATTCATACTAAACTTGAAGGAATACATGAGTAACAAACTGTGATATGCATATTGTCGCCATATTCTGGTTGTTACAGAGTTGTGGCAATTCCCTTATTTTAGCACTTAGTTCTTGCCTTGGCTATTCTTCTTGGATTTACATTAAAATGAAAGGATAAAGGATGTAGATATTTTCCTCAAGTTCTGATTAAGTTATTTTCTACAGAGTTATGGCTGTGGCTAATTCAACATGAAACAAACAAGAAAATATATTTTAAAAAGATAAACGGCGTTGAGCCGAATAAGCTACCCGGGAGCCGGACCTGCAGCCAGTCTTTCATACTGTACTGCATTTTCATATACAAGAACTGTGTACACCGGTAGTATGAATAACAGTCTATTTCTTGATAGTCACGTCGTGAATTAAACCATATGTGTTGTTTGGTGAACACGAATACGAAAGAATTTCTTGTCCAACTGGCGTTGTTTGCAGTCATTCATTCTCATAATGGCGTTATATCTACTTCCTGTCACGTATATCTCTAAATTTCAAATAATACGCTACCAAATTCCAATACAAACATATAGTGTAGCGGTGCCAGTAGTATAGTCAACTAGTTACAAGAGATTTTTGGCCATATTTAGGGAAACTGGAGAAGCCAGACATTGTTATGTAATATACACATGAATATGTCCCCCGACGGACTTTCATTACACAATAATTCGTGTGTTATATAAAAATGCGGTCAGACCTATCATCTCGGAGATTTTGTGAATCTGGGGAAGTCACACCAGAACGAGGAAGTCTGACTTAAAATATGCTGTATAAACTTTCAAACCATTCACACTTGAATCTTCTCATTGGATACTAGTATATATAAATCTTTTAAATATGAGTTTTGTGAAATGTCGAAGATTAATACTAACTAAACAACCTACTAAACTAAATCGTATAAAAGACTCGAGGTACTATCAACCTATTGGAAAAGGGTTATATTTATTCGATTCTACTTTTAATCAAAGTATTTACATTCATATAAACAACTGGAACTAAACCAAGATACATTTTATCGAAGACATCTTGGTGGAAATTGGTACGTTACCATACAGAATGGATTTAAGTGCGTAGATATTCGTCAGTTTTGGATGAAAGAAGGCGATAATGAACTACGAGCTACTAGAAAAGGAATTTCCCTTAACTTTGAACAATATCGAGAATTGAGTAATGGACTTAACATGTTGTCTGCTTATATACCAGAACTTTCCGGTGTGGTACCATGTTATAGCATACAAGGACACAGAGTGAATGAGTGAGAAGAATGTCATCCTAAATTAACCGTGAGTTTAATTAGAAATAAAGAATAAAAAATTGTAAAGCAATAGTTTATAACATTATATGATAAAAGGATTTCTTTGTTGTTTAAGATACTTTGAAATGCTAGTGTGTGATATCTATATATATATATTTAATGTTTAAATCAAGAGTTTTAAAAACATTGTACGTGTATATGATTCTTTAATTCATTATAACATAATCACTATGATTTTAACAAATGTGGTATGCAGTGCCAACACAGGTTGCTCTATTGATTTAAGACGATTATGCCAAAGTCTTAGTAATGTTAGATATGATCCTAGTCGTTTCTCAGGTCTTATATGGCAACACAAGAAAATTGGAGGGAATTGCTTAGTCTTTAATAATGGAAATTTAAATTCAAATGGAAAGTCAAAAAGTTTACGGAGCGGAATTAAGCGGTTAAGGCAATATGCTAGATGTTTACAAAATCTCGGGTACCACGTTATTCTGTCCGACGTTAAAGTGATAACAGCCTCTGCTTTCCATAGTTTTCATCACAAGTTACATCTAAAATCACTGTCAAAGGATAGAAATGCTATTTTTGAACCAGAATTGTTTCCATGCGCAAACTTTAAAGTAAACGGTATTACATTTAGTTGCTTTTACAACAAAAAGATTGTTATTACCGGTATAAAAACAGAACGCGATATTCATGATGTTTTATATTCAACCATTATATAGTTGGAATTGTATACACTATGAAATATTTATTATACAATACTTAATCTATTGAAAAATATGCTACGTTTATATGATATGCGAGCAATACATTTAAATCAAATCTGATGATTATTGTTATAACATTATAATGTAATAAAATATCTTATTGAAATAAGTATTCGCTTTTTTGTTTCTACCTGTGTTTGTGAAGTAATACACGTAAGAATGTTATCGTGTGTTGTAATAAAAAAGAAACTACTTTTTATCAGAGGTGAATTAACTACCACTAGAGAATAATGGATTATGAAAACTAATTACACAAGATTTATTACGACCCTATGCATTCTGCTTCATACAGTAGTTTAGATAAACTTTATAGAGCTGTTAGAAAAGAAGGAAAGTACGTTTTGGGTAAAGCTAAGATAAAGAAATGGTTACTTAAACAGGAGCCATATACAGTACATAGAACAGTTTTAAGACAACGTACGAAACGTAAAATAATTGTTCCTTATCCTGATTATCAATGGGAAGCTGATGTCGCTTACATGAACGTTACTGCAGATGTGAATGAAACATATCGTTATTTTCTTTTAGTTATCGATGCTTTTTCTAAGTTCGTGTGGACAGCTCCCCTTCGAACTATACGCGGAGGTGAGGTATCCATAGAATTTGAAAAAATTTTAAAGCAAGGTCGGCGTCCGGAACATTTGAGAACAGATGTTGGTAGTGAATTTAAGAGTTTTGTTTTTCAAAAGCTGTTACGTTTACGGGATATAAAGCATTTTTATTCCCGCAATGAAACAAAAGCCGCTATGGCGGAACGAGCCATTAAAACCATTAAGATGAAGTTAACTCGCTACATGACAACTAAGCAAACTCATCGATGGGTCGATGTCCTGACAGATATGACACATAGTTATAATCATATGTATCACAGAACAATCAAACGAACTCCAGTTAGCGTAACGGAGAAAGATTCTTTAGAACTATGGCATCAAATGTATGAAACGTTAAAAAAACCTAAACAACAATTGACTCTTCCGAGTTTTATATTTCATTTTAAGATTGGCGATACTATTCGTTTGTCATACTTGAGAAATATTTTTCGAAGAGAATATGATGAAAAATGGACCTCGGAATACTTCATAGTCAGCGATAGGTATAAGAAAGAGAATCTTGATATATACAAAGTGAAAGATCTACACGGAGATATTATTCAAGGTTCCTTTTACGCTAGTGAACTAAGTAAAATCGATGTGGATGTAAACGCTTAATTTAGAATAGAAAAAGTGTTAAAGAGAAGAGGCAACTTATACCTTGTACAATGGTTAGGTTGGCCAAAGAAATTTAACAGTTTCATATCAAAAAAGGATTTGAGACAATACTCAGAAGCTAAGAACAATAAAGCAAATGTTGAAAATAAGTGAAAATATGACAGACTGTTATCTGCACATAAGCGGAGATATCAAAGTACCTAAGAACAAACACGAATTGTTGATAACATTTCCACGTTTGCCTACTACAACTCATATGGGGGAGTGTGCTTTAACTGAAATATCTTTAACTTTTGACTTAATTTATACCTAAGAGTCAGAGACTATACTTATTCTGCGATTTATTAGAGGAGTCCTTTATAAACAATAACAGACGGCCTCTTTTAAGAAATATCGAAGTAGGAACTTTTTATCAGGAGTATAAAACATTAGATTTTCTTAGACCCCGGTATATTAAGCTTAGACCCGGCTTTCCGGAAACATTTCGGCTATATTTTTTGGACGTTTCCCTTAAACCGGTACAATTCGAGTGGAATAACTTTTACTGTGTCGTACACTTTAAACAGAGATGGGTTCAATAGAAGTATTTGACTGGAAGGAGAAGAAATGGATACCTTATGTACCTGATTTTGATAAGTGGTATCATCATTTAAAAGATGTTGCTGACGGTTATGCCAAACCTAATCGACTAGGTCAATATATAGTCGGAAGCGGGTCTGCACATCAAAAAGTATCCGAGTTACAACTGCAAAACAATCGACCGATAGTAAAAATGGTAACACCACTCGCACAGGCTGTAGAAATGGCAAAGTCTCAAATTCAATATGAAGAGAGACCGGAAGGTGGTTCAACGGGGAAGGCACGCAAAAGACCGAGGACTGATTTGCCTAAGAAGGATAGCACTTATAAAAAACTAAAGACCCGTACGTCTAAGGCTATAAGACACAAAAGATTTCGAATAGAAGATTCTCAGTTAGACGAATAAATATGGAAGATGATACTCATGCCGAAGAAATTTCCGTTTTCAATTCTTTTCCCACGGTCACATCGCTTAAATCCAGAGAATGGATTGATTATAAACCAGCAAGTCCGCTGGATACTGGGGATTTAGAATTTAATATTCCAGCACAAACCTGTTTGTATATGGATTTGAAAAGAAGTGTTTTACATTTGAAAATACGTCTTGTGCAAGGAAATGGAACACCATTGGATGAGAATGCTGTTGCCAGCGTTATTAACATGCCGCTTCATAGCATGTTTCGACAAATTGACGTATCGTTTCAGCAGATTCCCATCACAAAATCATCGGGTGATCATTACTCATATAAAGCCTATCTGGACACGTTGCTACGTACAAACGAGGCAGAGCAAATATCAAGTCGTAGAACACAGATGTTTTTTTTAAGGACACGGGGGATTTGGATGAGACTGATTTTGAGTCCAGTTCGAATCTCGGAAGCTATCTACGTTACAAACAGTTAAAAGGTGGTACGGTTGTGGATATGGAGGGTCCTTTGATGTTGGACATTTTCCAGGAATCAAGACTCATCGTAAACGGTGTATCTGTATCTAAATTATGGTCAAATACGGATGCTTTTCGTATGATTACAAATTCTCTAAATCCTGATTATAAAATGCAAATTGTTGACGCTAGCTTTAAGTTATGTGTTCAAAGGTTGAATCCCGCCATTCTCCTGGCCCACGAAAAGTTATTTAACGATCGCCAAGCTTTGTATCCGTATCAAAGATCACTAATCAAAACAATATCGATAGCTCAAGGTCAATACAGCTTTAGCGCCGATGATTTATTTCAAGGTCTGGTACCAAATCGATTAATACTTGGTTTAGTGAAAAGCAGAGGTTTCTCGGGAGAGTATAAGAAGTCGCCTTTTAACTTCCTGCCATTTGACTGTAACTACGTAGCATTGTTTGTTGACGGTCAATCAATCCCGGCGAAATCGTTACAACCTAACTATCAGCAAAAGAACTACGTTAGTTGTTATAGAACGCTAACAACATTCAGAGAGGATAATAATATAACTCCCGAAAATTATCCGAGAGGATACTGTCTGTACGTCATCGATGTTAATCCTTGCGCATCATTTAACGTTAAAAGAAAGGGGTTTTGTCGTTTAGATTTAAAGTTTGCCACCCCCGTCCCAGAAAGTGTGAATTTAATCCTTTATGCTAGTTTTCCGGAAGTGATGTACATAGACAAGGCCAGGAACGTGATGATACAATGAACAACTTTCGACTCTCGCAGTTACTGAGCCTTTATCCGGTTACTATATGCGCCGCTGATGAAGTGAGAAAGAAAAAGAATCATTATTACGTCACAAATACTGATGTTAGTGGTCAACCCGGGACACACTGGATCACATTCTATTTTCCCAGTGAAGGGACTAATGAGTTTTTCGATTCCATGGGACAAAGTCCTGAAACATATGGATTTACTTTGAACAGGCCCTATATTATGAACTGTCGTCAGATACAAGACTCAGACTCGAAACTATGCGGCGTGTATTGTATCTATTATGTAAAATATAGACACAGCCGTTTGTCGTTTGAAAATATTGTGAGAATATTCAACAGTGACAGCCTCTATAACGATTTACTCGTTCAACGTATTGTAACATATAACAGAGAATGATATTCATTTACATATTTATTGATTTATGTATATAATAATAAAACGAATAAAATACTTTTAAAAAGTGAAACAATTCTTTGTTTTAAAATGATATCCAATCTATTTTTTCGTCGTGTCTTCCCTTTTGAATAGATTTAGTTTTAGAAACAATACTATTGGATTATCCCCTATTTTTAGTCCGTTTACGTAATTGCTGTCCAGGAGGCTGTGGATATGTTGGTACATTATTCTTCTCTACAGCTTGTGATATATGAGGGTCTGATATATCTTTTACGGAACTATTTCTTTCCGGTTGATCAATACCCGAACCATCTTGTTTGATCTTCGACATCATACGTTGATACTTATCGTATGGTAATAAAACAGTTTTTTCCATGATCACAAAATCGATTTTAGATAGTCCAGGGCTAACGAAATGAGTATCGACACAAGTTTCGGTTTGTTAATTACTACTTCTTTTCTTTTTTTGTAACCGAGTCGTTTAGAACCTAATGCGTGTACAACACTCTTTTGTCGTTTAAGTTTTAATTTTTCTTTGTCAGTTAGTCGAATTGTTGACTTAACTATGTTATGCGCAATCTGGCTAAGTACCCTAACTTGTTGCGGTGTGATTGTACGTAATAACGCCTTCTTCTGAGCCGGTGTTGTTTGTATAAAAAGTCGTAAGAAATTTCGTTGTTGTTTAATTAGTTCGACCATGATGATTCTTACGTATCTATCACCTTTTTGTCCTCTTACGATAATCTATAGACAACTGGGTCTTCCCCTGGGAATATGTGATTTCGTAATCTATAACGATCTTCTCCGAATGGACTCATTAGATATCCACCCGGTACACTTAGTGAGTCCTCGTATACCTTTGTAAATCCGTTAACTTTTCCGGGGAATAACTGTCTGGCTAAATGATTCACTTGAGACACATCCCTTAGGTTTTTCATCAACACTAAGTACCATGTATTAAGTCCGATAGTTCGAGCATGCTTGCCTCTCGGAAACAAGTTTTGTGTCAGAAAGATTACAGATAATCTTCTGTGATGAGTACCGCGCGTAAACAGAAGTTCCATTCCTTTGTTTTGCACTACCTCATGAGCTAGATTGTCTATGATGATAAGTTTATATCTTCGATCCCTCGTAAATTCGTCTAATTCTTCCGTGGGCGGTAATCCACGCCTGCTTTTAAAGTTGGGTATCGTTTGTTCCATCTGTTCTATCAGTGGCTGATCTATTCCGAAACAATAAAGTATTTCCTCCGGAGGTTCTTTTGCATACATATATTCCAAATGTTTTAAAAAGTTAAACACCCACGTTGTTTTACCGCTACCGGTTTGACCACTTAAGCACATGCTAGAACACGGTTGGAATGGTAGTAATGTCATTATTTCTTTAGCTTGGGGTTTGGAAGAGCGTATCCTACGCAGGAACTTAGTAAGCTCGTCCACAGACTTGTATGAGTATTTCCTACGGATAGGTTTATAATAGATGTTATAATTATGATATAAACAATAATGATCTGGGAGAAATACATCACCTCAGTCCTTGGAACTTTAGTTCCTAGTAAATGCCATTTTTCGCTGTAACATTTGTTTTCTTCGTCTGACTTTGTAAAATGCAGTAAACTTTCTCTATCCTGGGTACTATTTTCTGTGTCATTCATATTGCTAGTTATTTACTAAAATAAACCCCCCTCCCACCTAAAAGGGGCTTCTTAGGTTATTTACGAAAAAAATGCATCTATTATGTAATTTAAGTTATCTCAAATAGTAAGTTAATGTAATCGTAAATTCTCTTATTCTTTTATTTCACTAATTTTACGTAACTAAACAATAGTTAATTCTAACACAATTACCTTTTATATAATAGAATTCGTTTAAGTCGAGTAGACTCGAACTTATTTTGGTTTCTACTTTATCAATTTACTAGGTAAAAACTACAACATAAAACCTCTTACGTATGTTATTTGAATCTTATTGTTTATTCAATACAAATGAAGGTATCCTTCTATTAAAAGAGTTCAAATTAATTACAAACATTCTTTGTAGTCTATTTCTATTTATCTAACATGTTTTCCAATTGCTCGAGCGACAAAGTATTTAACAAGTCAACCTCCTCAGTATTTAAATTTGTTTTTGTATTAATCGGACATAAAGTAATGTCTAAAGGAACAGTATGAATCCCATCATTCAAAACACGACGTTTACAATAAAAATATGAAAACCCGCATCTCGTTTGATCGTAACTATAAATATCGTTATTTTTACATCTAAAACCCTTGAGGGTTTTTGACAAGGCGTTTACTTATTCCTTTAGAACTAAATTTGTAATCAGTGATAAATATGGGACGTTTACGTAATCTTTTTGTTTTTTGTCTTTTTGCCTTTGTTAAAAGTTTGGCTGCTGTATGTATGCTACTGGTGGCTTTGGAGATGATAGTTTTGCTGACGATATAGGTTTTGGAGCAGAGACCGATCATTTTATCGCTTTCATACTCCGTCTTAAAGAGACCAGGTACCCTTTTATCAAATTGAGAGTGTTTTTTACAACATTCTCGGGGAAACCATCTCCCTCCGAAGGAATTATATTTATCGCTACATAATCCTGTAAGTCCCTGCTGATACTCGGCGACTCGTTCCCGTTTAAGAACGTCCTTAAGACTTGAGGCGGAAAGAGCCCTGAAATGATAAAACGTTTAAAGATAAACAGATAACCAAACAATATTGATTGTATACGGCTTCTATTCACCATAAAGCTATAAAGCTTAAAACGCAAGTATATATATATTCAAATAAAGATTACTTACTGTATCCATCTCCAAGTATTCGAAATCCGAACGATCTACAAATCTATCTAAAAGATCGTAATAGAACTGCAGCATTCTAAGTTAAGCATACTGCAGTATAAAGAACCCCGACTGTACGGGTAGATCTAGTGTAATTCTTTGTTTTGCTGCCTCTATCTCGTAATAACCATCTTCCTCATCCAAGCAGGTGGTGTGTTTGAACTGAGGTTTATTTACTTCGTAGCAAGCAGCATTCTCCCCTTCTACATAGTATACGTTGCTATGCTTCGTTTCATCCATTATCAGTGATCCATATCTGGAATGTGAAATGAAGAGAATGTTTTGTACTTACACTCATATACCTTTTCTTTTTATCTGTCAAATATCTGTTATATAACCGCAAAGTATAGTATACACTATTCAGTAGGATAGACAACAACTTACCCACTGTTCCCAATTAGCTTCATAGTATCGGCGATGATAGCAAGGCCTTTCGAAACGTCCCCAGCCCGTCTGGCATCGCTAACTTCCTGCACGAAGGACTCGAAACAGGCCAACTTTCTATATTCCACTACTTGGTAAATCTTATTCACTTTAAGACCATGATCCAAGTACCATTTGAGAAGAGGGGTGGCCAATAAGATTTGACGAGCTTTCATACCGCCAATCAGAAGTCGTCGTGGCTTATCGGATAGCTGGTGTTCCCAGATGTGCGCACGCATGTGATCCCCGATGTCCTTGAATTCTACCTCGGTATTACAGAATATGGGACACATTTCCTCGAAGTATTCTCGGGGTGGTGTTGTAATGTGGTCGAATTCGGGTCCCCAATAATCCGGTACTTCTATGTCGCATTCTACCATTCCAAACAATTGGTTAAAACGGACTGCATTGATGATTTGGGTTTCGCTAACTGAGCCCTTGTGCTTTTGGGCAAATGCGGGTCGACACTTGTCTCGTATGGCATATATGCGGGGGTGTTGCCTACAAAAGATTCGAAAATCGCACTCCCACATCTCAATCACCTTATAACCCATTTGTCTCATTCCGGATACCTTCCTTTCGGTCTTTTCCTTCAGGAGATCTTTTGATTTATGCCACTTTTCACTGGTGACATTTTTCGTTACATCACAGTCATGGCCGTGATGATAGCATCCCTGAAAGAGACATAGGCTTTTATCTAAACATTTATTTACTTAATCGTATAAAAACAGAAAACCGCACCAATACAATCTATAACAGCTTAAGCATTCGTCTCATTATAGTGACTATCAAAACACATACCTGAAACTCATATACTGTCTTTGTTTCAGGATCGTAACCATCAACGGGATATTTGTCGACACGGATTTCTTTACCGTTATTCCGTTAGTGTAAGACATTTTTGCCTTCGTACTGGTTTAGATAATTCAACCAGTTGAACGACTGCATATAGAGATCTCTGTATTCCACAAAAGTTGTGTTCCCTCCGACGTCTAACAAACATACCTTCGGGCATGACTTGACCAATTGCCCATAAATAAAGGGCATTAGCATCATATCCAACAACTTTTTGACACGTTTTATCACCCCTTATTTTGGTCTTTCCAGCCTCGTGATGTCTGGTAAAGATAATGGAAGGTCCTGTAAAAACAATAGTGATAAAAACAGAACAATACACCAAAATTAAGAGCGATAAATCATAAACTTTTAACACAATGACAACAAGAGGAAATTAAAGTATTAAATAAAACTTACCCCCGATAATGTTGTTTTTTTATCGTCTCAAACAGATCTGCATTTGTTCTATCAACCAGGGAAAACGCTGCATGTTTTTGTTTGGTCGACTTGAAGAGAAGCTGACGAGCGATTCCTGGAACACTCATAGCTGTTTTTAACACGTCGATATGTTTGTCAAAATAGAATCTCTGAAGACGTTCAACGGCTGGTCCAACATCTAGATTATTGTACCACACCAGGAAATCTCGGAAAGTGGACATCGATTGATTATCCCATACGCTTTTGCAAAAGACATATTCCTTTTCCGAGATATTGACTCCTTTTAAAGAACTGAAAAAGGCATCATGCGGTGGTAGTTCTAAATGTTCTAGTTTGTTAAAATTATCCAACCATTGATACGGAAAGAACCCCTTGCTTTCTTGAATTCCGTATGATTTCCGTATGATTTAAGAAATCCGGAATATGATGTTCCTGGTGCAAGAAAATGACTTAAATCCAGAAACCGGAATTGATCCGTCGTAATGCAAGCGTATGAATTAGCCTTTTTTACCACAAATCCTCTTTCTTGCTCATGCATTTTAAGGTGTTTGGCCAGCTTCTGTTTGACTAGGTTGAGGTCATATAAATTATTAAATCATAAACACTTTATTCAATCATTAATACAACAATGTGAATGTGTAATTTAAAAATTCAATTATTTACCTATTAAACCCAAGGACTGGTAGTGTGTTGATATAGCCTCTAAACTTGCCGTAGAGATTCTTCAATCGACATTTAGCAAGATCGTCTTCTTCGAGGTTTTCAAGTTGTGATCCCAGTTCCCGTAAGTAAGGTCCCCACTTTGCCTCAGTTATTTCAACACACGAAGATTGAATATGTTCCAATGCCTGAATCATGTCTATCAACAAATCATCGGTATTGTTATTTATGAAGCAGAGTGGTTCTGTGTGCCCGTGAACGTTAGAGCACAGGCTAACACTTATGGGTACATGCTGATGCGTCCATATAATCTTTTCCGTGAAATCGTTTTGTAATTTTACCAACATACTCTCAAAATCAAAGACGGCAAAATAAGGAAATATACGCTCATTTTCAGGCACGGCGATCCCAACCAGCTCCAATTCTTCGAATATTGTCTTTTGCTCTTGATAAAAGCCACCAGGATAATCATACTTGGTTTTATTCTCGCATATTTTGATGTGTCGTTTAGAAGTTTGATGAACATCAAATATCCGATCGCATAATTGACATCTGAACTTTTAAGCATACTGCTCAAAATTGGTGATGTAGGAGCAGTGATTCCGGTATTGGTTGACGTACATTGTGTCCTGATACCGCTCGGTGGATTTGAAAAGTAAATTAACTACACCATCTTCTTACATCGAATAAAGTTGAATGTTGATTTCAAACATCTGCTCGAACTGTGTTAGTTCTTGAATATGAACACCTTTTAAGTTCGTATCCGTTTGGTTATCACCGAGAAGTTTGGCGTATTCCCTGATGGTAAAACGTTCCTGCCAGCTATCAAACAAGCGTTGAACTTTGTTTTCATCGACGGAACCATATCGGTGAATACAGACAGCGAAAAACACATAAATCATCTTTAAACACTCTTTTTGTAACAGGATCGCGATCCAAGGAGATAATAAATTTTGAATGTTTAATATATTCCGGCAAAACACTTTTGATTCCAGTTCCCAAGGGATATTTGGTGTTATAAACTTTCACTCTGATGTTAGTTAATAATACAAGTTTCCATTTAGTATCAGGTCTGTTTTTTGACATTTCGGCTATAACGTCTAACCTTCGTAGCTTATCGAGTACTTTGGAGACGTCATCTCTCGACGATATGAGTAATGGTGTATCAAACACATTGACATTGTCATATGGTCGGAAGTATCGATACCGCCTTGTCTCTACGTGTCTCATAATGAATCCGAATGAAAGATTTATTTTAAAAGCATTTTGTTGACGGTCATATACACTTTGTAAAGCTTGTCCAATATCTGATATGGTCATATCCGGATACATTGTTATATTATAAATGGATTCTACGGCTCCTTCTCTGTATCTTTCAAGAATTAAATTTCTATTAGATTCGTAACAGCCCCGGCATTGTTCATCTATACTACCATCCTCATTCACCCAGGGTTTCTGATCTCGTTGAAATGGGTTCTCATGTAAACCAGCACCTGTCTGATAGTGCTGCTGAAGGTTATGCGCGTATAACTCTTGCCTGTTTGTGAACTGTGATACACAGCGACGACATCTGTAAACACTAGGACCTGTTGTGGAGGGTGTTGTTTAGCATTATGTGTCTGTAATTGTTTTTGGTTATGAAACATCGCATTACACATGGAGCATGTATAAACACTTAAGGCATCTAAAGATTTGGTAACATTCATTCTCTTTTTGTATGCTTGGGTATCAGCATTGATATTATGCTTAATTTTTTTATGAAATCCCAGTTGTCTGGATGTTTTCAACATCTCGGGACATTGATCACACTTAAACATACAATGTATTCCTATCAACGCATCTCGATTGATGTTTCCGTCGCTTCGCATCCGTTGTATAGTTTTTATCACATTTTTGGCAAGAAAATTTTAACACTTTGCCTACACATTTGGCTTCATGGTTTTGACACTTTGCATTTCTCGTATATGTTTTATTACATTTTTTACAAGAATATAACAATTTGTCATGAATACCTGTCACATGTTGCCTAAGTGTTTTCTTTGTTCTAAAGGTTTTATTGCAGTGCAGGCAAGAGAACAAAACAGATTCGTCTATTGGCTTCGGCGGTACAATATTCCGTTTTAGTCGAGAATTCTCAGATATATCGTTCCTGCAATATAATAATAACAGTATGCTATTAAATTATACTTTTGCCTTAATATCGAAACTACAAATATGTAACTCGTTGTTAAGAATTAACGGCAAAAAATACTTAATTGTGAAATATCCTAAGCCTCTGTTATGTGTTTAGGTAGTTATTAATTCCTGCAATTAATTAACTGGCTATCAAAGTAAATAGTAAACTTACATCGTGGGATTGGTTACATCATCATCGTTTAAAGTACGAACTGGTAACTTCAGTAATTCTAATAAAGCATCAGCGTCTTCTGTATTCCATTGTCGGTCTGATATGGTATTTGTAGCTACCGCATCCACTAACGGTAAGGCATTTAAGTTCGTTAAAATGCGATCCAGTTGTTTCTGTATGAAACAGTTATCATATTGCTGTAAAAGATTGTAAGTTTTATTTTGATTTTGATTAAAATGTCATATTTCATTCATTTTGTAAAGACACCTTTAACTATTTAGGTATAAATAACATCCAGACTTCAATTCAAAAGAAAACAAAACATAACTAAACTAAAAAGAATAAAGAATATAAGTAAAAACTGAACAATTTTCATACTCTTTATATGTTTTGTTCGTAATAAAATTACTAAACCCGATAAATAATGGTAAACAAGTTTTTGATATTATTTTTGGTTTTAAACGAAATTAAATAAATCTTACCTGCTGATACCTTGCATCGGTATTCATTTTTCTTTAAGTGATGGTTAAATCAAAATTATACCCAGTTAAATAGGGTCTTGACAGGAAGTAGTTTCATAAATATACTTCCTGATATGTCTGCAATGGAGGAAATACTCAAACATATTTCAAAGCAACTGTCAAACATTGGTCAATAAATGTAACCTTGATTATTCTAAATTCAGTAGGTATAGAAAATCTATTAACTAACACTATGACATCAGGCATCATTGAACTTTCATTAGGGAATGCGATCAAGCAATTAGAGAAAAGTGGCGATGGAAATAATAATTTAGCCGACTTAAACATTTATTCTTTGTACGAAGGAATTAATGACGTTGTTACTTTAACTTTTACACCGCTACAATTCGCACAATGTAATTATGAAAGAAAATTTAAAACGACTATGGTTGTTTCAAATCCAGATATACTTGGTAATATGGTTTGTTCAAATTTTGATCAAAGTATCGTAGTCTATTGTGTGAATTTGTTAACAAAATTTTTTATGTTTCATCTTAAACAAAGAAAAACGCCTTTAAGCAATTATTCATTATTTTTATTCATGACGCGAATATAGTGTCGGATACCTACGGGTATTTTAGAAAGGAGGATAGCTCAAATCGTGTTAAATCTTTGCAAAATAACACACCTGGAGGAAGTTTTGGGTGTATTTACTCATGAATTCGGACATTTTTTACAGGCTGGACACTTTCGTAAAACTATTGATCACGACATAAATTTTTATACCATATCAGCGTGTCTGGCAGTTATGGCAAATTATCACTTACCTGGAATATGTAGTCACTTAGATTATGTCCCAAAGTTTCAAATCTGTGTAAGCGAAACGGGGGCTTCGGTTATATAGACATAACCTATTTATCATAAATATTCTTTATTCAAAGTTACTTTTTTTTTCTTTCTAACAATTCATTGTAAATTCAGGTGTAAATAAACTACAATATTCAAAACATCAACAAATCTCAAGAGAATAAAAAAAGAAAGAATAAAATTGGCATGTAATTATTATCCCCTAAATAATGACAGAACTCTGGATATAGATTCTAACAAGGCAGAACTGTAAGTACCTTTATTTTGTTTATTTCTTCTTTTCTTAAGTTATAATATATATTATCTTTTTGTTTTTTGTTTGTTTTTTTTACAATAAATACTGATTTATCTAATTAAAAGAATGAGTTGTTCCTATTTAATTAAGATATTCATCTTTTTGTAGAGATTATACATAACCCCAAACACAACAAGCGTTGATGCCTTCATATATGACTGTATGATCTGTTAACACCAAAACTGTAAGTATATATATATATATTATTTTTATTTCATTCTTTTAAATACGTCTAATTTGTAAACATAATACAATTGTGTAATTAAAAGTATAGATTTATACATTCTTTATTCATACTTTTGTTTAAATTATGACTGCATATAGCAAATAACGATATTAATGTTGTTACTTTTTCATTGTTTCCAATATCGTCATATACAACACGCTGTTCAATGATTGAAAAATTAAATAAACAGCAAGTATACTTTATTTTTTTGTTTTTGTTTTACAGATGCATGATGGGTTAATATCAAGCATTAAAGAGAATATCCAGTACACTGCGATATGTGTGTGTGTGTGTGTGTGTGCGTGTGCGTGTGTGCGCGTGCGTGCGTGCGTGTGTGCGTGTGTGCGTGTGTGTGCGTGTGCGTTTGTTCTCCTGACCCAGCGTGGTAGTTCGCTGTAGAACACACCAACATGCCGTGGTACACACACATAGCGAGGTAATTTTCCCATTACCTCGGTATGTAAACCTCGCCAAACGCGTAAAAATCCTATCAGGGTCACTCTGTGAAAATTCTAGGTAAACCTCGGAATATCGATGTACTACCGGTATGTGTGGTCGGTGTGTGTAGCACACTCCCGCTAGTGAAATTCGATATATTTGTTTTCCCGACCCGCATTCGGATATGTGAGCATGCGCGTGTAAGCCCCGTTTCATTTCCGGATTGTGTCAAAATGGCTGACGCCAGACATGGACGTGCCAGATCACTCCGACGAGGTATGGTAAATTTATCATTTTATGGGAGTTAATCTGGTGCATCAGATGTGGAAGCGTGTTTCATAAAACCCATATTCCGTGTATAAATTGAAAATGTATGTCATGCACCATGTTTTGAAATTAATTTCAAACTGTAAGTTTGGCGCACACGTAAAATGATCCGGACTGCGATAAATTTTCTCTATCTACATCATACTGCTTCAAAATCGTTAACGATTACACTAAGCTTGCGCGTTGTCTGGGAATAGCTGTTAAAAACAAATGTGTTAAGTGCAAATTTATAGTTACAAGATAAAAGCAAGTTAAAAAAAGAACTGCAAGACTGAGATAAAAAGTTAAAAAACAAAAGCTGACTTAGAACTAGTAAAAAGGATGCAGCTGCCCAGTAAAGAGGTCTAAACTGGGACTAGCTTGTAAGGACACGGGTAGGCCATTTGACAAACGAATACTTCTGGGGGAAAATGAATAGGAGTGGTGTTGTGTCCTTGAGTATGGTATTAGGTAGTTCAGGTTTCTAGTGAGTGTCAGATGGTGATGGTCGACCCTCACAGATTGTGTTGGATTTCGTAGAGTAGGGTAACAGAGCTGATGTTGCGCCTCTGCTCTAGAGTTTGCCAATTAAGGTCATTTATTTAACATTTTAGATACACTACTGGTGTAATTGTAGTCGTTGAAATGACCCCTCTGGTTTTAGAGTAGAAATATTTAAGGAAAAAGGTAACATTTATTATACTATTTTATACAATAATTGTTATACATTCTTGTTATGAAATAGATTTGAAAGGTGTTTTTATCCCCTGCCGCATAGCTGTAGGGGATATAGGAATGGTCTTCATCCTTGCATCCGTGCATGCATATTTCGTGTTGGGGCCATTACTTTTCAACCCCTGGAAACACCAGTGGTATTTGAAGGTTTGAACCATGTATTTCATGTCTGGTTTATATCTTCTAAACACCTGGAATGAATTTTATGAAACTTTGATCAAATGTTCAGCCCATCAAGATGGTAAGCAGAACCCATGTTCCAACCTGGCCAGCTCAAGGTCCTGGTCACCATTGGTGTTTAAATGTTTGAACCTTTTTATTTTGTGTCTGACCCATAATTTTTAAACCTCTGAAAGTAATTTCATAAAACTTTTGTCAAATGTTCAACTCATCAAGACAATGTGCATAAATCATGACCCAACCAGGTCAGTTCAAGGTCATGGTCACCAGTGGTGTCTTAAAAGATTTCAGCCATGTATCTTGTGCCTGCTCCATAACTTCAAATCCCTAGAAAGAATGAAGTCTGCGAAATAACTTTTTTAGATCATAGGCCATTTGGGCCTTCAACCTAAGCAAAGTTATAGGCCTGGACAGATATTCACAGGCCCAAAAGTATGTAGTGTGCAAAATAAAGAAAAAAGTTTTCTTTTATGTTTTATTCACATGAAAAAATGGTTAACAGCTTAAAGGCAAGATTCTCGGACATTTCAATGTCTTATGATTAAATTAAATGCAGTTTCAACAAGGTTAAGTTTAAAGACAGTTGCAGGGACCTAAATTTTGCACGCGACATTCCGCCTCACAATAGTGAACATTTGTGCCATCCCTCTATGCATGTAGAAATTTTGCTCCGGACAAGCGTTTTTCTATGACCTCTATGTGTGACCTTGACCTTTGACCTAGAGGCCTGGTTCATGCGACACGGCTTCTCATAGTGGTGAACATTTGTATGAAGTTTCATTAGAATCCCTCCATTCCCTCCATATGTGTAGGAGATATGCTCTGGACAAAATCTTTATATTTTATCATCTTTAGTGACCTTGACCTTGCATATATTAACCTAAATTACATGTTTCACACCAGTAGTCATGATAATGACCATTTGTGTTTCAATCCCTCAATAAATGATGACTAAATGGTCCCAATACACATTTTCATATTTTTATCTGAACTTTGACCCCTGTGTGTGACCTTGACCTTGGCCACAGAGACCTAAATTTTGCATGTGACACTCCGTCTCACAATAGTGAACATTTGTGCTAAGTTATTGAAATCCCTCTATGCATGTAGAAGTTTTGCTCCGGACAAGCGTTTTTCAATGACCTCTAATTGTGACCTTGACCTTTGACCTAGAGGCCTGGTTCATGCGCGCGACACGGCTTCTCATAGAGGTTAACATTTCTATGATGTTTCATTAAAATTCCTTCATGGGTGTAGGAGATATGCTCCGGACAAAAATCAGACGTCGCCCGCCCAGCCGCCCACCAGGGGGGAAACTATAATACGACCCGTTTTTCAAACGGGCGTATAAAAAGTGTTACATAACCAAAAACCTTTAACCAAATTTTTTAAGTCCAAAAGGGACAATTATTTACACACACAAAATGCTGGACACAGCTACCTCCCCTTGTGATAAGACTAAGATCTTGATGGTAAACAAGTAAATTGTAAGTTTCATGGCTATATCTGCAAAGGAAAGTGACCAGTGCTACCTTGCCGAAAAACTTTAACCAAATTTCTAAGTCAAAAAGGGGCCATAATTCACACAAAAATGCTGAACACAGTTAATAGGGACTATTCCTTTCCTCCTTACATAAACCTTATCGGCTTGCAAACAATGTAGATCCAGATCAGCAGGAATGTCTGATCAGGATCTACACTGCTTTTGAATTTTTTATGTTATTTCTGACCAAAACGCGAATAGTGCAGATGCTGATCAGACAACACAGACATTCCTGCATAAAATATCCAAAAATATATGGAGTTAAGGGTTAAGGTTTAATTGCCTACAATGGTTACACAATCTAGACATTTCTCTTGGTTCTCCAGTTTTGGCACAAACATTCAGTAATTACTTGTTTAAAATACAGATGAGCATGCTACTTATATCTTGTGATATCGTAACAATATACATACTTTTATCACAATATGATAAAATAAGCCAAACAGTACACAATTATTCTTAACTTTACGTGTCAAACATGTACATACTGCAAATCTATTCATTCCAATTTTTGCAGATGTCTACCACATTCTCATAAATCTATAAATTTTTACAGAAATATTTTAAGTGAATCTCTAAACTACTCCAGGAAGCTTGAATATTACACAATTGATATGCATTTTGTAACATAATCTATCCATCAACCACAAATTTGATCATTACATTATTAAATTTTAGGATAAGGAAAATATGTCCCTCATTAAGCAGCTGTATGTACAACACTTTTCACTGATAAATAAACATTTAGGGTAAACAAGAGCCTTACTGTCAAGCCTGAATTGAAAAACATAACATGGCATGTCCAACTAAATATCTGAACTAGATATCATTTTCAAATAAAATTAAACCTTGAAATCCATAATTTTACGACCTATGCCACATGTTTAAAGAGTTTTGTTTTACGCTTTTCAGCCATAATCCAGTTGTGAACAGTGTTTTTTATTTTCTTCCATGATAATTCACGGAGACACTTGTATCTCTGAATTGAATTGACACAGTCCATCATTTTCTGTTCACGCCGCAGGGAAATATTTGCTTTGAAAATATCACGTAGAAGCTGGCTCTGTTCATCAGACAGTCGCTGGATTTGTGTGGCTAAAATATAAAAGAGTTCAAACTTATAATAACAACAATGCTTTTAACTTATAAACAAGAGGGCCATGATGGCCCTGTATCGCTCACCTGAATAACATTTTTTTTATTTTGACCTCAATAAGAGCCACAGCAAGTGGGGACCATGCTCAACTTTTTGTTATTACTGAGCAAGAGAATGCTAGTTTTAGTAATGAAATTTATTAATTTTGGACATTAAAATAGAAACATAAGTTTATAATGGGAATATGTCCGAGTTAACGTGAGAGGGCAGATAAACTTTTTAACATCTTCAGTAATGTATCTGGCTTTTCATTAAAGGCAATATTGAAGTGTCAGCAATTGTCTTGCGTTGTTGAACGTGGGTAAAATAACGGAATATTTCAACGTAATTTCTTATATTTGGTTGATTATGTGGAGTTTTATTCTTTATGTTAGATAGATGGGTCTTCTTTGATAAAATTTTATGTTTATGCAAGAAGAAAAATTATTTAGATGCGAATCAATGTACCCTCGAAACTGTATGTGTAGTGAGAATTCAAAGTAGTTACTGATTTCTTGTGGACACCTTTCCACCCAATATTCAACATCACTTAAATGTCTTCCTTATATAACACGTCAGTTTAATACTTTTCTTATATATCAACATTAGTCCAGCCGTACCAAACGACATACTGCAATGGACACACTATCATGAGTTAGGCGTACACTATACATCTATTTGTTTCGTTCCATATATATTCATAGGAGATAAAAGCAGAATAAAGTGCTACCACAAGAACGCAAAAAACAAGTTGCGAAAACGCGAAACAACGATGCGAGGTCGAAAAAGTACGATGCGAGGGCGCGATATTAATATCCCGTCCTTGCATCCTCGAATCGTGCTATCGTGATCTCGCATCGTTGTCTTGCTATGAAACTGCTTTCGGTAAATGTCAAGCACTGTCGGTCGATAATAGAAACAGCAGTTTGTTTCTGAGTAAACAGCAATTCTGCATTTAAAAAAACATTTCTCGTTTTAGCTTGCATAATACAGTAACAGCAATGTGCTGTAAGCATGCAGTTGTCTTGAGCATATAATGTAATACGCCTTTTAAAAACCTAAGAGCGTCATCAAAGCAAAAACAAATAAACAAGCAAACAACCTAGTCATCAATGTTGTGAAAAACGCCTACATGGGCATATGTTGGCTGAACCTTAGAAACTATGATTCATTTCACCTGGTTTCGTGTTGCTCTATACATGTTCAATATTATTCTGGTAATGTGTTAAGCAGAACGCAAGTTACTTTCAACGTCATGTCATCTTGACTACTCTGAGCTTCTGATTCCAAGGTATCGTATCTTAAAATATTGATAAATATTGAAAATAATAAAATATATTGTGCGATTCATCGGTAGAAAAGTATAGAGAACACATTCTTCCAATATTAGCCATTAAGTAGTAGCGTTGGAAATTTTGATTAGTGTAATATTAGGAACAGTAATATTTCATATACTCGATAAGGCATAAAGAAAACATTATTAAAAGGCTTTGAATGCACTTGTCTAGCATTAGCTGCAAAATGTTAGCGGTCCGCAAGTCTGCTATGCGTTTAATACATGGGACCGGTTACACCGGTGGCGCAAGTGGCTAAAATTCAGACCGACAACCAATTGGTTGTAGAAATAAAAGATATGGATCGTAACATAAATTTTAAAGATAAACTTTGCATAAAGATATATGGATATGATATAAAAACATGTCATCTTATGACTCTGACTTTTGAGAGCGATCATTCAGTCCTTAAAGTAATTTGGGAAAAGGCTTATATTTCAATTATCATCCCTACGGAAAGAAGCATCCTTCCAGCACCACCCCATTCTTGTATTAAATGAGTTAGTTTTTGTGAACATTTAATAGCTACAATTGACAAAACTGACAATTAGATTTGAAATTTGAAACAAAAATCAAACCGGTATGTACTTCGAGTCTGAACCGTTATTTTAAAAACATTTTGCAACTTCAAATGTAACCTTTTTACGTTATCTGGAGACGGACGTATGGAAGGGAAGACATTCTCGCGCCCGCATCGGTCCGGTTACGAAAAGCTGCACCAGTGCCTGCATACAACCCCCTTTTTACGAAAGTCCAGTCAACTGCATTAGATACGTATCTAGACCCCATTATGTTTGCACTATGCATATGTGTTGCATGTGTGGACAGGCCGAGGTATAACCTCCCTGTGATGGAACTGCGTTAGTTATGTGTGTATACCCCACCATGTCTTTGACGTGCACGTGTGTTGTGTGTGTGTGACATATTGAGGTAAGAACCCGTTAAATAACCTCCCTGTGATGGACCGGCGTTAGTTATGTGTGTATACCCCACCAGGTCTGTGTCATGAACGTGTGTTGTGTGTGTAACATACTGAGGAAAAATCCCATTAGATAACCTCTCTGTGATGGAACTGCGTTAGTTGTATGTGTGTGAACCTCACTTGGTGATCGACATGCACATGTGTTGTGTGTGCTGCAGGCCGAGGTAAGGGCCTGAGTATGTATGCGATGTACGTATATTTAAAAAGTTGAGATATGGTTAAACAAAAGTGATTATATAAATAAGGTTTTAAATTGTGGCCGAACAATGGTTTTAGAAGTAGAATACCTCTATTATAAAGGGTAGACCTCAGGACGTATGTACAGAATAAGATACCTCTCTATGTTGGGAAGACCGGTATGCGTGTGCGGGTGTGTGTGTGTGTGTGTGTGTGATGTCTTCCGAAATCATAAATATCAACCATTAACGTTTGGACATTAACTTTGTTTAGACATGTTATTTCGGACATCTTGTGTTATTGGGATTTTAATTGTGTGTTGGTGTTTTTTTATTTCTTCACTTGGATAACTTTTTTTGTAACAGTGACTTAACAGCCACATAATTTTCTCAATATAAACATCAATGAACACATAATAGAGGTTATAGACGATTCCTATGTACATGTAATCACGTGCATAAATTGATGAATGGAGGGGAAGAATATATGTTCACATGTGAAAGTCTATAAACATGATGAAACAATAAAGTTTCATCAAAACAAAAAAAAACAAGAATAAACAGCAACAATTTATATCATTATATGATTTATTTTTCATGAATAAATGACATGTTATTCCATTGTATACATTGTAAAAATACATAATTCTTTATACAACATGTCACATTGTTATTGTAAATGGTATTCATTTGGATTACATTCCCGGCATTTTAAGGCATCTTCTTTATTTTGATGAGTCTCTTCACAACTTATAATGCCCCCCAGTTCAGGAATATATGTGTTCACTTCATCCATAATGTTTATCAGGCTATCGAACTCATCTTCTTTAAAGAACACCCCTCGTCTTGTTGGTTTGACTTCTAACTCATTGTCTGGTAACCAAAAATCCCTGATATCTATTCCATCCATTCCCGTGGTTATGCTAACATAACAATTCCCTCCTAGATGTTCTAAGACAGATTCTTCATCATCACGTTTCTCTGAAAGTTCTGATGCAAGTTGTACAAACTTCTTCCAAAGACATAGGGGTAAAGCTACGCCTTTCTTAGTTGGAATTTTTCCATCAGCCTCGAAGTACCGTATATGTACATAGGTATTATTTTTATAATCCGTAACGGATACATAAACATCCCCAATCACGTTCAATTTACAACGGTTTATAGAAGACATTTTTTAGATGTATATAAAACTTTAATTATTTATATATGTATACTAGTTTTCAATGAGAAGACTGAAGTATGAATGGTAAATTAAACAAAGTTTGAAAGTTTATACAGCACGCACCGGGAAGTATATTTTAAGTCAGACTTCCTCGTTCAGGTGTGACTTCCCCAGATTCACAAATCTCCGAGATGATAAGTCTGACCCCATTTTTATATAAAACACGAATTATTGTGTAATGAAGGGACGTCGGGGGACATATTCATATCTATATTACATAAATACGTCTGGCTTCTCCAAGCTTCCATAGATATGGCCAAAAATCTCTTGTAACTAGTTGACTATACTACTGGTGTCGTGTAACCGACATTTTCAATCGATTTCTGCACATTCCTACCTAGATTTTTGCTTATATTTTGATTCTAGCATTTAGTTTGCTATTTATGTATAAGTATGTAAATTTTGAAGAAGAAAAAACTTCAACATAACCGAGAGCGAGCAGCTTTAATAACTGTTTCAGAAGACCGTTCGCTTTTTATCAGTCCGGAGTCATAACTCAAGAACCAATGGATAGAATTTCATGAATCTTAAAATAAGTGTAAAATAGCATAATGCCGAACAGACAACTTTCATTAAGATTGGATTAGTATATCCAGAGTTGTATGTATGTTTTTTTTCAGTACGAAGGATAACACAATAAAGAGCAAGCTTTTATTTCCATTTTGTTCCTTTTTCTAAAGACTTATTGAAACAGATACAAGGGAATCCGAGTACCAGACCCTAGCTCTTTTACGAATAGACCCCTTGCTTATTTTATATGCCCGGTGTATATCAACGATACGCGCGAGACTACCTCTGCGCTTCTAACCAGTTCATCTCAGATAGGTGGGAAACACTGAAAAGCGTTTCTGAAATTTCCAGTGCCCCCACTCGACCACCGCACAACCTATAATTTTTTAACTTGAAGAAAAAAATATTACCTCGGAGAGATGGTGAAATTTTTAAAATGCTTTTTTTTTCCTGAAACGGGCAGATCAATAGTAGACGCCGAGAAATTATTTTCAGTAAAACGGTTTCCGTGAATATGCACACTACCATGAGGTGGCTGTTGAGTCCTTGAAATATGTAGCCGTTCACTTTGTTCGGGCGTCCGCCTCACAATGTAGGGTTAACGCACTTTTTTTGTGTTATAAAATCTGAAGAATCCCGAGGGATGGTTGATGCCCGAGCCCGTTAAGGCGAGAGCACCAACATATCCCGGCCGACCGACAGTCTGATAACGCCAAAAACAATATCCCTTCGCCTTTGGCGAAGAATAAAAAGAGACTTCACAGCATCAAAGCTGCTAAAGGCGTTATAGCAGGCGGCACAGGTCTTTTCCGAGAAACACCATTCTAGTTAATGTAAACCTTTCATAATGCAATTACAGCACCACAACATTTTCTTGCTGATATTTCTGTGTAAACGCTATTGAAGAAGATGTTACCGTATTCTATAATACATTGTACTGCTACGTTTTCTTATTCCAGAAGTTTCAATATTCATTACTTGTAACTTTCAAAAAGTTCTAATGGCTATACATAATATTTTGTTAAAACGTTTTCAACATACAGTTTCTATACTGAAGGTAGTGGACCCGTATTGGCACCAATTCAAATCATGATAGACTAAATATTTTCCTAATCTGTATCATTTCCAGGATTTAAAAACTAATTTTATATGAAATTTACCGTGAAATAATCAAGTTATGAATTTGAATAACCCTACCCCGATTTTGGATTTATTCATAAAAATGACATCACGCGAGAGATAAAAAAATGCATGTATTTCAATTATTATTCAATAATAGGTACAAAGTTTGTATCAGAGTAACAAGAACTATATTTACTTTCAAGAATTATACACAATTTACCATATTATCATATTATCAAAAAGTTTTATAACACTTTTATGAAATAATCAGACAGTATTACAATCCCCATGTATGACAATGTTCAATTTTGAACATCAAAGTTTTTAAGAAAAATAAACATTTTCAAGAAATGGGGGATGACTATTTGTAGTCATATTGATCTTTAACATTTTGGGAACAGCATGCAAAAGAATCACAATGTTTTACCGTCACCGTCTCTATTTAAACTAATTTAGAGTTTGAAATTTCCCATCAGCGATTTTAGCCGGGCCTGAAGTGATAAAATCTCTTAAATTTATTTGTCACACAGTGTCCTGCCTGCTAAAATTTTGGCTCATTTTTAATGGTATACTAAGTCTTAAAAAAATTTTTATCACACTGTCAATGTTCTCAAAGTACATAAAAAAGCCAGAGAGTGATAATCGGTTCAAAGACACCAGAGCACTAGGGTCGTTTGCGGCTGAGGATCAGTTATTACGCCACGGACCCGCTCATGCCATGGTTGATAACGTTTGTTTTATGAAATTAAAACGTATCAATTTGAACTGTTTATGATTTAAACAACTCAAAGGAATATCTAATTATCAAAACTGTCATTCGTTCAGTAATGCGAACGAATACTCTCCACGGCATGGGGTTTACGCCTCATGTACGACGACGTCAAACTGTGATCACCTGTTGGGTGTACTGTTTAAAAGCGCTACGTCTTCTGAAATACATTACATACTTATCCAAATTACGAAAAGTTGCTCTTTGTATTTATTAATTAATTTCAATTTTATACCTTTTATGACTCTAAGACAGGGTTCGCATTCATGGGCCCAATTATTATACAATTATATTTAAAAAAATAATGTAAAAAACAGTTACAGTATGGATGACTACAAAGTTTGTTACTAATTCCTTATTCCTTTTTCGAATAAGTAATAAGGAACTGGTTACTAATTCCTTATTCAAATCCGAATAAGTAACAGAAGTGATAACGCCGGTGATACGGACAATGTCGTCGTCATTCTTTCACAATACCAATATCTAACTGTTTTAAGGCCAAGCACACCTAATCTAAGCTATTACAAAGAGCATTTTTGAAAAAAATGAACAACGTCGAATAAGGAATAAGATCTACCAAACTGTTTTGTTTGACAGCACTACGCCAGGTCTCCAACTGGCCACCGTGATCTCTTTTGGAAACAAGAGTCGCCGTTTCGTATCTGCTTCTGGTGTCTAGTCATTGGTGGTGGCAAATACGTATTCAACTGGTCTGTCGAGCACCTCGAGTATACCCTCCCGTCCGGCTTTAACAGTAAAGAGAAATGCTGGGCCATTGGTGACTGTCTTCTGAATCGGACTTGACTGCCCTAAGGGAGCTGACAGGATTTTGTCTTGGTGCTATTATTGTCTGCTAGACAAGCGTTGTTTTGCATGAACTCAGTACATCCTCTAGCTTTGCCAGTCTTCCACAGAGTTCGGATTCTGGACTTTCTGTTGAAGTTGTCTACTTTTTTCCATAAGTGTTTCTACAAACTTCTCGAGGTTGTCTACTTATTTATTCACCAATAATATATTTGTGTCCTATGTTGTCTACTTTCTTTCTTGGGTGTATCGACAAATTTCCTGGGGTTGTGTACTTTTTCAAGTTGTGTCTACTTAATAATCGAAGTAGTATACTTATTTCACATATTGTGTACATTTTTCTTCGGTGTGTCTATTAATTTCTCGAGGTAATACATTTATTTCCCCTGTGATCTACCTTTTTTCCTGTGCGTGTTTGTTTACTTATTTTCCGGCTTGGTCTACAAATATCTCGAGGTTATACGCTTATGAGCCATCCAATGATATCTACATTTTCCTGGTTGTGTCAACAAATTTCCCGGGGTTGTTAACTAATTCTCCGGCTGTGTGCACTAATCACACGGGGTGACTCATTTATTTCCTATGGTGTCTAGTAATAGCACGAGGAATACACTTATTTGTCATCTTGAAAGCTTTTTCCAGAGTGTGTCTACAATTTTCCCGTATTTGTCTATTTATTTCCCCGACTGTGTCTACTAATTACACGAAGTAATTCATTTGTTTCCCATGTTGTTTTCTTTTTGCCGACTTTGTCTACTAATTACTTGAGGTAATACACTTCCTGTATACGTTTATTTATTGGCGGTGGTTCCCATGTTGTTCACTTTTTTCCTGGGTATGTCTACTTATTACATGAGGTAATACACTTATTGTCCCATATTGTGTACTATTTCCCCGGTTGTGTCAACTAATTACCCGATATAATAAACATATGTCCTTTGTTGTAAACTTTGTTTTTACATGGGCGTGTCTACAAATTACCCGAGATAATAAACTTATTTCCCGACTGTGTGTTGTCATTACACGACGTAAAAAATATTTCTCATACGGTCCGGGTCAGGCAAAGCTCAATAATGGCGGCGCCCACATAAGCAGATTTGTATATTGAGTTAGTTGTTTTTTTAGCAATGGGTCTTTTGTAATACCGATAGGCTTCCACTATCGCCTTCAAAGTAGATCTGCTTTAGCTGAAACGAGGTGGGGCCGTGTTTGCGATTTCGGCTTAAAACTGGATTGCAGATAATTGCTGTTGCCTAATATACGTGTTTATACTTTAGATCATTGTAATACTAATGGAAGCAACATACAGAGTATTTTAATTACTACGCCATTACGCAGATTATGGCAGGATGCGGCTCTTTTCCATAAGTCACCAAGTCACTGTGGCCATAGTTCTGGCTTCAAAACTTTAAATGCCGCTATTTTCATATCTATATTTCGTCTGGTCTTGTATGGCATAAAACCCGGGTACGTAGAAGTCTTTTTAGCTACTGTGGCGATAGCTGTAATAGGTCGTAAACCAATGCCTAACCCTAACCCTTTTATCTAAGTTCATAATTGAGATACAATCCCCCGACTAGAACAACTCGTTAGAAATTTATTGAGTAGAGTCCTTGGATCCGAAAGTTCATACTTGTATATTGTGAACATTCTTATTTCCTGTCAAAGTTGTATACATGCTGAATAAGGTACAAAATAATTTTTAAAAAGTGTTTTTGCTAAAGGGAGATACAAAAGAGACATACACGGTGCAATAGTTAGATATACAATGTACTCGGTTAAAACGTCGGATTTCATCAAAATGTACTGAATCCCTCGGACTTGAGGAAGCAAATTAGAACGGCTTTAGCTAAAACGAGAATGGACCGTGTTTGCGATCTTGGCCTAAAATGGATTAAAAGTCATTTCCGTTGCAATACATACGAGTTAATACTGTGAATCTTTGAAATACTAATGGAGGCAAAATTCAGAATATTTTAGTTACTACGCCATCAGGCAGTTTTGACATACTCACATGTTCACTTAATTGGGAGGAGTGATCCGACAGTGCATATATTCTTAAATACAGTTTGCAGCTGTATAAACACAACTCATTTTGCAAGAGCAACTAGTTATAAGAACTTTATTAAGTATCTCCCTCATTAAAATATCAGCCAGTTATAACAAGAAATATCTTTTAAAGTCAAAGGGCTGAACGTTCTGGTTGCACGGTTGTGTTGGCATGTGTAAAGGATTAGGGAAGCAAATGTTCCGATCAAAGTGAGTTACTGAAATGTTAAACTCTAAGTGATATACTGAAACGTTCACTCCAAGACGTGAAGATATTCACTCATTTATTTTGTGACATTCTGTTTAACTCCAAAGAACTAAAAAAGACTAAGTGCTCAAATCCAAGACGTTAAAATGTGAACACAAGATGAAGGCCAATGTCAATGAAATTAAAAATGATTTGAAATTCTTGCAAACTTGTGTTTCAGATTACAAATTTATAAATAAACTTGTAATGATACAGTGCCCACAATGTATTACTAAACAGCAAGGGTTTAGTTTAAAGAAACTAGTGTCAGTCAGAATTTTATTATTTCAGTTAAATCAGCCGTGCAACCCACGGGCACAAATGGTACACAAACACTAAATGAGTATGTTAACTCATAAAAAGTAAATTTTTAAAATCCTTCATAAAGAAAATTACCTGCGCTGATGTTTATTTCAAACCGGAAGTGGATAGTGCATACCGAAAGTGACTTCAGTTCGGTAAATGAAACTGTACGGACAGGAACGTGTCAGAATGTCATTATTTTGAACTTCTGGTACTACCGTGCAACCAATTACTGTTACAGCTTGGGTTGCAGTACGCATAGAATAAGAACTTTTTTTAAAATGAAAATCTTTTCTTGCGCACAGCGCATCCGCAGATCTCCCATTTTAGGAAAAACAGGTTGTCCAAATATACTCGGCTTTTTCAGGCAAATCAAAATCTGCTACAAGAGTCTAAACGCAGCCTAACAAATCCAGTTTGGAGAATGTATCTGTATCTAATCATCACATTGATATAAATTGATCAATACAAAGTGCGGTCCGTAACAGTAGCTTATGTCTCACATTGTCGGCTCAGCCGTTTTAAGCTTGCTTTTGACCGGAAGTTGGTAACCTTTCAACTGCCAGTGAAATGACAGGAGGAATGTATAACATTATTTTGATTGAAAAACTTACTCTGGTACGCAAATTTTTATAGGATAATACCAGAAGAAGAAAATGCCTCCCTCCCCACCCCCTCCGAAATTTTGCTCCGACCGAAATGTTTGCGCATTTGCGATGTAAGGGAAGTAACTGCTACAGAAACTTGAGTTTAATCTTCGCAAGAGTGAATACCCTTGAATGAAGACACGAACAGTATATTGTTTTAAAGAGTGTTTCCACCAATCGCGATAGAGGACCGATGTTTTTGTTGCTTCAAACCGATAGTTTTGCTTTGACTGTCCAGTGGTGTAGGGGAAGTAACTGTTATAAAAGCTTGTGTTTACTTTGGGCGTACAGTTAACTCCCTTATTTTGAGTATGGTGGAATGGAAGTTTAAAATGTAAAAGATATTAAATTTTAAAGAAATTGTTTAGTACAGAAACATAGTATAAAGCATGAGCAAATGGAAAGTGTGAAATAATTGATCTTAAATGGAAAATGTACAACGATATGGTGATATAGTATAAGATGCAGCGTAAACGGTATGTTTAAATGAAGTACGCCTTTATCAGGCGCCGTCTCCTGAATGTTTGCGGGAATTCCTGAATACTGTTATATGTGTCAAAATGTTATAATCGATTTGTTATCTATATTGGCACTGGTTCTTGAAAATGAGACATGTATGTTGATATTTTGGATTATTTCATTTCAAATTTGGGTAATGCCATGGAGATCATACAAGTAATACTGGACTTTAATGAGCACCCAAATGACCAATAAATGGAACCTACCTATTGTAAAATTCCAAATGAAACGCTTATTAAAAGATAGGACGGTTTATTCAAGCGTATTATGCAATGAAAATAAAATAAACTTTTGCGTATATTTCTCAACATACATGAAGATTAATCAAATATTTAAAAAAGTTGATAACTAATATAATATTTCGAAAGGACATCAACTACATACCTGTAAAAACCACAAACGGGTATTAAATAACAAGCGAGATTGTCATGATGACACGATTAAATTACCTTTTTGAAAGAATACCAAGGACACACTGCGACCCGTAAACCTCACGCCTGTACTTTAAATAGCGTAAATTTTAGTGAAGTGAGCGCTGCAGGAAAACAGTATCTTAATCTTGCGTATATTTTAAATGAATAGTTTAAAAGAATAGCTTATTACTTGATTTAAACTTTTGCTTGTTTCTAGACCTTTTTATATACTCTTAGTTAAATGGTAAACACCACCTATTGGAAAAACGGCCGAGAAAGAGAAGTCACAAAGCAACACCTTTGTTGATAAGCTACATTTATTTTTTCCCTAAATCATCTACAGATAATTACATGTCTTTAATATTAAAGCATGAGTTTTAATAAAAGAGACACATGTTTTGCTCTTTCCAGATGGAACAAATGAATGAAGTCAGTCAATTCGTTGATTGTTTAACATTTGTGAAAGTTTATTTTATTTTCATTGCATAATACGCTTGCATAAACCGTCTCATTTCATTTGGAATTTTACAATAGGTAGGTTCCATTTATTGGTCATTTGGATGCACATTAAAGTCCAGCATTACTTGTATGATCTCCATGGCATTACCCAAATTTGAAATGAAATAATCCAAAATAACAACATACATGTCTCATTTTCAAGAACCAGTGCCAATATAGATAAAAATTCGATTATAACATTTTGACACATATAACAGTATTCAGGAATTCCCGCAAACATTCAGGAGACGGCGCCTGATAAAGGCGTACTTCATTTAAACATACCGTTTACGCTGCATCTTATACTATATCACCATATCGTTGTACATTTTCCATTTAAGATCAATTATTTCACACTTTCCATCTGCCCATGCTTTATACTATGTTTCTGTACTAAACAATTTCTTTAAAATTTAATATCTTTTACATTTTAAACTTCCATTCCACCATACTCAAAATAAGGGAGTTAACTGTACGCCCAAAGTAAACACAAGTTTTTATAACAGTTACTTCCCCTACACCACTGAGCAGTCGGATCAAAACTATTGGTTTGAAGCAAAAACATCGGTCCTCTATCTTGCGAAGATTAAACTCAAGTTTTTGTAGCAGTTACTTCCCTTACATCGCAAATGCGCAAACATTTCGGTCGGAGCAAAATTTCGGAGGTGGTGGGGAGGGGGGCATTTTCTTCTTCTGGTATTATCCTATAAAAATTTGCGTACCAGAGTAAGTTTTTCAATCAAAATAATGTTATACATTCCTCCTGTCATTTCAAATTTCGGGTCGGAGCAAAATTAATTATACTTTCTCGGCCAGTGCATAACGGTCAATATTTCGAGTAACATATTTGATAAGGAAAACAAGGATAGAGTTTGTTTTCCTGATGCACATATTACTGTATAAAGATAAAACTTGACAGGAAAGTTTTACTACTAAATCTAGCTACCAATCTCTTTCATATGCTCAAAATCGCGCTGACCATCTTTTTTAAAGATATTTCCTGTTTAAAAAATACTTTTGAATACTAGTACACCCATCCCAAACAACAGAGGCATATTCTAAAACCGGTCTGAGAAATGGTATATAGATCTGATTAAGAGCTTCTCTTTTTTAAGTGAATTTCATTGTTCTCATAATGCCAAGCAATTAAGATGCCGATGAAGGTATCTTATCTGTAGACGGGTGCGATTTGGTAGTTCTGAATTTGGATTTAATTCCTAGAAGCTTTTCTGAATCGTTCGATTAAAAACAATTGTACAGGAATGTGAGACATGTGGCAAAAGGGGTCCAGACAGATCTGTGTATTAGACTGGACATTAAGTCCAATGAATAGACCACAAATTTAGAGACACGTTATTGGTTTATTGCTTATTTCCTGTTGTTTTGTTCTTTTTAAGAAATTAGTTTATTATCCAACAATGAAGTTATTGTTTAATCGCACAAAACATTTATTTCAATACTTTAAATGTAGTTTTAGGCATATATAGCAAGGTTTAATACCCTGGTAATATTTTATTTGCAGATATTAAAGTAATTCTCACTTGAGAGAAATATGTGAAAGTTGAAAAGTTTTGTTTAAGAAAGTTATAAAATAAATTGCAGATTTTCTTTTAAAATAATGTTTTACTCTGACCAAACTATTTATCTGTAAAACTAGTTTAATTGTTTTCTTTACTTTTTTTGAATGATTCAAAAGTAAAGTACTTATAGTTTGTTTGTGGAAGAGAAATATCGTACAGTTTTTTCATACTGTAGAAAAAAGTAAGTTACTTGAGTAATTTATTTACATAACTCAAAATTTTACTCAATATGAAAGAGAAAATGCATATTTGTTGGTATTACATTGACAATGAACTAACCACAATATACATGTGTGTTAAATATGTTGCGTAGATTATATAGGAAAGCATAAGTAATTTAATAATGTTCTTCATTTTTATCTTCTTTTTTTAAATAAGAAGTTGTTAATTCTTTTAATCGTGTACACCATCATTTATCAACATTTACGTACAGGTATGTCCGCCCCCTTCTCCACCCCCCCCCCCCCCACACACACACACACACCCGCCGCCGTGTGGCCCACATATCTAACATTCCTGTTAAATTGTCTTTAACTGTTCAATACATTGTAAAGGACAATGTTATTAAACCTACCGATCGAACAAAGACAACGCGTCTATTTTGTCATTCTGAAGTAGGATAGAGCGCTACTCTGATACTTGTATTTTGTTTGTGCATAAAATGCAACTTTAAACTTAAAAATCGCATGCTTGTCTTGATGTTGAAAAGAAACAAGGTCAAAACTTCTTTTATCTGCTATGAGGTTTAAAAAAATTACCTGTCTATCTGATTATATTTTAAGCTCGAGCTACACATTACCACAGTTTAAACTATAATTGTTTAAACATTTTTGTTAACATAAAGCGTCTGTAAATCATAAATTATTTATGACATAGTTTTAAGATTTTTTTAATGATTCAGTAATTAACAATATTACATTCAAAACTAAACGTTAAAAGTAGATCATTACAATCACACACATAGTAAAATGTTTTTAATGATTTAAGCAGACGACGGCCAATTTCTTTTTAATCTTGGTTTCAAGCCACTAATTGATTCTTTTTATATCACCTCGGCTTGGTTTTGAGTCTTGGACAGTGCCCAAGCCCGGTTGAATGTTTATGCAAGCTGCCAGCTGTTGAAACCATAATTTTGGGAAGATGACAAGCTTTCAAGAAGGTCTAATTCTTCAATATATTTTCCTGCAAATGTACCCGCCTTTTTCGGAAAAAAATGGGTAAAATTCAAATTTAAGCATGTATGATTTTTAAAGTAATCATTTTTAATTTTGAAAACATGTTTACCATTAACAGTTTAGCTGCTATAACAACATGACGGTCACTGTCATATTAAAAGTTCAAATTTTAAGTTTGTTCAGAGATATCTTTGGCGTATATTGCTAAGCGCAGCTGTTTGTTCAAGTGTTTAGAACAACTTAGTTCATTTAAAATCAATAAATGTTGGAAAAAAAACGGAGAAATACGTTGTTTTCATTTATGAAGACTTTCGGTATATTTCAGATGAACATAATGACTTAACCCCAAAACAGACCAACTCAAGGGAAACTTAAAGATGCATCAAATCGGTACAAGTTATCATGTTAAAAGTAATGCTTTATCGTAAGGAAATATTTAAAAACAATAATGCATATATGGCTAGCAAAACTAATACTGTAGTTTTTATTATTATCCACACAATGGATATTAATATCAAACAGTTCAATTTAATCATATAGCTATTGTTGTACTTGTTAGCACATGCAGTGAAGAATGAAGGCAAAGTGATCATAACTAGCATATCTTGGAACACTTCATAAGCAACGACTTGCTCTCCTAAAACTATGTGCAGATCATGGCCTCCTCCTCACATATACAATGTTCCAGCTACCAATACGGAACAGAGCATTATGGATGTAACCCCGTTTCGAGAGCACCCAAACGTTTGAATGTCTCAAAACTTGATAAAATAAAGTTGGAGTTACTGCCGACTGACACAACTGACATAGAGCAGGAATGAGCACCACTGTCTACAAACATTGCCACGGTAATTCCAAGTCATAGAATCCGCCGTCATCAAAACTGGTTCGACGAGAATAATGATAAGATCTTAGAAGGAAATAACCGTGTACACAGATGCCAACTAAATCCTAAATAAGCATGATGTCCAGGAAAAATTGCAAAATGATGACAACCGCTTGACAAATCAAATGTGTACATGTAACAGCCGGGAATCAAGTACTCTTTGCAATTTTAAAATCCTCAAATTCACTTTCTCTCTCTCTTTCAACATAAGTGTGAAGTATACTCAAATCTAGAATGAGGCGCTTTTTACCTGAAGAGTTTATAGCTACAATTCAATTCAATAGTTTATTGTATAATAAGGCCTCTGGCCCATACACAAGTATAATATTATACAAAAGGTTTTCGTAGAGTGCAGTAACATATAGGTACGTAAATACAACAAAGTTGACTATTATACAGAGGTTCATGTATCGACATAGTACTTATTTTGTATATCTCAGTATTAATCAGATTATTGAAAAACTGATAAGTACTGTTCCCTTTTTTGTAATGCATAATATATATACATGGCAACATTACGTATGACATGTTCATTTACATAAAAGTGAGTTCGTAAATCAGATACCCAGTTATTATAACCAATACTGTCATAATACATTTGCATATTGTAACACATTCCTACGGAAGTTCAACAAACGTATCCAATATTTAACTGTACGCTTAGCAGCAAAAATATACAACGGGAATCTGCCTAAGTCACCTAAAATTGCATCATTACATGCACCTTTGTTCACTTTCATAAACCTTTTACAAGCAAAAATGTGCACATTTTCAAGACATTTTGGTTGCTTAAGACCCCAAATTTCAGAACCGTACAATGCAATAGATGCAACCTTTGAATCAAATATTTTAAAAAACGTTGTATATGGAAGACATGGATAATTGTACAATGAACTAAATAAATGCATTAGTACTTTCTTGCCTTAAGCGACATGGCCTCTGCCATTTTGTACATAGAAAGCTTATTAGAAAACTATATTCCATATATAAGTAAAACCATTAACTACTTCTATGTCCAATTCATTGTAATTCCATCGTTCTCTTACACTTAATTTACCTCCTCGTTTAAAAACAAGAACTTTATATTTAGCTGTATTCACAACAAGTTTACTATCTATACAAAAATGTTTCAATATAGTCAACTGCTTTTGCAGTCCGACAACCGTGTCGGATATACAGGCTATGTCATCTGCAAACATAGTTCTACAATATGAGGAAATAATTGTATACCTCTTATTCTATTTTTACATAACAGTGAGTACAGTTCATCGATAAACAATGCAAACAGAATTGGACTCAAATTACAGCCCTGACGCAATCCGATGGGACATTCGAAACTTTTTGTTATACCATTGTTACTTCTAACACACGCTTTTACAGAATCATATACAGACTGTATTGCATTATATAAGTTATCTTTTATGCCACCTTTTCTTAGAACGTCATACAATATGTTATGATCCACAGAATCAAACGAGTTTTGAAAATCAGTATATGCTACGTACAATGTTTTCTTTTTCATACATAAATATTTACTTACAATGGCTTGAAGAATAAAAGCATTATCTACAGTGCAATATCCTGATCGAAAGCCCGCTTGGGCTTCACAAATTTTACAATAAGCATTTACATAAAATGTCAAACGCTTTGTGATAATTGCTATATAAACTTTGCTCAGAACATCTAATAAAGCTATACCACGATAATTATTTGGGTTATTTACACTACCCTTTTTGTAGAGGGGTATAACAACTGTTTTTGTCCATTGATTTGGGAATTCACCTTTGAGAAACAATCTATTAAACAACTTACGAAGGAAAGGTAAAAGCACATTTACACTATATACTAAATGCTGTGGAATAATCACTCCACCAGTAGCTTTATTCAATTTCAAAGACTTTATACTATCATTTATTTCCTCGTCTGTGATACTGGAATTGAAAATTAATTGTTCAATATCATCAAAATCATCAGTTTCATTTTCAGCATCAATGTGTTCTTCATTCTCTGAATCTACATTGTTCACATGTGTAAAAAGATTGCTAAAATGATTAAACCAATCGTCCAATGAAATATTTGGTTCCGTTCTTAGATTATTAGTCAGTTTTTTTAACCTCACCCCAAAAACTTTTCGAGTTACCAGTTGTATTTTCTAATTTCGACAATGCATTTTTCTTAAATACAAACCTTTTACGTTTACATATATTCTTATAAACATGTTTACTATTTACATATAACAATAAGTCATTTTCACTTCGGCTAGACCGAAAACGATTCAATTGTTTTTCTTGTATCAGCCTTAGCTTGTTTGCATTCAGTGTCGAACCATGGCTTATGGTTACTAGATTTACCACCATAGCGTTTCAATTTCTTAAATGCAACACTACTGTTCAGAATGGCATCTTCAAATGCACTTATAACCGAATTTATGTCACTGGTGTCATCATTTAATAGTGTTTCTACGTTATCAAAACTCCCATTAATAACATTTTCTGCTAAGTATCTATTATATTCACTGCAATTGTCCCCTGTCAGATTATAGTTAAAACATGTATTGCTACCGGTGCCGTTACTTTTGGAACTATGAACAACATCTGGAACTTTCAGAGATAGTGATAATGGAAAATGACAACTTTCACTATTCTCTAAAATTTCAAAATTGCTGATAATATAAAACAAAAAATTTTAGACACTATAAAATAGTTAATAGTACTACTACCATTTTGCTTAAGAATGTTCATCCACTACTATGGGGACCGAACCGCCCATTAACAATGAAACAACCAAATATTTGACAAGAAGATATAAGTTGGCGCCCATAAGCATCCACTATTTCATCTGATGCAAATCTATCTTTATGTACGTTGCAGTCTAAAATATCATGAAATTCATACAGATCTGGTATATAAACACTGGAGGTAGTAAAATCAGGAAGATTGGCAGCCCGCACATTAAAATCACCATTTAGCAGAAGCTCCGTATCTATGTAATCTGTACTTATACACTCTTCTAATTGCTCAAAGCCTGACCTTAGGACATCGTCATAAAAAGCAGAATTGACAGGTGGGATATAAATAGCAACGTATAAAACACTTCGAGGTGTATCAAATAATAGTTTGTCAAAAAGAAGTATAACACCGTACTTAAAATTCTCACATACGCGTTTAACATATTTTGATAGTTTACTTTGAATCACTACAGTAACACCTTCCACTGGTCTTCCAACAGTTTTAGACCGTTGAGCTTTACACGAATTTGAAACATGATCTGTAAAATACTCGTCACAAACGTCAGCGTTGATATCCCTTGTTTCTTAAAAACTAATCAAATCATAAGAATAAGCATTTCAGATAATTCATAACCAGTTAATTTTGCCTTCAGCCCTTCGATATTCCAACTCAGTAACTTTATGCTTGCACAAATACTAGTAAATTCTTGTGTTGGACCTTGACCGCCGTCCTATTTTCGAAAAGGGCTGCCCCCATTACCACTTACAGAAGGTGTCGCCTCCATGCTCTCTTCGGCTAGCAGTTCAGCGTATTTATCTGATTGAGGAGCACCGCGCCGAAATACACGAGGTCTAGATTCATTTTCTGGGTTTACTTTTGTGTATGTCACCAATTTGTCGCCTTTAAAGTAGCCATGTAAGCCCCTCAACTTCGCTTGTTTAATTTTTGGCCCTGTATAAATGAGAGATCGTTTGAAATTCGTATACCCTTAATGCGCAACTTGTCTCGTAAAATTAAATAGTCTAAATTTTGTCGTCACTGTTTGCAAACTGAACAATAACCATTCTACCGTTACCATCATTAGTATCAACAACACCAACCCGCTTTGCTTTTATTAAAGTATTACTATCAAATTTGGCTTCCAACGTATCAGCTACTTTTAATACTTCATCTTCCACTAGCTCTTTCAAACTGTATTCCTCAGATTCGCTCTCTTTCAAACCGCAAATTCTCATCGTACACTTTAACCTCTCTTATTCTGAAATAAACAACTGCTTTTCAATATTCTGTATACGCGAATCTCTTCTGTCTTCACCATATGACACAGCTTCCATATCACCAGTCAGTACATCTTGGTCATACCGCAAACCATCAACTTTCTCTTCGATAAATCTCAATCTGCCGTCCATTTCCTTTTGATTAAATTCAACACCGTCGACCTTTTTGCGCATAAAACTCAGCTCTGACTTCATAAGCATAATCTCAGACTTTACACCCCTTACTTCATTTTTGACATCACCTATTTCATTCCGTGTCTCTCTGATAGCATTCAATATAGCGAGTGTATTCTTATCTGTAATGCCACTTTCGGGTCCAGGATTTAACTCTATGTCTGCTGCCAAAATTAATAATCTTCTAGCATATGCATAGTTCGCACCATAGCTCAATTGCACACAGTCGCTAGATGTACCGTGAGATGTAGAAGACATACTAACACTATCGCATAAAATGATATCATGTCCGGCAAAGTTGTCAATATAGTACTTATTGCCCCACATAACCCCGTACAGTGCAAGAAAACATAGAAGGAAAAATACATTGACCACAAAACTTCTCAGAAGTATGTCAGTACTAGAATGTGTCTGCTTGTTCTGTAACACAACATAAACGTGCCGATTCTAACCCTATATGCCATTTAGTCGATCCCCATCGTTGTTTTCGAGGTGCTAACAGTACACGACTTTGTGGTCCTTTTACGCTTCCGTAGAAAAAATAAACCAGTACTACATAGTCACAGGTATGATAGTTTATACTATACTAGAACAATACAGAGTATACACTGCTTTATATAGATAATCCTCGGTCAATAATCAAAATCCAGGTAAACAGGTAAAGGTGATGTGTAGAAGTTTATCAAACACATACATCAAAGTTTCAAACTCACTTTTAAAATCCTTTTGGCATTTAATCATCCTTAAAATTCACAATATGTACATATAAACTTCACTCTGAACTTCCCGGTAAAACGTCAGTATTTCAAACTTTTAGAAGAGCCTGAACATTTACGTCCATACTTATCGGTGTACTATATCAAACTGCTACAGAAAGCGAGTTACCGTTGTGTGGCACAAAAGACACCTCATATACACAGTTTTTATGCAATAATTATGTAACTGTAGAATCTACAAATTCCTCGTTTTCTAGATAGCTGACCTGTTGTTTTTCATAATTCCCGTTCCTCTGGATAACGTTGGCCTGATGACGTCATTAGCGCAGCCCGTTGCGAAGTGCCCCTGGCTACCGCATTTCCAACAGATGACTTCCCCACGTTGGATAAATCTTCCTGCCATGGGAGTGCTGGTGAAGTTGTTGTTTCTGTCGCGAAAGCTACGAAAAGACTTATCAGCAAAGGAAATATTAGTGTAACGCATGTTAACGACGGTTTCTGCTTTTTTTATCAAGCTTGGCTTAAGCCAGGTCTTCGGCTCTGCGAACTTTCTTATCATCATCAGAGTCACTAGCCATATCGTAAGTCTCATATTCTCTTATAGTTGCCCAACCTGCTACGGAACTATCGGCGATCCTAATTAACTTATTTCTACGCTTAATCTTGGATTTTGCATCGGTGATAAACTCTTTCGCCTTGGTTGCGTCTATAAGCTCTACGGCTTTTTTGGTAGAATTTAGCAAATCGTTAATTTCTGAGTTGAATGTAAACTGGTTTTGGTTTGCTAAACTTTTTAGAAAAATTGAATTGTCAACTTTGACCTTTTCCCTTGTACTCTCCGCAATCCACTCTGAATCTGTCTAAAAATCCCTCTTAGGTTTGCTGAATTTCTTGTCGAAAAGCTCCTCTAAATCTGATACAACTTGCCGTCTCAAATTGTCTCTGGGCTCCCCCGTCGCTCATGATGTACAAACTTAGCTATCAATAACTAAACCTCAATACCAAGCTTATAAACACGTGAAAATCATGAACTATTCCCGCTCAAACTACACTGACCACTACCTTATTTACTCAAAAGGAGAACAATATTATTACCGTAAAACTGATAATTTCGAACCGATAATAATTTCATTTAGTCTGGCCGTTAGATGGAAGCAATAGTCCCCCTTGTTACTAACTATTTCGCTTGGTCCCTTATTCAAAATTCACCATCGTAAACATTCAACGTCCTAAAGGCATCTTTTCAAGATAAAAGTTTTAACATTCAATATTCAATCCCGAGTTTCATTACAGGAAGTTTACCACAAGAAAGTTTATTCTACATGACGCAATTTGAAACACGAACTAGTTGTTTTTGTGTTGGTCTGCCTAATCTCCTCTCTGCTCTCTCACTTTTCCTTTCCCCTCTCTGCAACCTCCGCCCGCCCTAGTCATCGGCTATCCGTTCTCATGTACTCCCCGAACATTGTTAAATATTCCTTTTTTTCTGCTGTGATTTTCGCTCTTCACCTATTTTTCACCTGCATTTCAATTGTTACTTCCTCGTTTTCTCCTTTGTGCGTTTATGTTATGTGATAGATTTTTCCCATGGTACTATACGGTACTCTTTCACAATGTACTTAGCTATAACTGGGCTATTCCTTAGCTACTATGTTACTGTATACTCCGGGCACGCCAGTTCATGAAGTCCAATGATTCTTTATACTACCTTGTAAAAGGTGACAATACAAAATGCTCTTGGAGTCTGTGGCTTTGTATTATATTTACAATCTTCAGAAAATATGTAGGTAGTTATGTCTTAAGTTCCTTCCTCTTGTTATGTTCAACAGTTCCAACAAGTTTCACAGCAACCATTGTTTATATAAATATGAAATTTCATTTGTTTATATATTACACATATTGCTGAACAATGTCCTTCGTAAACAAAAGGTAACATCTTGTAATGTGTAAGTGTGACATTCAGGTTTTAACTTACATCACTTCACCAACACTAAAGCGCATCTTTATTGCAGAATAAAATGGATTTTTACAAATCTATTACAAAAGCCTAGTTATATACCTTCTTTTGTAAAAATGCTAGGACCTTCACCTCCCTAATGCATAGTGTTTCACAATGGTCTCAAATTCAAAATGATCCGATTGCCTGAAGTTCAGTCCATTTAATTTCACCTTGTACATTGAAGACAAAACTAATTCGTTCTTGAGATCTTGATACTCATTCGCAGGAGTAACAGTACACAATTCAAGTATTACGTTGACTGGATGTGGGAGCGCCAGAAGACTGGTAACAAACCGTCTCAATCCCGTACTAGGAATTTCTACCTTGTATAAGTACACATACTCGATCTTTATACCAGGAGTCAGTATCAGAACTGTATCACCAAGGTCGGTAATCTCAATACCTAAATTCCTCAGATTCAACATTTGGGACAGTTTATCTGACAGACTTTCCATCAACTCAGGAGTCATCTTTCTGAACCACAATGACTGAAGATTCGTTGCATTACACAGACAGTCGAACCATGACGAAAACACAGATGTTGCGTCCTCTCCAATCAAGCATTCATTTAGTGAAGATGAATTGACTTGAAGCTTCTCCACAGGAATTTTGTTTAAGTTAAGCGTCTTCATGTACTGATGTTTAGACAAGTCAAGCATCTCCCCACTACAATGTGAATGACTGATACAAGTGATGTTATACAGTCCGACCTCAGTCATTGTGGTTCTTCCGCTAATTGTTGAAAACAATGTATTGACGTCGTCGTGTGATATACGAATGTTACTCAGCATAAGTGCAAGTAAGTTTCCAATGTCAGATATTGTTCGGATAATATCGTTATGAAGTGTTACATCCTCTGGGTAGTATAGGGTGTTCCGATATTCTACAAAAGACAAACGCAAACATTTCAGACTCTGTACTGATCTTGATAACAGATTGCGAAGTTCATGTTGTCTAGGGACAGCAATTACCACTAATTTCTGAAGAGTATGCAGCTCCTGAAGTCCAACAGCGTCTAGTAATTCTGTAAACTCTTCTGTGGATCCAAGATCACATATGTGCAGTGACTTTATGTTTGATTTATTGTTTGATACCAGGATCTTCAATAACTGGTATGATTCCATGTCAGTTGAGCTGTCTACGACAATGTCCTCTATATACAGAGGAAAGTGTTTTTGGCCAGAACTATTTATTTCCTTGACTATGTCGACTTGCATCGACTGGAAACTTCTGATTGCTTCCCTCATTTTCCACAATTGTGATAAGCCGTATTCTTTTATCAACAGATTGTCTCTATAATATCGCACTGTGTGGTCATTAGACACTCTCTCACGGAGTATCTGTAAAATCTGCCCGCATGCTTCTGGGCTAAACCCTCCAAGAAATATGAATGTGTTGGACATCTCCAACACACCTGGTAGAGTGCAACATACATCTACAACCCTCTCTCTTATATCATTTCGATCGTGGCTTGACCGTAAATACAATGCTGCCAAATATTCTTGCACAGATTTGTGCTGAAAAGATAATGTTCTTCGCCTACTTGCAACCTTTCCGCATTCTTTGTACTGAGAAAGTAGTCCCATCTTTAAACAGAATGTGAGAGAATTCTCTGGAATTCGGTTGAGAACAACAGAGGCATCAAATACAATAGTCGATTCTTTCCTCGAGCAAAACAACGTCTCAAAGGCTATTTCTCCCAAAGGAAGTATCAGATCGTAGTGGGCCTTGCATAATTCATTTGACTGCAGACAAAGTGGAAATGACCTAACATTCTCTGTGCGATGCCCATATTCGGAGCTCCAGTAGTGTTTACCCGTCTTCATCAATCCTCGAGAGAATGTAAGTTCTAATATATTGCTGTATATTTCGCATTTTGAATTTCCTATTGTTTCTCCGTCAAACCAGAGACACACCATCTGCAGGAGGATATACGGGATATATCGCACTGTGTCAAATACCAGTAATGACGTAGACGCATAGAAATCCTCCACTTTCATCGGCTGCTGGGATAAGCTGCGTTTATTCAACAAGGTAACAGCATTGGATGCTAGCACTTTCGATGTGATTCTGTCAAACTCGGAAATTTCAACATGCCTGTCGATTTGGTTCGTACTCAGTCGTAGGAAGTCGAATTTCCAAGGTCGTGTTGTTGTCAGAATTGTGGATTTTTCTCTTGCGGTTCTGTGCGGCAAGTCGTGAACACTTCTAAAGCCTGATTTGCAACTTTCAGGATGACTCCATTCATCGAGTCCGTCTAGCACAATCAAACATATCTTTCTTTGCAGAACGTCTTCTAGAAATATTTCATTGTATCTGCGATGCCTCGACAAGCGCTTTAGTACTTGACTGTATATCATGTCATCCAAACTGCATAAAGAGGTGTTAGAGTCCCTTAAAGAAATCATGAAGAGAAACTCAAATATCTTCATAGCTTGTATATCTTCTGGATCAAATTTTCTTCCTACGTCTTCATCAGGGCTATGAGCTTGACACCAGACTATGTTTATCCTCTTAACGAAAGATGTTTTACCAACACCTGCTTTTGCTGTTATGTAAATATCTTTGTACTGATGCCCATCTGTATGATGGAATACGTCACGAAATGAATGTACTGGTTTCCTTGATTCTTTGATATGTCCAAACGTTTTTTCTACATCAAGTGAGATAAGTGGGGGCTGAACATAGAAATCAGCCAGTGGCACAGCGTGCTCTTCTACGATAGGAGAAACCGGAATCATGCTGTGAAATTTTCTGTAGAAATGTATTAAGTCTTCCTTCAAACCTGCAATAATGTGAATAACTTTATATATCTTTAAGCTGTCACGGGATTTTGGCATTATTATGATGGCCAATGCAAGGTCCAAGTCCAACCTGGTGCGTTTACAACATTCAATTTCAGTGTGTGACAATTCAAGATACATGTATATAAAAACCAAATCTTGTACTTACATTTTTCCAACTCGCTTTGATCCGAAATCGAACTTTCGACATCGAGCGATACTGTATCTGAAGTAGGTAGCAAATAAATATTTATAGAGCAACGGCAAAATAACTAATTTAAATATCATTCCATGATGGAAAATCAAAACCAAAGTTGCTTGTCATGACGTATTCTTATATTTAAAGTAAAACAACTTCTGTTCAGTAACAATCTGATGATATTCGCCAAACAAAAAAATCTACTTAAGCTAGAGCTTGTAAAATTAAGTGCCTCTATCATTCTAATATATAAATAGAATGTATAAACGTATAATTTTATCTTGTTTGTAAATAATATACGAACAAAGATTTTATCTACAAACGCGGCTCATTCAAAATTGAAGTTTTTTTAAAGTATGTTATGTCAAATACGTAGATTTACTGCTTTCAAAGTACCTATCAAGTTTTCCTTTACTCTAATTTCGGTTGTTAATTCATATAATTAAACTTTAACATATGGTTTAAGTATAAAACATCAATTATTATGTTACAAACAGGCCTCATAAACAAACATTTTTTTTTAAAAGCTGTAACCTAACATATTGTTAAAGATAATGTGAAATAAGATAAGAAAAGTCAAGAATGAAAAACCGATTACCCTTTTGCTTGTTGACGTCTTTTTGTTCTCTTCCTTTGGCGATAACCTGTTTTATGCTTTCCTTTTCCTTGTCTGCTACATCCTTTATTTCATTCAATTTTCTTTCCACGATCTGATCAAGATTATTTATGGACACTGTTTGCATGTTGTGTAAAGCATCTTTTATATTATCGAGTATCTTTTTCTGTTCTTCATTGTTCTTCTTGTCAATCGCTTGTAATGTCTCATCTCGTTGTCTGGCAACAATCGATTTAAACTCATCATCAAGAATTGAAATTACATCTTCGGTTGTAATTGTCAGTGTATGCGCTTTCAACTGAAAATTAACAAATTTAAGCCTTATAATAGAAGTACAGTAACTCGGGTCGCAGGGGACGAGAGCTCGGTATCCGGGACTCGAGTACGAACCATGGAAATCTTAAATTTTCGCATAGGCAAAAAGATAGCTAGAAACAGCTTTGAAACAAAAGAAAAGGCACATTCTTCAGTCAGACCTTTAACGTCCAAAGGCATGATTTAAACCAATGGTCTTAGCTCCAATTGCATTTCGTCCGTTTTGTTTCGCTTGTCCGATCTAGCTTCTGTATCCCCCGAGATCGGGTTCTTCGCTAGATGTTTATTTCTATAATCTATTCGTGTTTATTTCTATAATTCTAGATAGAATAGCAGTTTGGGATTTCCTCTCAAGCTTTATCATCAAAAGTCTACCCAGACCAAAATTTCCATCTTCTCATTATTAAGTTCTCGTAATTAAAAACTCGCAAACAGAATTTTCTTTATTTTCTTCTTATTCAATAAAAAGTAACAAGTGGCTTTACTCCACATGATTTAAGACGATTTAAATGTGCGAATAACATTTTAACATTTTAGCCACTGGACGGCCGATTAATCGATAATTAACGAGAACAATCAATTAACAATAAAAAGTTTTCCCATGACGTGTCAAAAAAGAGCACCATCGGAGGTGAGAAATATCGATAATCAGTGACCTCGAGTTGCCATAGGTAATTAGTAAGAAACTACCTGGCGGGACCACCAGTGTTTCTCGAGTTATCCGGGCTTCTGAGTTATCGATGCTCGAGTTATCGAGAGTATTTTCTGGTTAAACATATGGCAAATTGCCGGGACCGACATGAGTCCTCGAGTTATCCGGGGTTCTCGAGTTATCGATGCTCGAGTTAACGAAGTTTTACTGTATTGTTTTAGTTTTTCATCTTTAAATCATCATTTCTGTAACATTTCTTTTCTAATATTTAAAAATTAAAAATTAAATTATCGGCACTATTATGCTCTACTTGACCAAAGTACACACACAGTTCATCGACAATACGAAATGTGTTTGTTATACTTAGAGCTGTATAATGTGTACTCAGTAATAATTAAGTTACCCTGACATAGTTTCAAGTGACGTTTTAGGAAAATGGGCCAAATTCTAGTATCACTCAAATAATTGATTTCTTTGAACGTCCGCCTTTGAATCATTGACTATGTGTCAATGCAGGTCGTGTCTCTAATAACAGATAATATGGATCATAAAAAAACGATTTACAATGTTATAGACAGAAGGCCGACATTCTGTTTTTGATGCTGAAGCGTTGTGACAATGGCTTAGCCATTTTTAGAGAAATGTGTAATTCAATCGAGCCAGCATACACATTCTATTCGTCTTTCCTTGTAAGTTAAATTCTTAACACAAAAAAGGAAATATACCCTACGTACAGAGCCAATTTATAACCGATACATTCAACTAGGTTTAACTCAAATTCAAAAATTAGATTTTCCTTAATCGACCAAGATCACATATAAATGTCAACCCTTTAATACAAAGCCATTCCCTGTGACTTTGATCATTTCAGGAGCCATTACTCCACAGGGTTTAAATGACAGATGTGTGGAGTATTGGCAGTGTGACTCGTGGCTTCTGTAGGTCAACCGGAACTATAAACAGTCTTATGATAGTGATGAAGACTGTGTGTAAGTTTGTTAACACCAGATAAGACATTAAACCAGTCGCAGCACAAATGATTATTCGTATCACTATAACAGGCGAAAAAAAGTTATTCAATATCTCAAATTGTATTCATGTGTATTTCAGGCATATGATACCTCATTCAGTTTTTGAACAGCCTCCTGTGCCTTCTGATCGGCAGCCAGATATTTTGCATCAGACAGAAGACGAACGAGGATGTCAATATACTTGAGCAAGATCGCGTCCGAGATTGACATATCTGCCTTGTGTCGAATATCGCGACCTACATCCCGTGCCTGAAAGAAATTAGTCCTAACTGTACTAACTATCGTATGTCGAATCAAGGAATCTACTCCAATTACTTGAATGAAAAATGTATTTCTAATTGTGATAGCATTCCATAAATGGGTTAATTTTATCTTTTTGCCGGAAAAGCAACAGCTACCTATACTAATTTCTCTTCGTATTATAAAAATGCATTTTATTTACTACCGGTATATGTTATGTAGAACATGCTTTCTTCAAAGTTGTACAACCACTTACTGTACAAAGAATTGTTTTATGAACCAATTGAATATTAATTCTAAAACCATTTTCCTATCCTAACTGGAACAAGGTTGTCTACTGACTTAAACTGACGATTAAAATGTTTTACCTCGGTACAAATGTTTGGTGTCTCATTCAAATTGGCATCCATTTTGTTTTGAAAGCGTTTGTTGTTAATTATAACAGACAAAGTACCGTTGAAATCTGTTTGTGCCAGTGTGGAGATCGAGGAATACCCTTCCCGAGGCATGTAACATTTTGCTATTTGAAATGGATCGCTGCACCACAGCGTTGCATCTGTATTAGTCCACGATGGACCCTTATATCTGTGTTCCCGGCGAATTCCATCCCGCATATCCTGGCATATGTTATTCGGACAAGGTTTGTTTGGAATTCTATTTGTAAGAACTGTATCATGAGCGGTACAGTTCCGCCCTTTCGGACAAAAGTTAAATGTTTGACAAGGCAGAACATTTGTGTTGTACATGAGGTGCAGACCACGCCCGTAGTTAATCCTTTGCGTAATACTATGGATTCCAATAGGTCCTTTTGACATTCTGTCAGCACAATATCGACCAAATCATCCAGTCCTTGTTTAGTGAAATGAACAGCTAGTCCCCCTTTTAGCCAGTTTTGAAATCCTTTATCTTTGATTGTTTGCTGAACTGTAGCCATCGCTCCTGAGCACTCAGACGAAAGTTGTCTGTCACTATGACATTGCTACTGTATGCTAAAACAAGTAATAAAAAGGCTAGATTTTGCACTGTGGTATAAAACTAACGAGTTGTGATTTCCTTCCTTCAAAAAGTATTTAAATTATTTAGTTTTAAGTTTTCACATTTACCTATTAATAGAATTAACTATGCTGAAATGTTTCTTGCTTGATTAAAGTCTCAGGAGCACAATTACAAGTAGCTCTAATTTTACCATTACCGATGGAAACGACATTAATTTCTACCAAAAACAGTCCTAACTTTGCTTTTTGAATCGGTCAGTACATGTTAGAAATATGGCGCAGTATTATTTTCAATGATGTTGCAAAACGTAAGATAAGTTTCTGGCAAATCTTTTTAGTGAAGAAACGACTTGAATACGAAAGAAAGGCATCTGTCAACATTGTTTTTCATTATTATCCTATCAGTAAATATATTTTACTATATCAGTAAATTCAAAGGGATCCTGGGACTTTTATAGAACTCTAACCCAGTCCAATAACAGATGTAGATGAGATTTAACCACATCTCCTTTTTAAATTAATAAATACCCGTCAGTGGCCGTGATACTAAATCTAGTTCACAACACGTCTCTGTCCATATTCAAATCTGTTTATATACTACCACATTACACTTAATTCCGTTTATAGTTTTTATACCGCTTTTTGCAGATTGTTCAACTAAGCTAGGAGTGTTTTTCTTCCCATCTTTTCTCTTTAATTAATATAGATTTCATAAACCCAAATTTTGATTTTCAAAATTTCTAGTGATGATACATAGTTTGTTTTAAGGATTTGTCTACAAAATATAGAAAGAGAACAATTTAAAATTTAAAATAGATCAAAGTTACTTTAAAAACGTTTTGTAGACATCATTATTTCATCATGTTGAAATGAGTGACCGAAGGTTCCTTTGACCTTACTTTACTTGAATTGTTAGCCTTCCAATTGTTCAAATGTGAAATATGAAACCATACTTATTAAAGTATACCATTTCTAACGCTTCCCTTTTAACAAATAAGTACCGTATTGAAAACATAGAGCATAATAAATATTTTCCTTCAAAAAGAAAAAAACAAATGTGTATTTAGTTGAGCATGTGTAATATACCATGTACAAGTGCACTTAACAGCAAATCCACTGACTAGAATCCACTACATTATCTACACAAATCGGAAGAATATGAATGTTCGAAGTCGTTGGCAATTTTCTGGGCATTGCTACTTCACTCAGCATCTTAATAGCTTTACTTAATTTCTTCAATATATACAGTCATAAGAATAAATAATTCTTCAGTAAAGTGATTTTATTTTTAACTATATCTTAAAAATAAAACATGCTACATTAAAAACATATTTATAAAATGTTACAGAAAAAGGAAATCATTCAAAACTGAAATATTTACGATTATCTACCATTTATTGTCTTAAAGGGAGTTATTCTGTAACAATATCGCCAAGCACATTTTATTGGCTGTCGTAAAAATGAAGCATGGCTCGCTATAGTTTTTATTTTAAATTTTGATAGCACACGTACATGCTTTATAGTATTCATATGCAAAAGTAGACAATTATCTCCGCTAGAATTTTATAAGAAGAAACATTTATTTTTAGTGATTATGTCTGAATTTAAACATTTTGTTTAATCTTATCTCTGAACTTATCTTATTGATATATTCAAAGGGGTCTGCAACATTGCCTACCCGTCTGTGAACTTTACATGTATATAATAAGGACAAGGAAAAAAAACTGTCACGCGCATACGGATTACTATCGCATCGTTTCATATATTGTTTCTTACAAAAGAACCATCATCTAACATACCTGACTTTGTCAATTACACACTAAACTTTGTTAACACTATAAAAAGGTATACTTAATCTACTCTAAGTGGAACCAAAATACACAGGTTACTTCTACAATAAAAAAGAAATACTTTTTATTTATAACCATATATACAACTGTAGTATTGTTATATCCCGGTTAAGGGGATAAACATTTATATTAAACGTCCCTTTCTCTTTAATTACTGAAATTTATTAAATAAGTTCGTGAATAATCCATTTCTCTCATTACATAACTCAACTAGAGCTATCACTAAATGTGATTAATACCCCCGAAAGACTGCTTTATAAACTGAGGAAGTTCGTAGTAACAGAATACCTTGCAAAAAAAACTAAAATAGAGATATTGTTCTTGGCAATAACTCTGTATTTAGTCAAGATAGAGTTATGGTTCTTGTACACTGCACTTCCTCTCATTGTGCTAGACCATTGTATGAAGTTGTATTGAATTCCAACCAGTAGTTTTCTAGTAATGTTCCGGACAAGGAAAAGTAACAAAGGGCAATAACTCTGTAATGAGTCAAGAAAGAGTTATGGTTCTTGTGCACTGCACTTCCTCTCAATGTACTTGACCATTGTATGAAGTTGTATTGAATTCCAACCGGTAGTTTTCAAGTTATGCTCCGGACAAGGAAATGTAACAAAGGGCAATAACTCTGTAATTACTATAGATAGAGTTATGTATCTTGTGCACTGCACTTCCTCTTATTGTGCTTGATCATTGTATGAAGTTGTATTAAATTCAAACCAGTAGTTTTCAAGTTATGATTCGAACAAGGAAAAGTAACAAAGGGCAATAACTCTGTAATGAGTCAAGAGGAAGTTATGGTTCTTGTGCACTGCACTTTCTCTCAATGTGCTTGACCAATGTATGAAGTTGTATTGAATTCCAACTAGTAGTTTGCAAGTTATGCTCCGGACAAGAAAAATGCAACAGACCGCCTGACCGACCGACCGACCAACCACCGGGTGACTCCTATATACCCCCCAAACTTCGTTTCGGGGGTATAATTATCATAGGAATTTGTTGAACACATATATTTCGTATAGCACCATTTGTTCTGAGGCTAGGGGGTATAGCAATTATTTTAGTCCGATTACGAAGAAAGCTCCGTAGCTTATTGAATCGCTTATTGGATCGCTCTCGAACATTCTTTCCAGATGTCAATACGCTCGTGAGAGAAAGGTAGCAAGTTTTTCACCATTGCTATCCATCCATGGGGTCTTATTTATAGGACTACATTTGAATGATAGCCTATTTGAAATGGTAAGAAGTGAACCGCGCATGACATGTTTTTCGTTAAATGGATAAAAGATATTTGAGTATGCTAACACTCGTGATCCCGATAATGGTCCTTCAAAGTTGTCTCAAGTCTTCTATTTTCCATGAAAATTTCTTATCAGCTGATTAATGAAAGCATGACATTATTGGTTGCAGATAACTCTTGAGATGGGGTCCTGCCCTATCATATTCACGGTGATGTGATGTAGAGTCAAACATTTTGAAACCGGATCTTCTTTTGTCTCCGAATCATTTGAAATGACTTCCAAAGAAGCAGGTTTTCAAGTTTTATGAGACATTCAATGTTATCCATGACACCCTTGTTGATACAGCAGCAGCTTTCTTGGACAACTTTGTAGGACTAATAAACTACAAATAAATATTTCCTTCGTTTTTTCTCGTCAAAGAAGCAGTCTCAGGCCTCAACTGTCTGTCGATTTCAGTGGAAACATTGAACATTCGACTTCTACCTGCCAAAGCTTCGGCATTGACAGATTCAACCTTCAGTTACACTTCAAAACTTTGAAATTCCTTTATGTTTGAAAACCGATAGACAAAGATGATCATTTTGCTCACTAAGACTGCCATCTTTAGCTTCACATAAAATAAAACTCGTAAATTTATCAAAAACGTGAAACCGAAACTACGAAAGAATTAAATCTACTTCAATGAAAGATATAATAAAAGAATCACACAAAACTAAAACAATATGTCAAAACCAGCTATTTACCTCTATCTGAAACAAAAATCCAAACTAAAATTCAGTTAAAGACTAAAACAACCTATTCTATCTTGTTATTTTGTAAGTCGAAATAAACCTTGAATAGCAGGTAGACCGAGGGGCTGACGGTAGGGAAATTAAAGAGGAGGTCCAAAAGGGTTATGTCAAACAAACGGTTATATAACTACCATAAAAGTATCAATGTTTTATTAAACCTGCGGTATAAGTTTTAGATTGGAGCACACCATTTAGGGAAAAAGTAGGAATGTTATGTCCCTCTGGCGCAGTGAAGTTGTCTACGATATGTTCAAATGAGGCACCTTTTAATTTGATAATAGGCCTACCGTTTGAAAAAGGTTGATAAAATTCTCACACAAAACGAAATTAATATGTCAAAATCAGCTATTTACCTTTATTTGAAACTAAAAATCCAATTTAAAATTCAGTAAGAGACTAAAACAACCTATATTCTAACGTGTTATTTTGTAAGGCGCAATAAATCTTGAATAGCAGGTAGACTGAGAGGCTCGCAGTAGGGAAATTAGAAAGAGGTTCAAAATGTTTATGTCAAACAAACGGTTATATAAAGACAATAAAAATCAATGTTTTGTTAAACATGCGGTTTAAATTTTAGAACAATGGGTATTAATAACTTTTCCACAAAACTTGTAGGTTACTGGTTTTTCATAGGTTTGTTTACGGATCTTACGACCCGATTCATCAAAGTTGAGAAAAATAGTTTCGGAGGATGTTTTGCTAACCTAAAACATTCAGATGTGTTAAATACAAGGTAAAAAAATCAAGGTAAAACATCAATGAAAACCCATTTTAATTACTACATGATAAAGTTATATAGAAACTGAGAAGAAAAAAACGTTCACCCAACTATAGTATACGTAGTACCGTAACAATGTATACGTCACAGCATTTTCCGACAGACATAATTATTCATCTTCCGCCATATTCTCGGCTTTGCACATTCGGGTACTGAAAAATTATTTACATTCGGGAAAGGTGATTCCTCGGCTGTCATCGCTGGTCTCTATGCATCTTTAACTTTGAATAATATTATAACCAAGATTAGAAATGAAAGAAGACGACGATCTTCCATACCTTGGAATTATCAGATTGTTTTTATAATAATTCTATGTTGTCAAAAGCTTTTTGTTTCTTTTCAAATAAATTTAAACTTGCATATGAGTCAACAGTATTTTCACCTTTTACCAAATGAAGAAATGAACGCGACCTAATAATCCGATTGGATAACTGGTCAGTATGACGTCACGGCGAAGCCGAGAATTGCTTGAGTGTAAATATTGCTTCGATACCGTTTCTCCACATTACCATATACAATACAGGGAGGGAGTCGCTTGTATATTTGTTTTACAAATAGTTCTTTTTCACGATATTTAGACCCGGTGTAATTTTGTATTTTTGCACAGGTTGTTGAAATATGCTTCCTATAAATCGGCCTGTAGTCAGTAAATTGTGGAAGGAGCTATGGTTATAAATAGTTTTGTCTTTTCAGTTCTTTGGTGCCTAAAAATAACCAGTGTAGCCTGCAGCTCGCTAAACTCCCCGCAGCGATTACTTCCCTTTACAGTATAGGGTACCTACTGCCATCACAAACCATTTAACAAGATTTTGTTAACATTTCTATAAGTACACTGTTGATTTTTAGCGTTAATTTTTATGCTTCCAAAGGGTGGCATATTAATTATAATCGCACCGTCCGTGTGTCTGTCCGTCCGTCTGTGTGTCCGGCCTTACATTTCTTCGTGTCCGGGCTGTAACTTGCTGTCATGCATTGAAAGCTTTTGGAATAACTTGGCACAAATGTTCAGCATATCAAGACGGTGTGTTGCGTGCAAGACCCACGTCCCTACCTCAAAGGTCAAGGCCACACTTAGATTATGAAGGTAATGGAATCCTGTATATATGCATACATTCGTGTCCGGACTGTAACTTTGTCATTCATTGAAGGATTTTAAAATTACTTGGCACAAATGTTCAGCACATCGAGACGATGTGTCGCGTGCCAGACCCACGTCCCTACCTCAAAGGTCAAGGTCACTATTAGAGTTTGAAGTATCCTGTATATATGCACACATTCGTGTTCAGACTGTAACTTTGTCATGCATTGAAGGATTTTAAAATAACTTGGCACAAATGTCTAGCACATTAAGACGATGTGTCGACTGCAAGACCAACGTCCCTATCTCAAAGGTTAAGGTCACACTTAAAGTTTGAAGGTAATGGAATCCTGTATATATGCACACATTCGTGTCCCGACTATAACTTTGTCATGCATTGATTGATTTAGAAATAACTTGGCAAAAATGTTCAGCACATCAAGCCGGTAGGTCGCGTGCAAAACCCACGTCCCTACTCAAAGGTCAAGGTCACACTTAGAGTTTATAGGTAATGGAATCCTGTATATATGCATACATTTGTGTCCAGACTGTAACTTTGTCATGCATTGATTCATTTTAAAATAACTTGGCACAATTGTTTAGCACATCAAGACAATGTGTTGTGTGCAAGAACCATGTCCCTATGTCAAAGGCCATGGTCACACTTAGTGTTTGAAAGTAATGGAATACTGTATGCATGGTAACTGTCATGCATGGAAGGACTTTTAAATAACATAGCACAATTATTGAGCACACGGAGAGGACACAGACTATGAAACACCTCTTTCGTGGGCATTCGTCACTTGTGAGGGACAGCTCTTGTTTGTACTGCTTTTGTAGTATTGTTAATTTGATAAAGAAAGTCAAATACAACAAGAGGGCCATGATGGCCCTTTATCGCTCACCCGAGTACAACTGCTTTTAACAAAGTTGCTAGAAATCATCAAAACAACCTTTCTGACATATTTCCAGGATATTTGGGCTGAAAATGTTACCTCTAGAGTGTTAACAAGGTTTTTCCATATTTGGGCTCTGTGACCTAGTTTTTGACCCAAGATGACCCATATTCGAACTTGAGCTAGAAATCATAGAAACAACCTTTCTGACAAATTTCCAGGATATTTGGGCTGAAAATGTTACCTCTAGAGTATTAACAAGGCTTTTCCATATTTGGGCTCTGTGACCTAGTTTTTGACCCCAGATGACCCATATTGAAACTTGAGCTAGAAATCATCGAAACAACCTTTCTGACAAATTTCCAGGATATTTGGGCTGAAAATGTAACCTCTAGAGTGTTAACAAGGTTTTTCCACATTTGGGCTCTGTGACCTAGTTTTTGACCCCAGATGACCCATATTCGAACTTGAGCTAGAAATCATCAAAACAACCTTTCCGACAAATTTCCAGGATATTTGGGCTGAAAATGTTACCTCTAGAGTGTTAACAAGGTTTTTCCATATTTGGGCTGTGTGACTTAGTTTTTGACCCCAGATGACCCATATTCGAACTTGAGCTAGAAATCATCGAAACAACCTTTCTGACAAATTTCAAGGATATCTGGGCTGAAAATGTAACATCTAGAGTGTTAACAAGGTTTTTCATATTTGGGCTCTGTGACCTAGTTTTTGACCCAAGATGACCCATATTCGAACTTGGGCTAGAAATCATCAAAACAACCTTTCTGACATATTTCCAGGATATTTGGGCTGAAAATGTTACCTCTAGAGTGTTAACAAGGTTTTTCCATATTCAGGCTGTGTGACCTAGTTTTTGACCCCAGATGACCCCTATTCGAACTTGAGCTAGAAATCATAGAAACAACCTTTCTGACAAATTTCCAGGATATTTGGGCTGAAAATGTTACCTCTATAGTGTTAACAAGGTTTTTCCATATTTGGGCTCTGTGACCTAGTTTTTGACCCCAGGTGACCCATATTATAACTTGAGCTAGAAATCAACCAAACAACCTTTCTGACAAATTGCCAGGATATTTGGACTGAAACAGTAGCCTCTAGAGCCTTAACAAGATTTTTCTATTTTTGGGTCATGTGACCTAGTTTTTCATCCGAGATGACCCATATTCGAACTCTTCCGAGTAATTACTGGGACAAACATCCTGACCAATTTTCGTGACAATTGAGGCAAAAATGTGACCATAAGAGTGTTAACGAACTAAATGTGGACGGACGACGGACATTCATCGATCCCAATAGCTCACCCTGAGCCAGCTCAGGTGAGCTAAAAAAGTTAATTCAAAATAGTTATTTTAAATAATTTTTACATAAGACAGTTCTTTTAGGGCCATCTCCCAGTTGGGGGGGGTATAAAAACTTCAAAAACATGTGCGGCGTCTTTGATGCTTTGCATCAAAATTCGTATAAAAAAAGGTCAAATAAATACTCTTGCATTTTCAGACTTTCGTTAATGGTTTTATAATTTTAGTACGGAAATAGTTCTTATCTATCAACTTAATATGTTGTTACCTCCAAACTAATTTTAATTACGAGTGTATACTAATTATACTTTCTCGACCGGTAAATAACGGTCAATATTTCGAGTAATATATTTGATAAGAAAAACATTAAGTTTGTTTCCCTGATACGCCAGAGTCATAATTGGGGATCATTTATGCAAGCGGCCGGTCAGCGCAGTCGGGAGAGCATTTGCACTGTAAGCCAAGTGCCCCGAGATCGCCCCTGGTCACTGTGAACTTTTTTCAGACCATCCTTCTTACTGAATAATGATAAATTGTGACAGGAATTTTACTATGAAATCTAGGAACCCATCACTATGCAAAACTAAGTGACCATCCGCGCGGGGTCAATTTTGACCCAGGGGTCATAATTTGAACAATCTTGGTAGAGGTACACTAGACAATGCTACATGCCAAATATCTAAGCTCTAGACCTTGTGGTTTCAGAGAAGATTTTTTAAGTTTTTCCTATATAAGCCTATGTAAAATCAAGTGACCCCCGTGTGGGGGCAATTTTGACCAGGGTGTCATAATTTGAACAATCTTGGTAGAGGTGCACTAGACAATGCTACATGCCAAATATCTAAGCTCTAGGCCTTGTGGTTTCGGAGAAGAAGATTTTTTAAAGTTTTTCCTATATAAGTCTATGTAAAACTGAGTGATCACCCGCGTGCGGTTAAATTTTGACCCGGGGGTCATAATTTGAACAATCTTTGTAGAAGTCCACCAGACAATGCTACATGCCAAATATCTAAGCTCTAGGCCTTGTGGTTTCAGAGAAGAAGATTTTTAAAGTTTTTCCTATTTGTTGCCATAGCAACCAGAGTTCTGCATTGAATGGAATTCTTTGAACAATTTTAATAGAGCTTCATGCAAGAAACATCCACTCAAAGTTTCATCAACATTGGCTCAGTGGTTTCAGAGGAGATGTCATCTGAAGGAAATGGTGGACAGACGTACGACGTAGGACGGACCCCGGACGGAGAGCGATCCTAATAGCTCACTCTGGCACTTTGTGCCAGGTGAGCTATCAAAAGGCGATACTTGTGACAGGAATAGACTGGGATTGGGAAGAGCTATAATTACAATACATCCAGAATATACTTGGAATTAATATTTTTATTTTATATATCCCTCATAAATGAGTAATGTCTATTTGAAACATCGAAGTCATACTTACTTTTAAAATCTTCATTATTTTCTTGTTTTTGAAATAATTGTATGCTAACAATTGCCTCAATGGATTCAAGCTGTTAGTGGCTGAAAGAACATGTACATGTATTTACAAGTTGCATGACAAGTTAACAACACATCATTATATCAGACCATTTCATCCCAGTTTCTTCTTTCTAACACAATGTACTAATGCCTGTTAACATGCACAACCAATTACGTCCATGGTTTTAAATCAACATCACAGAAAGTTGTATTAAATGCAATTTAAGTTAATATTTATGGAATTCAGCATTCATTTACAGTCTTTAGAAACACATGAATGTTAATGCCAAAACAGACACTTTTGTATTATTGCACAATGCCCATTTAATCATCTATAGCACTTCAGACAAAATACAACACATGGGCAAATATGACAAATCAATGCATGATTCACATATCATAATAATGCAAGCTCTTTACATTAAATACACTTGATACACATAACATCAATTATGGTACATTTCAAATTTAATAAGAACAACACAAGTAACATGTGATACAAAAATTTCAAATATATTTCAAATTGCACAAACAAAAAAAAAAAAGATCTCCTTGTGCAACTAAATTTTATACAATAAACTTTCAAACAGTAAGATGAACCATGACATACAATATACAAGACTTAACCTTAATACCAAATTTTACATCCATCTTAATAAACATTTCAATTTCCTTTTTTACCCAAAATTTCTGATGTAAACATGTAGCCAGCATTAGTTATTCACTGATAATGAATTCATTGTTAAATAATTTTATTTTCAGTACATTTTCCTGAAATATCATGATGCAGAGCACCAAGGTTTCAAACAGCATCTTATGTAAACTTTCACTAAGCAGTAGCAGTAAAGAATTGACCACTCACCTTAAAAACTTTTTAAGGAAATCACAGACTGTACATTTATGAATAATGTATGAACAACCATCGTTCAGTAGCAATTTATTATTTAGACTCGCTAGTCAAGGTAAACAATAACATTTTTAAATCAGGTGAAACTAGATGTGTTGATATCACTTGAACATGTTTGTATATAACAAAATGTGTTGCTATCACTTGGACATGTGTTAATATCATCTGGACATGTTTGTGTGTAACTAGATGTGTTGATTTCACTTGGACATGTTTGTAACTATAGATTTGAGTCTCCTGTATTCACCATTGACTGTAAGTAACTGATGTGGGAAGAGAACGCTCTGTGTCTTGTACATCTGCTCTATTTTAGCCATCAGTACCTCCAAAATATACTGTGAGTTCTTCAGAATAAACTTCAACTAAAATAAATAATATGTCTATGAAACATTATCTAATGACAACATCAATGTGCTAATATACACATTTGTTCAAGTAAAACATCTATCATTGGAACGTGATACTATCACTAAGGGTGATAAATCAAGCTCTAAACATACACAAACAAATGATTAAATGCTTATTTCTACATATGTTACAAAACTAATTTCATGAGACGCTTTAAAGGAATACAGCATATATATGAGGAACTGCCAGGTGTTGTGTAAAGGGCCAGCATTCTTACCCCACATAAACTGTGTATGATTCTGCAACCCTCACTGTGATAACTCTTCAAATAACTCTTTGGGAAAGGGACGTTGTCTTGCATGTGACACTTTGTCTTGATGTGCTGAATATTGTGCAAAATCCTTCAATGCATGACAAAGTTACAGTCCAGACACAAATGTGTGCATATATATATACAGGATTCTATTTCTTTCAAACTCTAAGTGTGACCTTGACCTTTGAGGTAGGGATGTAGGTTTTGCATGCTACACATGGTCTTGATGTGCCTAACATTTGTGCCACGTAATTTGTAGTTCCTTCCATGCATGACAAAGTTACAGTCCGGACACAAATATGTGCATATAAACTGTATTTTATTACTTTCTAACTCTTAAGTGTCACCTTGACCTTTGAGGTAGGGACATGGGTATTGCACATCACACATTGTCTTGACGTGCTGAACATTTGTTTGGGAAAAGCGCTAAAAAAAAAAAAGTAAGGACACTGACAGGCTATTTTTTATCCGCCATCCTTCCGGCATAAGATTATGAACCTTGACAGAAAGAACACAGTTATTAAAATTTTAACAACAGGGTTCAGGTTGCAACAAGAATTGAAACCACAGATAAACAACTGTATGGGGGGGGAACCTAATTTCACAGACAGACAACCGCTCAAGTGCAGTACACTGACAGGCTAGAGATTTAAAATTTTAGTGTAAGCGTACCTCATTTTTAAACTTGTCAGATTTCACTGATGCTTCTAGATGTTTGATTTGAGCTTTGAAGATCTGGACTAGAGTGTTTGTTATCAGAGCTTCTCTCTCACTACTGTATACCAGTAACAAACTCTGCGCCATCACAATACATGCCTTACAGAACTGTGCAGTATTCATGGTCAGTGAAATGAAACATGTATCTGGAAATAAAAACCATCTGAGACATACAAAGACGTAAGTAATTATTTCACAAAAATGTTTCAAACAAATTGAATCTCATTAAATTTCCACTGTATTTCAAGGTAATACATCTGTGTACTTACTGTTTTCTGTTATTAAGTGGAAAATACAGTGAAAAAGATTTGATATTCTTGTAAATGACATGCAATAGGCAAAACAAATAACACATTGACAAGTTGCACGCCCAGACCAGGACAGGATCTGACTGGAAGCGAGGGGGTCCCTCATAAGAAAACTACAAGTATCTTACAGGAAAAACAAGATTGATAGTTTCTGTCATAAGCACACAATTCAGATTGAAATATTTGTCATTGAGGGTAACTGTTTTGGCAGGAATGAGGCTTTGCCAAGTTCACACAAAACAGTTACCCAAGGTGACAGATATTTCTGTCTGCACCAAATGTCTCGTGATAGAAATGTTTTCTTGCATACCTTAGAACACTTTAAAGTAAATTTCTAACTGCAAACTTACCAGAATGATATAATTTTAAAATCTTGTAATCTAGTATATGTATTGTCAATCTTGCACGAAGTTTTCAACAGCACATTTTGATTTTTATACTGATAGTCTTTATCAGGTGAAAAAATAAAATATTTAGTATTTTCCTTTGCATTTTACTGCTTCTGTCTTCTGATTGGCTTGAAATCTACTCAGGTTCAAAAAAATAACCAATCAAAAGTTATGAAAATGTCATTGATCTCATAGGACTTTTTTTGTAAACTAACATATTGAATGACTTACTATATACACTATCCTTGACCTCAAGTCCTACCGATGCCATATCTTCCACAAATTTGTTACATTCAGTGTCATTCTGGTGATTCATTGGTCTCCATAAATCATCCTGTAACACAAGAAGTGTATAATCAAATAATAAAATATTGTCAACACAGTATCTACTTGATGTAAGAAATTTATCTGCAAATCATGGTATTAAACTAAATTTATTTTCCTGATTTTTCAAATTTAGGTATAACTTGGTTTTACTAAATCCTACATGTTTATACATGTATTGAATATCTACCTCTTTTAGTACATTGTGTATAGGATATCTTACTGTAAGATAGTGAATTTTGAAGCAAGTGTTTGTGAATTAAATTATTTCCAAGTACAAGCCCTTAAAGTGACATTATGCGCATCTTACTGCACATTGTGTATTTTTGGTGATAGTTATATAAAAGCAATTTTTGGTTGCTGTGCATTTAAATGTGTTAAATTAATGATTATGCCGCATGAGTATTTGAAGTTGGTGCTTTAGGTATGAAAAAATCGGACTGATAAAATGATAGTTGATTGTGTCGTTTTTGATGTTGGTAGAGATTTTGACAGTGGAAGGGAAGCAACTCCTGCATGCATTTGCTTACTTAAATCGACTCTCCCAGTCAAATAAGAAAATCAATATTTGGAAAGTTATTTTTTCATTCTGGTAGTGGGAAGAGTTTGGTGTGTATTGGGTTAAAAGCTATTATTTCCTCTACGCTTTTGTATACACACCATTTTCAGCTGGATTTTTACTTGAAAAAATGCGCATAATGTCACTTTAAAAAACAGCTATAAAAATGTCAATTAATATTTCCTGCCAATGATAATTTATAATAAAATATTATGAAAATATACTAGAAACCATCTGATAAGCTTTCAGAGCAGGTCATGCTTTAGAAAGCAACTTAAGGAATATCTATTTCACTAGTTAAGATATCTTCCTTGGTACTAAAAGAGGCACATATCATCTTACATCCAATGTACTAATGGAACTTTTTAGACAGCCAGCAGCCATCTAAACATATATATCAGCTACTGTACTTTCAGCTCTAGGGGTTTCTAATGTAAGTACACTTACTGGAGCTCTGTAATTGATACCATCTATAATTTGGTCCCTATTCTCTTCTATCACTCTCTCAAGGTCTTCATTTATACTCGAGTCCAGATTAAATCCAATATCTAAACCTCCTGACGCCAACTGTAATATACAACTTTACAATATTAGAAATATACAATGATATTCAAACAACTAAGTTTAGGTTGAAGTTAAATTTTATTGACATAAACAATCATAGTTCATTGTCATACTACAGTGCACAATATTCTGAAATGGTGAATATGTTACCTTTCCACAGTACGTAAATGGATAATTATGCACGTGAGAAAAGTGTGGTGAATCTTGTATTAATGGTGAATATATGGAATAGAAGAAGTTTGGTAAAGAAACGTCAGTTTGGTCAGATTTAATTTCATTTAGATTAACACTAGTTTCAGAAATATAATTTCTTCAGTAGGGTGCAAAAATAATGGGAGGGGGTAATTAGACCTGTAACTATTTCACAAACAAACCTACATGTACCATATCGTCACAGGATCCAGCATAAATAACACAAAGTAAGTGTTTCAAACAATTATAGACATTTGCAACTTAACTGTATAACAATGATCTATAATCTTTATATCATATGTAACAGTCTAGTGATGTTTCTGTTTCAAGCTCACACAATCAGACTCCTTATTCTGATTACAAACAACCTTATGGAAATAGATGGCCTTCAAGAAGGTCCAGGTAGCATGTTTCAAAGTTGATATTCATCATAAAATTCCATTATTACTTACCTCTTCACAGTGTTTTGCTGCAATGGACACACATTCTGCAATGGTTGGTAGGTTAGATTTGCTGTCAAACACGTGTCTTCTGAATATCTTGATGAAACTTTCAAGTTCCATTTTGGACCAGACAATAAATGCTGAAAATATTCTTGCATAAGTCATAAAGGATGCTATTAAGATTCATGAGAATATATAATTATGTCATTTAACAGCTATTCATAGCTGATGTTTAAGGTAGTAGACCCCTAATAGGCACTAATTCAAATCATTATAGTTTTAATATTTTCTTAATCTGCATCATTTCCTGGTTTTAAAAACAAATTTTAAAAGAGTTCAACCGTGAAAAAACTAAGTTATAGGAATTTGAATAACCCTACCCCCATTTTGGAATTCTTTATAAAATGACATCACACAAGAGATAAGAAAATACATGTATTTCATTTATTATTCAATAATTTGGTACAGATTTTGTATCAGAGTAACAAGAACAATATTTTCTTTCAGAAATAATACACCGTTTACAATACTATCAACAAGTTTTATAAAACTTTTATGAAATAATCAGATAGTATTACAATTTTCGTGTACTTTTTTGGCCATGTTCAATTTTAAACATCAAAGCTTTTAGGAAAAATCAACATTTTCTAGAAATGGGGCATGACTTTTTGTATATTTAAAATTATCTATAACATTTTGGGAACAGCATGCCAAAAATTCACAATGTTTTACTATCTCTATTTAAAATAATTAGAGTTTGAAAATCTCCATCGGCGATTTTAGACGTGTCTGCAAGTAATAAAATCTTCAAATAAACTAATAATTATTTGTAAAAAAATATTTTATTTCTTTTAGTCTAAAAACAATTTAATCATACGAAGAAAAATGTAAAATAATGAAAACAAAGAAGAAAAAAAAGTAAAAAAAAAAAATTGGGTTCCGGCTGGATTCAAACCTACGCCCCCCAAAAACTTCAAAAGATCTTCAGTCCACAATGCTTAACAACCTAGGCTAGAGCATTAAAATTGAAGAGTTTCAAGTGGAGGTTTCTATTAGGAGTCTACTACCTTAAGTACAAAGCTGTAGCTATGACACTGAATTTCAATAAGACTTGCATTTCCATTTCATATATGTATAAAAAAAAACATTATTGTAAAGACCAGTCTACAGATCCTTATTGGCCAAAATTGAGTTCAATTTCAATTTCAAAACTGACCAATCAGAAGTCAGAATTTTCAGTTTGTCTTTGGAACAAATTGATTTTACTTAAACTTACAGAAATATCAAGTGGAAATTGTTATGAAGAATGTTACTGTACTATACAAATTCTGACAGCAGTCAAGAACAAACCAACAATCAACATTTAAAGACGTCTGAACTGAACTGGCATATTGGGACTTTGACATTGATATAATGAATACTGAAATAGCACTTTTAAGAAAAACTATGAGAAAGAAGATGAACAGATGGTTTCCTATACCTTTCTTTGCAAAGACATTGGGTGAAAACAACAGGTAATACTGTTATACATACCAGAGAAACAACCATAATGTTTTGGAAATGCCTTGTGAAACTCTCGGCCAGTTTCTGACAGACTTGAGAAGAACACTCCGCACAGACAACGTATGTAGAGACTGGTTGCTCCTTCAAACTTTAACTGACGTATGTTGTACTTGATGATAGCACTTCTGTTCTTCAGGAATAAGTCACATGCCTGTTCAAATAATCAGAATGAATACATCAAACCACAAATCAGTGAAAATCAGGTAATAAAATCAAGGTCTTGCTAAAATGTGTGACAATATTGCATTCCGACATGTAAAGACTAACAGGAAATGGACGAGTAATACACAAGCCTAGATTTTTTTGCCTAACAAAGCAAAATAAAATGGATTTTGTGCAAGTGAAGATGTCTTTGGTTTTATTTCATGAATAAACAAGAGCTGTCCCTCACAAGTGACAAATGCCCCCGAAAGAGATGTCTCACAGTCTGTTTCCTCTCCATGTGCTCAACAATTGTGCCATGTATTTTTAAATCCTTTCATACAGGACAGAGTTGCCATGCATACAGTATTCCATTACTTGTATACTCTAAATGTGACCTTGACCTTTGAGGTAGGAACATGGTTCTTGTCCGTGACACATTGTCTTGATGTGCTGAACATTTGTGCCAAATAATCTTAAATTCAATCAATGCATGACAAAGTTAGCCAGGACACAAATGTATGCATATAAACAGGATTCCATTACATTCAAACCCTAAGTGTGACCTTGACCTTTGAGGTAAGGACATGGGTATTGCACATGACATATCGTCCTGATATGCCTAACATTTGTAACAATTATTTTGCAATTTTTCAATGCACAACAAATTTACAGCCTGGACACGAAAATATGTAAGGGTGAACACACAGACAGACGGACAGAGGGTGCGATTTTAATATACCACCCTTCTGGGGCATAAAAAAATCAATAACATGTAAATTTATTTCAAAATTGAGATACAAAATATTGCGCTTATTTTAGAAAACAAGAGGTGTCTGTAAGACAGATTACCTGACTATGTTTGCTTATAAAACAAAACTTTTGTCAGTAATAAGCAATACAAAAACTATGTTCTAGTTTAAACTAGAAAACAGTAATCATTAAAATAATTTTCTGAAAGTTACCTATGGTAATTTAGTTGCTTAATACCGCCAAGCACAATTGCTTGACTGTCTGACACCCTGGAAAAATTTACAAAGTTTCAAATCAATCCCATAGGTGGTTACCGAGATATGTTTTTTATAGTATCTTGCATGAAACAAAAGCTGCAACACTAACGCAAAATGACTGTAATAGCCCTCTTTATTCTATGAATATTTGTGGTAATTGAATAATGATTTTTGTTTTTATTTCTTTTCATTACTATTTTTATATTTACTTTATTATAACAGTTATATACAGTTATTGTTATTACTATCATCTGACATTTTACTTCATCACTGCAAAAGCTTTCAACCAAATTATGTTTTCAATTCAGTATAGTTACATGAATAGATTTCAAAGTAAGATCAAGACCTGTAACTTACAGTACAAATGTATTGTATCAATATATAATGAATTCTATGTGGGCACTGGGGGCCTGTACTTGATAAACTACAGCCCACAGAACGCAAATAAATTTGGCACAGAACTGCCTATATCAACTGAATATCAAATTAACTACAAGCTTTCATTAGCTTATCAAAGCAAGCATCTAGATGACCTGCACTTGAAATCCAAGCCTCTGCAGTAACAAAAACAATTATATATTCTATAAAGCTTTCATTAACCCTGATTAACATTGCATGCGCAGAAACCACTGGGTGATGTAATTATGTTAAGTAACAGGAAATGGATGAGTAATACACAAGCTCCTCATAAAAGAAGATCATCACAAGACTATCAGGTTATTTATTGTCCGTTCTCACACAAATGCTTGTACTTTGCAGTGGAAACAAACAAGAGTTCAACTAAATACAACATATGAACTAGGATATAGGAATGGTACTGGTAGAGTGGCAACAACTTAAAGAGTTAAATAAGTAACTGTACTTTTTTCAGGAAGCTAGTAAGTATTTATATGAAAGCAGAATAACCAGAATACTACAGCAAATGAGAAACTATAATTTAATTAATACTTCACCATCCAACATATTTCAAGGGTTGGATGGAGAAATTGTAATAACTTATACGAAATAACGAAGGACTTATGACAGTTTTGTGGTCAAGCCTCAATATGACTTCTTCAAAAAACATGTCGAACACATGTACCTGTGAACTACATTTTATCAAAGGTTGACAGAGAAACACACAGTGACAAGATAATTATACATGTATGTAGCATAATCCCTGTTTTTCCTACAACAACAGATCCCTGTCATAGCATGGCATATGATTTATAAAAATGATAATAATTTCTTTATTTTAAGAAGGTATAACACATTAAGTTATGTAACAAATTACATATTCTTATTTACAATGTGGCCTTCGAAAACTATGAATAAATTAAAGCCAATATAAAACTATTAAGTAGAAATAAACACAGAATCACATACACAAATATCAGATACAAGCATGTTCATTTACTCCCGACAAACAATCCTGAATTAAAGATGTTCAATATTTATAATGGAAAATTAAATTTTTTTGCAAGTACACGTTAGTATTACAAATGTAACAGTAAGAAAACATTCAATTAACTGACATAAATGCTATACGAATGCACGATAAAACAGTTGACGAAAACATTAAAAAGTTTATGCTTTAGTCTGTTTGTCTAATACCACGTGTTTGTAGTTGTGTTTAAATGAATTAAGTGAAGGAAGATTTCTGAATTAAGTGAAGGAAGATTTCTGAATTTAGTGAAGGAAGATTTCTGAATTTAGTGAAGGAAGATTTCTGAATTTAGTGAAGGAAGATTTCTGAATTTAGTGAAGGAAGATTTCTGAATTTAGTGAAGGAAGATTTCTGAATTAAGTGAAGGAAGATTTCTGAATTTAGTGAAGGAAGATTTCTGAATTAAGTGAAGGAAGATTTCTGATACTTGGTGGTATGGTTCTCCATATAGCTGCCCTGCTGTAGGTGAATGAATTTTTCAAATAAATGGATTTTGGTTTCGGTGGAAGAATATCAAGTCATTCAACTGAACATGGATTATATCTGTCATTGGTTGAAAAAGTAATAAGACTGGAAATATAATTTGGAACTAGCCTATTTTTACACTTGTAAACAAGTACTCTCATGTGATAATTACATCTATTCTCAAGCCATTTCAATTCTCTGAACATATCACATGAGTTAGTTCGTAATGTTTTATGTAATATAATTCTAGCAGCTCTCTTTTGAATTTTCCTTATTCTATTTATATCCGACTTGCAAGTTATTCCTTTTCCCCGCACAGTACAACAAAAGTCAAATTATGGCATAATACATGCATTATTTGTTTCATGTCCCCTGTCATTATTTCATGTCCCCTGTCATTATTTGTTTCATGTCCCCTGTCATTTGTTTCATGTCCCCTGTCATTATTTCATGTCCCCTGTCATTATTTCATGTCCCCTGTCATTATTTGTTTCATGTCCCCTGTCATTATTTCATGTCCCCTGTCATTATTTGTTTCATGTCCCCTGTCATTTGTTTCATGTCCCCTGTCATTATTTGTTTCATGTCCCCTGTCATTATTTCATGTCCCCTGTCATTTGTTTCATGTCCCCTGTCATTATTTGTTTCATGTCCCCTGTCATTATTTCATGTCCCCTGTCATTATTTGTTTCATGTCCCCTGTCATTATTTCATGTCCCCTGTCATTATTTGTTTCATGTCCCCTGTCATTTGTTTCATGTCCCCTGACAAAAAGTCCCCTGACAAAAAGTATATAATATGTTTTAGAAATGGTAATTTTGAGTTGAGTTAACTACATACTTTTGATATTTGATATTTCCATAGAAGTGTGTTTTTAAAACATATTCCTAGGATTTTATGAGTGATAACATTTTCTATCAGAGTTCTTCCTATTTTTAATTTTAATTCTCTCACTTTCTTGATCTTATGTTTTGAAGATAACACCATACATTTTGTTTTTGTAGGGTGCAAAGACATACTATTGTAAAAAGCAAGAAAGAATTTAAATTTTTGCATTGATTATTTCTGGAATCAATAAAACTATAACTAAATAATAAATAAAAGTACCTGCTAATGGCAATCTAACTCAAGAGAAGTCTTCCCTATAACCTACATTACATTCTGGTAACTGCCCAATCATAAATGGAACAAAACCTATTGCCTGAAAAAAAGTTCTTAAACAGCATACAGTGCAGATTATGATCAGCATGCACTGAAATATGCACTGAAATGCAAGCACCTGATAGTCTATGCTGCTAAAACAGTATTTTTTAGATTTTATTATTGTCAGCCATTCATTATTGAATTTTGAAATTGCCATACAATATTCCATGAATGAAAAAGTAAGAATCGATAAAGGATTCTTTTGATTAAAATTACCTGGGTACTGCTTGAGCAAATGGTTCTAAATCTACTAACCTGAGCAGACTTGCCAAGCCTGATCATCTGGGCCACCGCCCTTCGTGCAGCACGTGGACCGCCCCTCAATGAGCGTTCAGGTGACACTTGGAGCTCGCTCATTAACCCTTCTGTAAGTAACTTCACTCTGTGATCTATCCTAGCTCTAAAATATAAACACAATCAGGTCTTTGTAAAAACTCAACAAATCGCATGTAACCATTCAACTTCTCATTCATCAAGCTACAATGTAGATCATGATGAACTAAAACATCTGCATGTTCTGACCATTGTCTATGTTCTGCAATTTTCACTGATAATTTTTATTTTTCAGTAAACTATTGATAGTAACAAAAGTTACTTCTTCAATTAACAACTGGACAAATCTAACTTCTAAAGATGGAGGGATCAATGTCAAGGGGAAAAGCCAATGAATTCTCATATATTACCATACATCAATGTGCCCACTGCTGGGATTTTCTAGTATTCACCATTAAGAGAGACAGTCTCTAACTTTAGTCTATCTAATGAAAAGATCTCTTTGACTCATTTCTGTAAAACAATTCTTTAAAATTGTGGAGAAAATTCAATCTAATGTAAGATTATCTTATATCAACATTGTCTTTAAACTTACAGTAATACTTAGTCTACACATCACAAAACAATTCACTAACTGAGGTTGCGGGTTCGAGCCCCACTGGGGTCACGACCGTACCTCCTCATATGGCACCAGTACTGGTTTTTCAAGGAAGCGGACTCGAGAGTGACTCGATAAGCTACAAGCTTTCTTCACAATCAAGCTAAAATAAATTAGTTTAAACTAAAATTAAGTATAAACTAAACTAATAGCTGTCAATGTGTGTCTTTAAACGTTATTTATTTAACATATGTAACAAGCATGTTTATAGAAGACTTGTATATCAACAGCAAAAGTAATACCTGAATTCTTTGACAGCAGGTGTTTTCTGACATTCTTTCAGGTGGTCATTCACTGCAAAGCAATCATAGAAGTAAACATATCTGCTTTCAATCTTAAAAGTTAATTTGCTTACAAGAAAGACTCCACACTGATCTTGCCTGACAATCACTCTTACAATGTCCAACACTTTTGAACAGTAAAACTTAATGTGATGTAATATGTGTAAGCAGCCTGTAACATGTAGTTCTCAGAAATTTATTGTTCAACACTAAATAAAAGATGATGTATCAGGTAATGTTAATCTGGTTAGACAGTTACCCCTTTCCACAAGGTCCACAGCCCCTTCAAAGTCTCTCTGTGCTATACACATATCTAAATCTTCAGGCAACTCCTGTAGCCAATCGGCTCCCAGTAACTCTGATTCCATGGCAACATTAGCTGTATCTATCTCATCTTTTTCATCAAATGCTGAAAAACATACATGAAGTGAGGCATCAAAACTGACTAGGCGACTTCTGTTTAAAACAGTAGCAGAATGAAAGTATACCTGCATATTAAGTAAAAGGAAACAACAGTATCGATTTTCATGTCATCAGCTTATATATACTATTGACTTTTTGTAAGCTGACAGTGGTTATGTCACTAACTCTTAAATTTTCTACATTTTTGCTAACTTTATTCTAAACATAAATATTCAATCATTAATTTTCACTCTACAAAATCTGAGATTACATGTATGTTTTCCAAGCAGACCACACGTTTAAATCTGTGTTTAGAAGCCTATCTAAATATAATACAAAAGCTTCACCTTCACACAGACACATTCTTAACAAAGTTATTACATTTGTATTTAAACAAGAGCTGTCCATAAGACAGCAAGCTCGACTATTGTGGGTGTTTGCTAATAAAACAAAACTTTTATCAGTGTAATAGCAAAACAAAATTCTGCTAACTATTAAGTATAAACTAGGAAAGTTGAATCATAAAAAAAGTCAAAATCTATAACTATAGATTTAATTTTTGGTAAATTAATTGTTTGGTACAAAATTTACCCTGAACACTATTGCAAGGTTTGATATAACTACCATAAGTGGTTACTGTGATATGTGCATGATAGTACCTTGCATGCAAAACTTTACCAAATTTTCAAAAGTCAAACAAGGGCCATAATTTGCACTAAATTTAAACAAAGAGTTATCTGTCTTGACTGTGTGACACCTCTTAAGACATTAAAAAAAGTTTCAAGTCAATATCATAAGTGGTTACTGAGATATGTGCATGATAGTACCTAGCAGGCAAAACTTTAACCAAATTTTCAAAAGTCAAACAAGGGCCATAATTAGTACTAAATTTATACAAGAGTTATCTGACTTGACGTGTGACACCCCTAGAGACATTAACGAAGTTTCAAGTCAATATAACAAGTGGTTACTGAGATATGTGCATGATAGTACCTAGCAGGCAAAACTTTAACCAAATTTTCAAAAGTCAAACAAGGGCCATAATTTGTACTAAACTTTTTCAAGAGTTATCTGCCTTGATTGTATGACACCCCTAAAGACATGAACAAAGTTTCAAGTCAATATCATAAGTGGTTACTGAGATATGTGCATGATAGTACCTAGCAGGCAAAACTTTAACCAAATTTTCAAAAGTCAAACAAGGGCCATAATTTGTACTAAATTTTTTCAAGAGTTATCTGCCTTGATTGTATGACACCCCTAAAGACATGAACAAAGTTTCAAGTCAATATCATAAGTGGTTACTGAGATATGTGCATGATAGTACTTAGCAGGCAAAACTTTAACCAAAGAAGCAACGCCGACGCCGACACACAAGTGACTGTAATAGCTCTCCATATTCTACGAATAGTCGAGCTAAAAATGACTGTTTTGTATATATTATCAGCTATATATAGCACATGGCTACACTACCCTGGTGACCACCTACTGCAGTTCAACAGTGTGTTGTAAAATAGAATTCATAACATTCTGACCAATTTTGCTATCATCTACTAACATTATTTCATTAAGTTGATCAATCAATTTTCAAAATTATGAAAACAAGAGTTAAGCTACGCCTATTTCATTGGCAACTTTTGTCTTCTTTATCTTTAATAACTGATGACATGTAGTTTACGTAAATGACTCACGACTGCTTTCATCTACATTCTTCTGTGCAGCATGTGGAGATGGCATCTGCTGGTCCACTAGTCTGACAGCCGACTCTCTCTTCTGTTTGTCCCGTGCTAACTTTTTCTTCTTTGTGTCTTCCAGGATGTCCAACCATTGTCTCTGTTTGAAAAAAGTAATCAGAAATTGTTTTTAATTTGTGAATTTTTTTATTTATGCTATTTTTTAAAGAAAAAAACAGTTGCAAACTAAAAAAGATGCTATAATTTTGAAAACAAATCAATCTCAATGACACAAGATGGTTGTTCATGAATCTATGAGTTCCTTAATAGTTCATATAGCAGCAATTTTATTAAATTTCTGCAACGCGAAAATACCCAATACACAACGTACAGTAATCAATTCATTTGAATTTGTATATAAACCAATGATTGGTGTATAAATGTTCAAGGGAGCGGTGGTGTAGAGGCTAAGGTGTTTACTGCTCATTCCGGAGGTTGCGAGTTTGAGCCCCACTGGGTCACCTTGTATACCAGGTAAAGATGTTCCCTTTACTGTCATGAAGAACCAATTTTGACTGTTAAAATGTTCATACATTATGAGAATCAACATCAACAGTAAGAAAACAGTCTTCTCAATTAGAAAAGGATGTTCAACTTATGATCCTGACCTTACAGGTGGTGAAACTGGAAAATCCAAGACACTACATGGTTACAATAACATCAGTGTGATCTGATTTAGTACTGAAATATGAAACCAGTCCTAAAACGAGTACTTACATTTTTCAATCAACAGAATGACTGATTAAAGTTGGTATATTACCTTTGATTTGGCACTGTCAGCTTGGTAAATCTTTGAATCAGGAAACATGAGTACTTTAAATGCATTTTTCACAGGTCCGGCATCCCGTATGTTTACAATGGCAAGATTATCTAACTCGTAAAGGCCTTGGAATCTGTAACGCACTGGACCTCTCCTAGAAATAGGATAGTTACAAACTTTATGCATAAACTAAATTCCCATCCAAATTTTAAAAACATGGCACTCATGTTGTAATCTATGATATTATACAAAATCATGCTACAGCTATGGCTTTGGATAGGATATACCGTAAATCGTGTAATGTTTACGCAGTTCAAATCAAATTTTTGAGTGATAATCTGTGTTTAAATTTTCGCACATCTAATTTTGTAAATGATGTAAATATAACCTGAAATACAATAATTCTACATAGTGAAAAAAGACATACAATCAATACAAAACGCTTTTTTTCAGCACTTTGAAAATAAGCTATATTGTAAGATATGTACATATATTTTTCAACTTTGAAGATCTTAGAGTATACCACTCATCAATGAAGTTATTTATGTATGTGTCCTTTTGTTTACAACAGCTCAGTTCTCACAAAGCCATTTCTAATGATGACAGGTTTGTTTAGCAGATTCTTTTTTCCCAGACACAGTTACAAACTTTAACATTGACATTTTCACATAAACTGATTGAAAATGAACACTTCCTGTGAAATGGGGTGCACAACAGTTTTGCTGAACAAAGTGAAAACAAATGAACACTAGTCAATTATATCATTTCAATTACTACCGACAGATTTGTGCAGTGAATGATATCAATACACTGCTTAATCCCTGATTATTCCCAATATGATATAAATCAGTTATTGGGATGTACTTTTTATTAAGATTTCTACTCTAAGATGTTACAAATTTTTGTTGTTTTATTGATCACAAATTTGATGTGTCTGCGAAAATAGCAAAAATTGGACATGCGTGAAAAATTAAAACATACAGTAAATCTATGCTTTAACCCACATTCCATGGTTACTGAGCTTATACCCACACAAACGTTCACAACAAAAAAAGACTGTCAAAACAAGTGGAAGATAGTTTGGAAAACAAAATGTGGTAACAAAACCAGACTCAGAAACTAGTGTATCTAACCTGTTTGGCAGCCAGGATGCAATCATCAGGCTATCATTCAACAAGAACATATGAACTCTCTGCACTTGTGCAAAGGATTCCATATGTAACTCTGCCAGATCTCCGTTATGTACCAGTTGTCTGCCTGGAACCTCTGTTACACTCTGAAATACACAAAAAGTAACACATGCTATGCTGAGAACAATAGTTACAACAAAAGCATGTCAAAAAGGACAATACAGTAAAATTTTAACATTTTCTATAAAAACATCTATGTACAGAGGGACTTGATGCCATCACAGACAAGGGGGGAATACAATAGCTCTCCAAATATTTTGAAAAGTCGAGCTAAAATATAACTGTGCTAGTCTGTTCACTTTTATGTTTTCTAGGTCAGTAAGTTAATTAACTGCCATGACAGAAATCCAACAACTTGATTCAGTTCACAAGAGCTTATGTTGTCTGCATAATCGTCTCTCACAGACTTCAATTAGATCTTATTGTATCTGATCTATCTGACCAGTCTGTTCACCTATATACAATGTGATCTGGATACATACACTTAATGTGTCTCCTTGGAAACCTAAGTAATATATTAAGGATTATTACAGTGATTTCTCACAAGTTTGTCTCTCTTTATAATATCCACAGTATGGTATGGATGACACTGGCATCCATTTAAAATTTAACAGCCATTAATTACATTAAACATGTACCTGAATTTAACTTATATTTGTAAAAAAAAAACATTTTGAACATACTTTATCCATTCAAAATCCAAAACATGATTTCTGATACCAATATGGCTACATAAACAAATATAGCAAAACATCTAAGTTGGGGTTAAATTGTAATGTAAGTACTAGTTTTGACCTTTTTCATGGCTAACCTGATCTATTCAAAGACCAGGCAATACTTACTGAACAGCCCTCTACTTTCTCGAGAAGGAAAGCGAGATTGCGGCGTGTTTCTTCCTCGGGATTTTCTGGTTCGGTCTCCTTTGGTGCTTCTTCTACTACAGCTGGTAATGGAAATACAGAGATACACAAACCATAGAATATGTTGACAATGTTGCGTAATAACTTTGGTACAACACATGAATGTATCTGTGGTATACATGTATAGGTACATTCACTGACATGTTAGCAATGAATAGTTGGTAGCTCATGTTTGTAGGTATGTCATATTGCACTAAGCTGCACACATAATGTTAAAACAATTTATGCATCAACCGAAACACTGTGACTGGCTTGTGTTTTGTGTTTACACTGGCATGTGACATAGCATTTATAAGTCAAACATATTTGTCTCCAAGACTACCTCCAGTTGAAACATTTTAACCCATTTCTTTCTAATTCCTTTCATCAAAGACTTGACTACTGACATCCATAATTAACATGGTGCCAGCCACACTAAACTACAAAAATTACAATCACTGTATGAAGTTGTACTTACCTTTATCACTGACCAGGGACATCTCTAGCATGGTGTTCATCAGAGTTTTTTGTTCTGTGAGCATGTGACTCACCTGGTACATCTCTCCTTCAAGAACTTTACACAAACATTAAGGAAGAACAGTCTCATTCTAGACTAAAAAGACAGGGTGTCCTCAAAAGAAAAGGCAAGACAATTTTGGCATGCTTGTGTCATAGGGTGAGAAAAATGTGCAGCCTGACCGGGACTCGAACCCGGGACCCTTCGCTTACAGGGCGAATGCTCTACCCACTGAGCTATCCGGCCGCCTACACATTTTCTCCCCTTTTCCATAATTAAGTCCGTAACCGTGACATACTTCCCCACTATGTTGAAATTCGTCCTCGAATTTCAGTGAGTACTATTAAATTAAGCAATTACAGATGTCGGAGACAGATCTTGTAATGCCGTCACAGTCCCCCGTTGGGCGCCAAATGTCGTAGGGTGAGAAAAATCAGCCGACCGGACTCGAACCCGGGACCCTCGCACAGGGCGAATGCCACCCAGAGCTATCTGGCCGCCTACACATTTTCTCCCCTTTTTCATAATTAACTCCGTAACAGTACCACTTGCAGAGGGCTGGGGGTCAGGTAGCAGCCCCCTACTTAAATGCTCTACAAAAAATCCCTACTGCTGTAAACAACACACATAGTTGCTGGGGTGTTTTTATCTTAAACCAAACATGCCTCCCCATGCCTTCAAGATTTAAGTTTTCAGGACCCTGTGTATACAGTATTATATATGAAAATCAAATGTGGACAAAATGTCCAGACGGATGGACAGACAACAAGGGAAAAACAATGTGTTACCCGCTCCATCAGGGGGAGACATACATGTAATTTGAGTAAAAGCAGACACTGAACACTACAGATTACACCGCTAACATTAATATCTTAAAAAAACACAGTGTGCTGGAATACTGTAGTTGTTATTAATTTATTGAAATCCCAGTAATCCTATTTAAGGAGCTGAATTATGTGTTTTAATAAATGCCCTGCAACTCTCGGTAAGACTAGTTTTTGTTTAATACTTAAAGCTGCTCGCTCTCAGTTACAGTTGAAAAAAAAAAATTTTTTAATTTGACATACTTATTCATAAATATAAAACTAAAGGCTAGAATCAAAATATAAGCAAAAATCTACAGGTAGGGAATTTGCAGAAATCGATTGAAAATTTAATTTACACCGCACTGCTACACTATATGTTTATATTGAAATTTCAAAAGCGATTGTAATGCTTTTGAATTTGGTAGCGTATTTTTTAAAATTTAGAGATATACCTGACAGGAATTTATACTAGAGCCTTTTTATATGACCATATGTTCTAAAATACGCTATTTACATACAGTTTGAAGAACTTTATTTTTTTACCAAAAGCTGAGAGTGAGCAGCTTTAAGTGAGTCTAAACATAACAACACGAGTGGTTACTGAGCTATGTGCATGACAATTACTTTCATCAAAACATTAATCAAAACTAGAGATTGTTTAACACAACAAAACTACAATGTATATCTCCCATCTCTATGATTGAGCTGGAAACCCAAATTATTATATGCACAACTGCATTTCATACTTATGCTGCCTGCAAAGTTCTATGAAAATCCAGCAAGGGTAAGATAAGAAGAAGCAGGGAAAGATTTTACTGAATATCAGGATGTCATCCAAGTACGTCAAATGTCTTCAAAGCATAAAAAAACGATGAAGCAGACTATACTGAAAATACAATGTATGTGATATGCACTTGGTACTTAACATGTCTACCAAGTTTCAGTAAAATCCATCCAGGCATGTAGGAGGAGTTGCCCAGACAAATTTTGTGACAAACAGACAACACAAAATCAATATATGAAGACACACAGTCATGTACAATGTACCAATGTAACGACAAACTTTAACCAAATCTCAGGGTATGGACTAATGCTAAAGTAAAGGATACTTGAAATTTCTCTAGCTGTTTCAATAAACTGTGAGTAATTCTTGTAGACATTTTTCTTCAGTTCTTGAGCTGTTTTCTCAGACAGGATATGTACCTTCTGTTTCATTTCTAACAATGGCATTTCCCCTTCTTCTGACAAGCGACTCACATCTGAAATCATAACATCACAGTCAAATATTTTAAATGTACATGACTGTAAGGTTACTGCGACTTTGACCTTTGAACATGACCTCAAAATCATGCAATCACAGTAGCTCTGCCTCACAATGAGCACTTCAAACTAAGGTGAGCTACAAAATATTGGTAAAAATACTGTACTTTAATATTGCTCATGTTTAGCTTGATCAGGCTTATGAGTCTTGGCATCATGCTTGTTGTTTAACCGATCAGATTATCAGCTATGTCTCATTTAGCCTAAATGATTTAAGAGCTTTAGTAAATACACTAGGTGGTGAACACAATATGCATCATGAATACAGGGAAACGAAAACATATATTCACAAATACACTTTTTTATAAGAAGTTTCGTTTACTACTCTAACTTTAACTTAGTTACTACCAAGGATGAAGCCAGTAATAGTTAGCAATAATATAGGTTTCCTTGCATTTCCTTACCTGCAATACCGGTACATGTACATTGTACACCGTCACTGTTCATTTTTTATACAAAATTTACATTTTTAACTAAGTCAGCATACCATACAATACAGTGTGGAAGTATCTTTACAAAGATCCCTGCTTTATAGAACATTCAGGGGTTCCACTGACCCTTGGGCATGAAATCTGGAGGGTCATTTTTAAATCATCAGGGGTCACATTTCAATAAAACAAAATATGTCCAAAAATGTGTTCATGGGCTTTAAACAATTATAATTAGATATTAATAATTATAGAGATGGTGCCAAATAAGAGTTTGGTACCGGCATCAAAAATATACCATGGTATACCGAGTTTTAAGAATCAGATTAAGGAATTTATTGCCTTTGAACATGTTGAAATTAGACATAAAACTTGTATAAAAAATCAAAGCAAATAAAGTCAACAATATGCATGTGTTTACCTATAAACGAATTAAAAAATTTGGATAAAACTCTTTCATGATTGCCAAACAAATATTTTTTATCAATGCATCGTTAAATTCTTTTTTTTTAAATATATGGTCGAAAAATGATGCAATTACATTGAAACACATTTATTTGCGAGTCGTTTCTCTGCAAGCAGGCTGCCAAACAATTAAAATCTAAACAGCAATTATATCTCTTTAGCCTGAAAACATCGGCATCACAAATTCAATTATATACATGGATTATCGGGTGTAACGACCGTTCTCATGATGTGCGGCAATAATTAGTGGAAAACATTGAATTGTTATTGTTTGAGAGCGTAAAACAGATAACACCTTAAATTTTATCAGCTTTCGAATTAAGTGTCAAGTTTAAAGGAGACTGGAAAACTATCCGAATTCAAGTTGTCCGAAATAGCAATAACTTCGAGAACAAGTAATGCATTTGTTAAACAAAAGCTAGGTCACGCTTGTATGAAACAACATACTCACAGTGTTCAGGATCAAATCCTGGTGTAGATAAATCTTGTGCAAGTCGCCCGTCTGCCATGATTTTTCGGTATTCTGAAAAAAATCCACAAAAAGACGACTTCCGGGTACAGGACAATTTATCGGAGCAAATAATTGCTCGGCACCGATTGAAACTCCGGAAAGATTAGCCTAGTTTAGCCGAAAGATTTAAACAACCATAAAGGCAAATTTTGTTGTTCATGCTCTTTTTATTTGCATTAGATACTGCAGCTGTATTTAGTCTTTTGATATTGCACTAAGTAATAATAGTCATGTAGTCTTATCTCTATGTTTAAATTATATTTTGATCAGCTAAGAGGTAGATCTAAAAATGTTGTATACTGTAAATTTTCAAAATAAAATAGATAGAGAAATGAAAAGGTGCGACATTCCTTCGTGCAGCTTTTGGTATCTTCTTGTGTGCTTGTCTGATGTGACTCTGGACTGGCGCTTTTGTACAATTAACTTTTATAGTTTCATTATAGTCTAATCATGTTTTAGTGCAATATATAGCCTAATAATCATGTTTTTCGAATCTGGATTTATTATATTTCACTGGTCACATAATTATACTGTTACTGTGATTTTTGCTTTATATTTGTTCAACTGATTTGCTTGGTATTTTTATGTCACATGCTCCAAATAAACCAAAGCATGAGAAATAAAATCTTGAATTATACTCAAATTTAAGTAGTCTTATTTCTATGTTTGATTTATATTTTGATCAATTTAGAGGTAAACATGAAATATTCAGCCATGTCAGACAATTAATAAACTTTTTAATGTTAAAAAAATAAAACAGATATAGAATGAAAAGGGTGTTTGAAATCGCTTTGTGCAGCTTTGGCCATCTTCTGGCTTGTTCCTGGCTGGGTGGACCATGGTCAAGTGGACTTGCTTAGTGGTGGGTCCAGCGTGTCTGGGCGGAGTGCTAGTCTATGTGTGTCCCTGGAGAAAACAAGACAGAATGGCCTAAATCCAAGACGGCCCATTACTAAGACGGTCCATATCAAGGACGATCCAGACTGGAACGGCCCATTTCTTTCTCATTGAAAGAGATTGAATAATGAAATATTTTTTTACTAAATTGGAGACTTGAAAACGAGAAATATGGCACTTATCATGCAATATGAGTATAGGTTTTGAATTTATGCGCATTTTATAGTTTTATCGTTGCTCCCAGATAATCCATTCCATATAAACAACGCTCCCAGAAGAATTAAGTTATTTTAGGTTTCGGAGGATAGTGTAAAGGGATGTTCGACAACCTTGATGGAATACTTTTAATGATTCATTAGTGCATTAAATTGTATCACATGCTTTACTGTAACTGTGACATTGGCTGTTTATTTGTTCAATTTAATTGTTTTGAATTGTTTTATGTCACATGTTCTAAATAAACCATGATAAGAGAAATAAAATCTTGAAGAGTTTTATGTCACATGCTTGAAATATCGAAGCTATTTATTTATTTTGTTGTAAACATTTATTAAATAGCAGACCCTTTTTTCTATAGAAACCCCAACTCATTCACATTTGATCAGATTATGAATATCAAAGATAATGCAATTTTAGTGAAAAGAGATAATTGCAGCATGCAAGAAATCAGTTTAGTACTTTCACTGGCCAGGTAAAGACCTTTATGTATAATTAAGTTACTCAATATGCAGAAAATCACGTCAAATAACCAATGCTTTACATACTCATCACGGACGCATTAGGTTTTATTACATGTTTTACTGTCAATGTGATTATTTTTTCCATTAATTTGTTTTGTATTGTGTTACGTCACGTGCTCTAAATGAGCCATATCATTAGAAATAAAATCTAAAAAGAACAAATAGATCTTATTTATAGATAAACAGCAGACTGGCCAATTTTCGCGAAACTTTGTCTCATTTTGCAAAGAAATAATTGTATATTATAATTAAACTATTTAAAACAAGAAACGTCCGTAAGATGGCATGTCTAAGGACCACAGTTACAGGTAGTGTAAGTTCAACAAGGGCCATTTTTTGTAGTAAATTCAGTCAGGAGTTATCTAACTTAATTGTTTGATACCATTGAACACTGCTGGTAAGTTTTAAAAAACTTCTACAAATTGTTACTGAAGTATGTGCATGATAGTACCTTGCATGCAGTACTTCAACCAAAGCTCAACAAGGCCATAATTTGTTATTGATTCAGTAAAGAGTAATCTAACTATATTGATGGAGACCGTTGAACATTTTTAAGATGATCCAAATTAATTTAAGAAATGGTAACTAAGATATCATAAATATATACCTGATAGTAGCTTTCATATAAAATCTTAATTCAAACAATGGCCATAATTTGTAATTCATTCAGGAGTTATCTAACATAATTGTTGTATACCCATAAAGACTATATTGAAAGTTTAACATCAATCCCATGAGTGGCAACTGAGATATGTGCATGGAAGTACATTGTATGCAAAACATTAACCAAATATTCAGTCAAACAAGGGGCATAATATGAATTAAATTCATACAAGAGTTAGCTTACTTTACAGTCTGACACCCCTGAAGACTTTAATAAGTTTTCAAATTAATATCATAAGTGGTTATTGAGATATGTCCATGAAATTCAAACCAAAGCTGTAACGCCGACACCTACGCGCAAAAATGACTGTAATAGTCCCTTTTAGTCGAACTAAATATATCTCTTCCCATCAACGTTTATATGAATTAAAGAACGTAGATAGGACTCTGTTTAGCCATGTATGTACTCCATACCAAAATAAATTTTATCTTTTATCAATATATTTTTAGTTTTGGGGAAGTTAGGAAGCTCCAGGGACAAGTTTGTTAGTGATTGTCTATGTTTGTTTGTGCTATATTTTCTGATGACGTTTCCGCGATTTTCGAAATTTTATAGACACAAACTCAACAAAAGTAGAGTTTTGACAATAAAATTAACAGAAAAATGTTGGTATCGGTGTAAAATCACGTTTATTTTACTTGTGAACACCAAAAGTAGTTAATTTCACTCGTGGCTGTGCCACTCTTTGGTACCAACTCGGTCATTTTGTCAGGTATAATAACATTTCCTTTGCAATGAATTAAAATTCTGAATTTCTGAAGATTTATTTTCGGGGTGTATAAATATTGAAATCTCAATAAAAACCCCTCTAAATTTGCCAATGACCCAAAGTGTTTTATTTTAATGTCGTTTAAAATAAAACACTAAGGTGCATTGGCAAATTTAGAGGGTTTTTTTATTGATAAACACGAGAAAGGGGCCATTCACTACTTCCGAGGGTATACTTAAAAACGTTTTCATTACTTAAAATTAAAGTCGGTGACCTAACTCTTTTTATTTGAAATTCTTTCTCATCAGGTATTATGCTAACAACAAACCAAGTTTAATAAAATTCTGAATGTTAAGAAAAACATGAAACTGTAGCGATCGTCTTTAAATAAATATCTAAATTTGCTTAGACTATCGGTTTTTTTTTTGGTTTTCAATAATAGATATATACATATGTGCACTAGAAGGAACTTTTGAAATGCATACTTATATGCAGAAGGATTTTAAAATACACACGTCTGTAGTATGTCAAGGTCAGAAGTAGCTTGATAAAGGTCAAAGTAAGACAAATACTGTATTCGTAAAGAAATTAATAAAAGACTCTGTTTGCTTTGATAAAATGACCTGTCACACACAACACCTAGCTCAAAAGCTCACTTTGGGTTAAAAGTTCAAAATTAAACATGACTGTTATTGTAAATTGGCGATACATTGGCAGAATTTAGAAATAGATTTAACAAGTAAGTTTGCAATAATATTGACAGGTTGTGTGCATGTACCACGCACTGATGCCAAGGACAAAGGTCACAATTACATTTTAAGGACAAAATTAGTCATATTTAGCTTGTCCCGAATGTATCTGTCACAAAGACAAAATGTCTGCCATTAATGTCACGTGCTACGACTTAACTTGTTTCAATAGTTACCATAAACCATTGGAATCGCTGTGCATTTGCATAACGTCTGTTCACATTAACATTTATAATAATATACTAGTTGTGAATACGTCGTACAGCTAAGGACGATTGTTTAAGCACGACTTCTGTTGTTTCCACTCCTTTGACAGCTGGCAGGCTCGCCCTGTTGCCTTGCAAGGACCTGCATATAGGGCCGTGTACTTTGGTAAGCTCGTTATATTTCCATCAACGTAATATTAGTGGCATTTCAAAACTCATGATTTAATAGTTTTTATAGAAAATCTTCAACTCGTTCCTCAAGCCTACAGGTTCTTCAAGCTTAAACTAGAAGTCAGGATTTTAAACTGAACCCTCTATAACAGTGTACCCATGTAGTGCCTCTGATGTCAAGTAGTTTATACCTTTTAATTGTGACAAGGAGTGTTTCTTTCAATCATACAAATCGTGGTGGGTAGAGGACGTTTGGAACAGGGACTTCCGTGCATAAATCAGACAGGGTGTAAAATCACTTTGTCATTACCAATTCTCACCTGATAACCAAGTTAGCACGTCTGGGTGTTACAGTAGTTTGATTTAATGTCTGCTACAACTACTTTACGGCACGGAATTCACATGTCTAGAGTCAGTAAGATACCAGACCAGGGGTGCTTATACGTGTATGCCAAGGTGTCAACATGCAAATAATGAAAATACTGATAAGGATCTGCTCAGCGATTTTCTTTTGTCCTCTTATAGCCCAACAGTCCTAAGTTTCTAAGTGGGACTTGCACAATCAGGAGAGGATTTCTCAGTATCTTATAAAAATGAAATAAGAACTGGCCATCAAGAACTTTCCCATATTTCATATAGAAAGTATGCTTTACGTTTCATGCATCTTTTGTAGTCTGCATAAACCATGTACTTGTGACACAGAAACAAACAAAATCTGAAATATTTCAATCTTTTTATTCATCATAAGAAATGTTTTTCAACAAAATCCCTATAAAACCATCAATATAGTATCAGGCATTCTTACAACAATGTCAGCCACTCAACAAATTATGCAAAGACCCTCATTTACTGCAATTAATATTTTGATGAAGGAACAAAGCAAGATTATGAAGTTATGTGATCTAATTTTCCTTCAATTCAGAGTTCTAGAGCAAAAATGACATTCAAAAGATCTGTAAAATTCATTAATTTCTTTTCACTGTCAAATCTTTGTTCTGCATGGTTTTTTTTCAAAAATGTCCAAGCAGACAATAGGTAACATATGTAGGCATGTATGTGGTCAGACATAAGCTCAGAGAAAAATGTACATGTACTATGGTGAATTATAATAATGATTATTTTGTGATACCTTGTATAGTTATACCATATATCTTATATTTTCCAATGTTACTGATTCTTTGTCCCTCTTTTACATGTTCTTAACACCTATAACGATGTAAAAGTGGAAGGGTAAAAAGAAGAACAGAACAGACTGTCACCTGAATTTGTATATAGTACCTAGTAACGACATTTTGGAAGGTCATGACCAGATTCTCTAATTTATCACTATTACTATTCAACATTTTATTATTGCCACTCCCAGAATAAAACAAAAGGAGAGAAGAGGAACAGTTATAAGAACTTTCTGTGGATGTCAACATACATACACAAAATCGTACAAATGACTGTAAACAAAGTGTATGAAGTGTAAACAAAGTGTAATATGAAGTGTAAACAAAGTGTATAAAGATATAATTACAACATTACACAGAGACTTACGAAAATAATGAATTCAACTTCTAAACACTTTGCTTTGTTTTATCGGAATCTCAATTTTGCATTACACAGAAGTTTCCTATTGCGTAATGTATGAATCACTTTTTACCTTAATCTTTAAGCAGCATTTTAATGCCATTGTACACACAATCATTCTTGTCTGACCAAACAAAGTCATATTTTGCACATACAGCATCGGATAGTATCAGAATGTAAGATTTTAAAGAGTGGCAATATATATACTACATATGCATCTCATTTTAACTTTATGATTCAAGTCAGAAACCTGATCAATACAATGCAACATTTCCTATGTGCCTTACTTGTGGCCATAAAAATGTTCTTTGGAACAATTATGAAGTAGAAAGAGCAGTATCTAACATGTTCTTCTCATGAAATAAAAACTAACATTTCTTTATAATATGCAAAACATGGTATATCATGGTTTCCCATTTTCATCAATAATACTCATTTCTATGTACAAAGTATTTACAGTTTTTCTATTTACATATCTGTTGCACAATTTAAAATGTAACATATAAATTTAAATCTATGAACATTAAAAAATACATGAAAATAGGAAAAATAATCACAATAACAGGTTTGGAGGGATCAAAACGTATTAAGCAAACTGTTGAATGCAGAAAGGAATCAGTACAGTCACCCTGTTTCACAGCTCATGAATTAAACAACATTCAGGACATACCCCCATGGCAACCAAACCTTCAAGAGGTATTTCCTTGACAACCAAAGCTTCAAAAGGTATCCCCTTGACAACCAATGCTTTATGAGGTATCTCCTTGACAACCAAAGCTTCAAAAGGTATCCCCTTGACAACCAATGCTTTATGAGGTATCTCCTTGACAACCAAAGCTTCATAAGGAAACCCATTACAAAGCTTCAAAAGAAATCCCCTTGACAACCAATGCTTTATGAGGTATCTCCTTGACAACCAAAGCTTCAAAAGGTATCCCCTTGACAACCAATGCTTTATGAGGTATCTCCTTGACAACCAAAGCTTCAAAAGGTATCCCCTTGACAACCAATGCTTTATGAGGTATCTCCTTGACAACCAAAGCTTCAAAAGGTATCCCCTTGACAACCAATGCTTTATGAGGTATCTCCTTGACAACCAAAGCTTCATAAGGAAACCCATTACAAAGCTTCAAAAGGAATCCCCTTGACAACCAATGCTTTATGAGGTATCTCCTTGACAACCAAGGCTTCGTGAGGTAACCTTTTACAACCAAAGCTTCATAAAGTGTTCCCTTGACAACCAACTCTCGTGAGGTATTGATGGACAATCAAGCCTAGAAAGTGAAAAGCCACATATTCCAGTGTGCAAAACATTTTAAACAATATAAGTTACCTCCGTTTGAAATTTTAAAATGCTTGAATATATCAGAATAAATTCAAATCTTTGAAATTATATAGTAAAGCCTGGCCAAACAGCCTTTTCCAAGGAATATACACACAAAGACTTAATAATGTGTGCAAGATTCCTTTCTGCATAACAACAGTCAATAAATCTCAAAAGTGTTTCAAATGAGAAAAATATATAAAACAGAGGTAAAATTGCATGCTAGAAAGTCTATGGCTTCTTTTGGTGCATAAAATTCATGAAGTTCAGAAGAAAAAAAACAACTGACCAATAAAAGTTAGTGTGTTATATTTTCAACCTTTAAATGTACTGTGATCAAAAATGTTAAAACCAGAAGTAACATACATTAGGTAATTAAGCTGTGTGTAATAAAACCACCCTGTTTCTCCATAATTATGATATCCGTATAAATTTCAAAATATTAAGATTTCAACTGCCATATTTCTAAGTTGTTTTTAAAAATGATAAAAAAAAACCTAACAAAACTGTTTTGAAAGCGTTCGTTTGTCAACGACTCGCTCATTTTTTATATTTCCTTCCTACATCATTCTTAGAAAGCCTAGTTAAAACTTCTCTTTATGTTCTAAAACTTTCTGAAAACTGTTCATAAATTAAGAAATGAAAAATGCTTCTAAAATATAGATAAATATTCAAGGACTTTTGTGGTAAAATAATTCTATGAACTTCAGGGGTTTTTTTGTACACAAGTAGGAATGCTTTACTCTAACCAGCCCTCTGAGATAAAAATGGAAGATTTTTCTGTCAGAATCAGCAGTAACATGCATTCTAAAGGATGCTGGGAATTACAAATACTGCAGGTCGCCATGATGAGCAAAAATAAAAAAAGAAATAATGCTTTTCTTGATTCTGAACAATGCAAATAAGGCTGTATTTTTTCCGTCACAATTTGCAAATTTTCCTGTCCTACAAATATGCACAATGAAGGGATTTCTCAGCTCAGAAACGGAAGTAATCAACAGTGAATTTACGAGATGCAATGAAATAGAAATAATTAGAGGATATCCAGGAAATTCATGCGCATTTGATGTAATCTGTGTTTGTGGTTCCACGTGTGTGTTTTTCATTGTCAATCTATTTCTAGTAAGGACATCCATTAACTTCCAACCTTGAACAACAAGTGTGTACTGTGTTTTCTGTAATGGACTGAAAACTTTCTGAGTTGATAAAATGGTAAAAATATCAAAGTGAATAATGCAACAACACTGCAGTTAATGTAACTCCCATCATTTAAACAAAAGAAAACCGTAAACAAAGATCAAATTATATTTACACTGCATTCCTATATTTGTTTCCTCATGTTTCTACAAATAAGCTATACATCAACAGTATCTAACTATCAACTCTAATAATTCACTGTAACATTTACGAAACTACTGGTTCCATCAAATCTCTTTATAGTTTTGTAAACTCCTTAAATTGATGTTCATAAGTAAGGTATTTTGTATAATGTAAAATAAGTGAGAAAAAAAACTTAGTGTAAACCAAAATTTCAAACAGTCAGTTGCAAACAAACAGTTGCAATTCTGCATAAAAGCAACAATTTTATGTCGATTATTAGAAGAGAAAAGCATCAAAATTACTGATACCACTTTATTTTATCTACATGAAATTTAGACACTAATCTAAAACTTGATTTAACAAGAAAGCCACTGGTCTTGATGAGGAAAGTCGAAAGCTTGTTTTCCAACCAGTTAATGGAATGCAATGTTCATCAACACATTAATGATTTATAAAAGAAATTCTACCTAAATCGTTCCATAACACCGTTTTTACATGATAATAACCAATATGGCGCGATTTCAAATTTCACGTAAATTTCACATCAATCTGTCTACCGGTATAACACAACATATAAAGAATAAGGAGCAGTTGAAACTTTCAAAACAAACTGTACTTTTTTGCACAACAGTTAACATCTCTAAACATCTTTTCAGACAAATGTTTCACTGTTGTACCTTTTGACTACTTCCAAATCATTGTTTTGGCATTAAATATCTAGAAACATCAGGCAGAAATCCAGATTTTTCTTAGAAGATAACTTTCCCACAAGAATAATGTGAAATCACTTCAGTTCAGTAAACATCTTTTTCACACATCTCTAACCATCCATTAATACTGTGTAAAAATCAAATTTTAGCATGGAACTTGGGGGCTTAGGCGTAAATAATAAGTAAGAAATAACTGATAAACAGTCTATTTTCACTCTTTAAATATAACTAATCCCTGAAGGACTTTGAACAGTGAAAATAACTGATCGGAGTGTTTTCAATTTATTTTGGATTTTGAATTTTTACTGTAACTATGTCTTAATTAACTGTAACCTTTCCTCTACAGGCTGGGCTGAGGATTCAACTTGTAACCCCTACATTAAAATCAAGGTCTGCTTTAGGTAGTAAAGAATGCTATCAACTTATCAAGTGGGGGCTTAAAGAATTTCCAAAAAATCGTTTTATAACACAGTTTACAAAATTACAAGTTCCTATGTGTTCAAAAATACACTGCATGAATTCAATCCCTCAATATATGTTATAATGAATCGTTGTATGTTAAAAGATACAAATTCGCGGAACACAAAAATTTAACAATGGGAAAGTGTGCTGGTTTCAATAGCTACATGAGCCATATACATGTATATGTACTTTATAAAACACACTTCAGTGTATCTCTGGAATGGGTTAAAAGTATGTCAAAACAGCTTTTTCATAGTTCCAATGAAAAACTATTTATTACTGCTTATACATTAAGATAAAGAAATGACAGTTTTGTACCAAGATTCTTAATATAGAGCTTACAAAATCGTCACTGATAAAAGTAAAAGGGATCAACACGAAACAGTAGTAGGTCCTTCCTTACGGCTGTTTTGCGTTGAACACTTGACTGATGTATTCAGTCTTCGGTACACTTTTTGTTGACATGAACTGCAAATTATTGTCTGCTACTTCAAGAATTCCAAATTTTGTACATTGACACAACTGCAAATAATTTGGTACTATTTATAATGTAAATAAATGCTTAAATGTTGAATCATTTCAAATATTTGTCAAATGTATCTGGTCAAATTCTTTTTTATTTAAATGACTAAATGCAGTGTGTGTAAAGTGCCTACACTAAGAACACAATCAAAGTCATAACCGATTACCTTGGTAACAATACAAAAATGTCATGGGTATGTACCACTCATATAAACATTTTAATTTCAGGATGTAACAATTTGAACTCCTTGTCTTTAACACTCTACAAAGAAAATCTGCACAATGACAACTTACAAACTAGTACACAAACTTTACCAGTTTCACTGGTTTAATTTATAACTACACAATATTGTCAATAAATGAATGTTTTTCCACTTCTGCATCACAATTTTAAAGTTGCGTCTGCAACAGTCTATTTATAGGTCATAGTCACATGACCATGTTATATGTCACATGATCATGGTCACATGAACTGTACACATCACACATCTAGGTCATATAATCTGGATGTCATGAATATTTATGAGATTTCTATGATCATAATGATTATGCATTAGCTACGGAGTCTTCATGCTCAATATCTGAGTCCAAAAGCTCACAAACTCTTTTACTGATGATGTCTACAAAGTCAGCTCTGTTACTTCCATCATGGTAAAACCTACCAAAATCACATCCTTTTACATAGTCACTTTCCAGTGACCCAATAATTATTTGAATTACTATCCAATCAGAACTTTACCCATAGTCCTTTGTATGAACTGTCCAATCAGTTTTTTTACCCATAATTCCTTGGATAAAACTGTTCAATCAGCAGGAATGATTCAATACATAAAGAAAAGCACTGAGGTTATGAGAAAAGCACTAGATGACGACACAAAACCCTAAGCTGTCATTTAAAAACAACTCTAAAACTGGCATAACAGGATTTGATTGATGCTTTCACATATAAAACTGTTCAATAACGTAAATGACTGGATGAAGATTTGGTGTATGGTTAAAATGAATATAAATTCACTGGAAATATAGGACACTGATTTGTTTGCTGTAGATATATATCACATTTCGCATGTAAAAGTTCAAGCGAACGTATTTTTAACAGCTGAAACATGGTGGGTATTTGTGTCGGTATTGGTTTCTGTTTTTTTTTGCGTCGCTGTAATGAACACGTCTCTTGAACTATTTTTCCTACATGTACCTTCACTGCTATACTAGAAAGCCCTCGGACATTTGCATATGCGGTAAATGAACCTGAGGTCCGAGAAGTTGAGCTCTGAGAGTCTGAACACTGTTCATGATTTTCTTCTGATGGCCTAGCAGTGTGACACCTAACGTGTCCAAGTCTTTCACAGTTAGACGCATAACCTGGTCCATGTTGGTCACACCGGCTGATATAAAATTGTCTCTATATCTTTCCATTTTGATAGCGTTTAACCACTCCTCAATGGATGCGTAATTTGTGATATCTGGTGGTGTATTGTCTATAAACACGTGTGGCCTGAAAACAAGAAAAAAAAAAATAGCATAAATAATATAATCGTATGAAAATACTGAATAAAACCACACCAGTGCTGAACTTCTTCATTTATTTCTTTGCCTGTCTATCAATCATGACAATAGTGCTTTTTAATATCATGTCTGCAAGTCTGCTCTATTGAAATATTTTTGAACGTAGGACGATTCACTTTTCCTTGAGCAGGTCAGGTTGTAGGTGGGTGCTGTCTTTTATGGCCTTTAAGGATTATTTTAATTTCACATCAAAAAGTTGAGACTGTGACAACTGCACTGTATGGCCATACAGGATCTGTATGCTGTCTATCACATCTTTAACATCTTATGCAACAGTTTATGGACATGTTTTTTTTTCTGCGTTTCTTTTTCTGGGATGGTGCAATGACGAATCTGGTACTTATCCTTTTATGTCTGGTCATCCATTGGCTGTTGTATGTGATGACAATTTTGTATAAACTAAATTATAAAATTGACAAAAAATACTTTTACCAATATGTGACTGTAGTATAAAATATTTACTGTAGGTACACATGTCTGTGTTTTATACACTACAGTTATTATCTATCAATATTATTAAATACAAAAGTTCTGCAAAAACATATACAGTGCATGAATGCGGAGAAGAGAAAACAAACCAGTCAAATATTGCACGAAGAAACTTCTATATTTAACCCGGAGACTTACTGCATTTTATTAACTCATCTATTAATTCCATGCAGTAAGTGCTGTGTATCAAACATCAATCACTCCCAAAACACACAGAATCAAGTTATTTCCCAATATCCCCACACATGAAAGCAGAAAACATTTATCTTCCTTTTAAACCATTATTCTGTGAGGGAACTGGTTCCAGTAAGATGATGTTTCCCCTGGAAATATCACCGATCGTAACCATATAGATCTCTCGTGTAGCTATAGAAACAGTTTTTTTTATGAACATTATAATTATTACCAACAGAATATTCTATTAATATCATAAAGAGCTGCGGGTATTGGAAATTTTTAAGCTTTTAATAGTTATGTCACTCTTTATATTTTAATTTGAGCTCTTCTCTTAAAATGTACACTGATGTATTGTGGAACAATGGTACAGAATATCTAAATTCAAAACATCACAGAAATTTTCCATGTTTATAGAAAGGCTTTATAAAACTGGTGATGTTTTAACTTATAATATTTACAGGTTTTCACCTCTTATACCCTTCTTCATATTAAGGTCAAATGTCCGGGGGCCATATTTCAGTAGCATCTTCAATCAAATCTTATGATTTTCCTTGAAATTAACAATTTCCTTAAGAAGATAACTTAAAAAGGATAATGTGCATTGCAGCATGTTGAACATTTATCAAATCGATCACTTTTGAGAGAATTATAATAATTACAAATTTTGGTTTAGTTACAATACTCAAGTTAAAATACTTAAAAAATCACTTAAGATGCTACTGGAATACGACCCCAGGTTTAACAGGTATAACAAATCTGTACTGCAAGTCTGTACAGTAACTGTTTCACACCTTGTAGCTTTGCAACCCCACACAAGCATATTTTCAGAGACCAAATTCATCATCCAATGCTTGCCCCTCGCGCAACCTAGCAGTCTAAATTTGTATGATTTTACGAAAAATGCGAGAACAGTGCACCAAAATTCATTTTTATCTTGAAATGCAAAACAAGACGTCAGACGTGCATTTATACCTCACTCCTATAGCAACACCGTCAAATAATCCGGCAACTGCTGATAACTCTCAGGACTACATTTATAAAAATATATACTCGTTGCTGAAAATAAATTTCCTTTTACCTCTTTATCGTCTAACACAATACGCATTAACTGTTCCGATATTCCTTCTTCGATAGCATTGTTTTCAATCTAATGAAACGATACTGGAAGTTAGAACCTTTGTTTTTCCTAATAAACACTTTCCAATTCCACTTAATTTCATTCCAAAGAAAGTGATTGCCTCCTCTACACAACTGAAGTGCCATTTGAAGCCAACTTAAGACGTAACTAAAGAGCAATTTAAGGCAAATTCAGATTTAAACCTTGATTTTAAATTCTAACAAATTTAGAATATATTAGATTTGTTTTCACATTGAAACATTAGCATACGCCTTTCTGAAATTGTCACCATCTTGGGAATTTGAACGAGACACACTGATTTAAGAATGTGCTGAACATTGCGCCAACAGATTGGCAGTTAGTTCAAACTCCTGATAATCAAAATAAAGTGTATTACTGTCGGCCTTTGACAAGCAATGCTGTGTTTTTCACCCTTATTTCAGTAACATGAAGGTACAGCACAGTCAGCACAGTCAATACCTGACGTGTCTGGGTATGATAAACAAGACTAACCCTGGTAACTTTTCTTCCTTCAAAAAAAAAACTTAGAACATCTTGATTTACAACAGAAACCTCCAACTCTATCACTGAAAGCAGAAAGTAATTTTCTAAAGTGGAACTAAACTTAGCTAAAATTCTTACCATTGTGTTTTGCCATTTTTCTAAGTAGTTCTGGAGCCCTTACGAGTTTATCCTAGCAGACCTTGAACAAACTTTATAAACTTTGGCAATTGGCTTGACTTCCTTATGCTTGAGGCCATCGAGTTCAACATGGCTAAAGTATAGCTTCTGGGCAATTCCTTGCAAAGAAAGTACTAAAGAACTAGGTATTATGACATTCTTACCTTGGTTTGGCCAGTCCAGTAGTTCTGTAGCCATAGACTGGAGATGCAATCTGTGTAAACATTGGCGGTTACGTTCCTGTACATAGACATGAGTCTAATAAGAGCTGATTTCTAGCTTCCTGTACATTGACTGCGTACAAACTGCAACATTGGTTTATCTTCCTTCAGTATATAGACTGGTACAAGCTGAAGTGTGATTTTGAAACCTGTGTCTTTTTGCCAGGTAGAAAGATAATTATTCCTCTATTTTACCTCGTATAACTTTATTTATTTCTCATTTAAAACAGAGGCAGCAAAGGTAGGGCAATAGTTTTTGCATAACAAGAATAAAACAGACATTAAATTTCTTTCATTTCAATGGTTTTGTTCTTGGGTCTTTACCCAATTCTTATCCCCAGACAGATACACAACTTCAGTCCCTGGCATTATAAATAGTTCTGTAGTTTTCAACATTTCCGGACAATGAATCTTTACTCTGGAATCAGATCCTATGCTTGATCGTATCAACTTACCTGCATTTTAAAAGCCAAACCTGTCACGTCTAAGATTGTGCAACAGAACAGGAAAATCTGCTTTTAAGGAAGTCTTATATTTCAGACTTTGGGACGTAATGCTATCATTACTTTTCTTCTGCATGGATTAAGACAGCCAGAAAGTTGAAGCATCTGGTGGGATCCATTAAAGTTAATGGGAGATTTAGATGCAGACGAGATACTGTTACGTATAATACCTTAAATGACAACATTTTTTGCAGCAATAAATTTCTACTGACTTGATGGATTGAAGAACTGACCAAGGCTGACTAGGATCATCAATTAAGTATAATTTCCAGCAGTTCAACAGTTTCCTACTTATGGTCAGAGACAGTGTACTTTAAGTCTATGAATATATCTGCAAGTAACTGCCACAACAGGCCAACATACAGTAAGATCCTTGGATACCATGCGCTCTTTAACAAAACTGTCATTGCATCAAGCTAAACCAGTCTGGGTTCAAACTCATAACCTCAAGTAATGGCCTTTTCAAAAACTGCCTAGGCAGATTGAAGATTTGTGTATTATTATTAACTTCCTTCTGATGGCCTTAAAATAAGTTTAAAAAAAAAAAAAATTTCAATCTCATAATTGTCCAATCAGCATTCAGACACTTGAGACTGGTTCAAAAGAATGCTTGAATAGTTAAGGTCAAGGTCTGAAACAAACAGCAGTAATGACAAGGGTGTTCTATCTGCAAATCACATGTATCAAGATAACAATGTTGACCCTTAAACATAAAGGAAGCCAGTAATAAAAGGGCAATATCTTTACCATGGGAGGAGGTAGTCTGTAACCCTTTTCGACGGCTTTGATCACATCTTGATTGGACCAGTTCCAATATGGCCGCTCACCATACGATATCACCTCCCACATCACAACACCGAATGACCAGACATCCGACGCAGATGTGAACTTCCGGAATGTTATTGCTTCTGGAGCGGTCCATCGGACCGGAATCTTTCCACCCTGTAAAACAAAAATATCCAATGCATTTTAACCAGTGTAGTGGTAATCTGAATACAGCGGCCATCTCTGTTACCACCTTACCAGCCAACACCGTTGCTAGGCTGCAACCAGCTTGAGCCAGCCTATTTCAATTGTATCTTGTAGCTGTTGACTGAACAGAAGTCTGACAAAAACATTTTCTCATGTTTTAAGACTTACATGGTGCTATAGATGTACTAAAATGTAATACATATTTAATCACCAGTTGAGGATTCTTTCTAAATGCAAATACCAAAGTGACTGCAATAAAAGTGCCAGAGAACTTTATTACACCACTGGCTGGCATAAAGGAAATGTTCATTTGAAATTAACCAATGTTTTGTACCTGCATGATACCATGTCTGCAGTAACAATGTGAAATAAATTCTCCACAGCTGAACTGTATCAAAAAATCTTATTATGTAAACATCAACTTTAGATTGTTGTTTACTTCATTCTCTTAATCTTAAATGCTCCAAGAGGTATCAACACAGATTATCTGTCTGACAGTCCAATCAAGAAGAAATTATCCCACCCGCATTTTCAAAAATATTTAATCTCATACTAAACACAGATTTTCAATTTTGCTATCTGTAATTACAACAGATATCATTACAGTCAGTTTACTTTGCATTATAATGTACAGAAAGAGTTGTCTACCTTTGTTGTATATGCACCATCTGTAGTGTCAATATCAACTTCCCTGGACAGGCCAAAGTCGGCAACTTTACAAACCAAACTCTCATTGCACAGTATGTTACGTGCTGCTAAATCCTATAAATAGACAAAGAATTACATGTATTGAAAGTTTAATAGTTATTAAAACAAAAACACTGATTTCCAATAGTTTGGTTGTAATATACTTGATGCAATTCAAAGATGTATTCAAATACAGTAAACCTGGTTTATAACAAACCTGGTTTAAAACAAACTCCTTGGGACCATTTAAATTTGTTCCTTATATTCGCAGTTTATTATATCCATAAAACATTTTCATATAAAATCAATAAAGAAAAAAAACTCGGGAAGATAATTTTTTTCTGTTATATCCAGAATTTCGCTATATCCGGAGTTTACTGTACTTATAACAATAATAACTATGAGGGTTCACCACAAAACAGTTTAAACCTCCTTTATTTCTTATAAGTTCAAAGTATTTGTGGTCAACCCTCGTATTGTGTTACTCAGACGAACTGCAGCCTGTATGACAGCAAGATGATCACAATGCAGCCATGTTGGGAATGAAGCCAACAAGAAACAATGAAAAAAAAATATTTTGCTGAAATTCATTTTAAAATGTCTGGTGTTTTCCTATTTTGGTGTGAACAGACAGGATTTATGAGCCTTGTTTTGACAAGAAAGTGCATGTTACATAACAGCATACATACTAACATTATTTTCAGTAGATTTATTGCGCACTATTATCCAGTCTACCTCAATCAAAACATCTTAATTCTTACAGACTAGATATTGTCATAAAGATGCAGTTAGTGCAATTTCTTACTGCATTATCTATAATATATCCAAATGAAACATGTTTATTACTTTTTGATGAATTTACATAAGACATATAAGCATATCAAGATTTTACTACCGGCTTCCCAATACCAATAAAATATAATTTCAGACTAGTTAAAGGGCCATTTTTCTTCCTTAAAGAAAAGCCTGTCATTTTTTACAGCCTCTTTTGTTTGATATCCCATAATAAAACTGTCAATTATATACTCTTACCATTCTATCAATAGAAAACTGGCAGAGAAAAAAACAAATCCAATGCTCATACATGTCACACAACGATAAGCCTATTGTCAAAATGCTTTGTTTTTCCACCATGCAATCTGACAAGCAAACATTCATCTTTCTTAAAGCAATATAGAATATTCATGATAATGAAATACTTAAATCCTTTCATCTGATCTCAAAATATGATATATCAGGCTTTCTATCCTGTTGGGACAATAAAATTAACCAATTAAGTTATTGCAATAACTTGATCTTGTCAGAAGAAAAAAGATTTTTCATGTCATATTAATTGAAAATTGTTTTTCTATCAGCTTCCTATAATCTAGATTGATTGGCTAAGCAAACGGCCTACTATTTCCTATTTTAAAGAGTGTAAAGTGATATTCATACTCTATATCATCTGTAACACAGAAATGTCATTTGTCTTAATTGATGATAGCACTGTATCTGAATTTGAAATACCCTTCAAGTGAAGAGTGGAAATTAATTCCTGTCACAATGGGAGATTTTCATTGACCATTTAGCTAGTAAACTTTTAAAACTTATAACTAATGTACAGTTCACTACACAAACCTTTTTCTATTGGTTGCACAAACATTTTCATTAACATTGCATTTAATTTATTTACAAGCTATTAATATTTGTAATATCACCTTAAATTTATTCCAGGAAGTTCCTTCTTGGAAAAAAGGAGACTGTAAGATCACTTATGCACATGTCCTTATAAGACTTAACTCATAACAATAATTTTTTCAAAGGCAGATAGATAGCACTGGCTTAGCAGGTAATGGCAAACTCTTCTCATAGCAATCGTCTGTGTCATATATGAAGCAGTAAGCACCAGAATGGCAGTTTTAAAAGTATACCTTGACAAGTACAACTCTGCTTATAAGTAAATTGAGGTTAACTTTGTTTTTTGGACAATTTTTGATGCCTCTCTTTTTTAAGTTCTATCTAGGTCTTTGCTTACAAGTTATACAAAGTGTTCTCTCATCCTATAGTGTTTAGAATATCAAATGTTTCCAGTGAGTAACAAGACAATGTAGCGCATGTCAACTAATCAATTATACGGGGAGAAAGGGACTTAATTTATTAACAAAGTGATACTGAAATCTACCTCTGTGATTAAATTTCTGAAAATGTCAACCGAGAAAACCAAGCAACTTGCAAATATTTAATGGCACCTTCTCACTTTCCTTGTAACATATTGTGATGTAGCAAAACAAACATGATTTCTCCGATTTTCCCTGTATTTTGTACCAAACTGCCAATATAATTACACAGATCATGTTTCATGTTACCATGTCTGTCCGTGACAGTTTGTTTTCATTTCTAATGGCCACGATCACTGCCACTTTCATACATTTATCTCCTTTCGACAGATCCACACCAGTCATTTATCATGATTTGCCCCAATCTGTCCAACCTCGCACTTGTTACAGAGCAAAGCAACTGGTACAAATTGTATAAGATCGAAGATATGAAGTGCGGTATTTAAGATATATGAATATATTTATAAAACCAATATTTAAACGTATTTTACGATTATTTTATACGAATCATAACCATAGCGTATGCTTGACTGATGAATTCTTAAGTAGAATTAGCAATTTGATATATTAAGATTTTGATCTATTTTGCAGCAGGTGTTTTAAGAGAACACTGAATTTCATTTTTTGTAATTTCTCGTCATCTTAGTCATATACTGTGTGCAAGCTGGCTGGTTTTATTTGTGCATATTTATAATTTTCCTGTTCTGGAATGTAAAGAAAAAAACAACAAGTAAATAGCCAACACCCTACTTGATTTCCCCCAAAAAATGCACTCAGCCGTATTTAGCAGTTTTAAGCTACTTTTAATAAGGACTTACTGACTGAACACCAAAACGGTGCAGACCACTCATAGTCTACATAGATTCTGCATAGACACACCTATATAGCTCATGCTACGTATTCATCCTGCAACTTGAGAACAAAAAGTTGTTTTTCCACTTTTTTTTTCATTTCGTATAAAGGTAATGAAGTTGTTATTCTACTTCAAAGGGTGCTGTTGCAGTCTGTATAACCAAGCCCCCTACATTATATATCATGTCTTACTCATACAACACATGATGCAGGATAGTGAGAGAAAAAAACAACAGTCTGAAATTAAATCTTGCATAGACAATTTACTAAAACATGAAGACAACAATGGTAGAATGTTAATAGAATAATTTTCTGATAATTTACACAAATGAAGCACTACAGTTGCATCAGCATTAAGTATTTTATTATTAATGTATTTATATCGTATTGCATACTTTTCATGCATTGTTATGCATTTTCATAGTTCCCCTAGGGCACTGTGAAATATTATAAAATTCATGGATACTCTCTGTGTAATGGAATTGTATATAAAACCATCTGACAAGTGAAAACAATTAGGCAAACATTGTTGAGGAATTCTTGTCATGCAATCAGTGCATGAATACAATAAACTGATGAAATTCAGATGTGAAAAATAATTTTAAATATAACCATCAGAATTACTATTTCTGAACCCCGGGGAAGTTTGGCGGTCCCAGCACGAGGAGGGAGAGGTCAGCCATACTTTCCCTAGGGAAAGTACATCTCGGGCTTCTTGACAGCACCCGAACTACTTCGGATTCAACTCGTACCTGGAACACTTTATTTCGAAATACGTTTCACTGCGGTTTACATGTGAAAGATTAGAATGTTTTTCGTAAATGTAAACTAAGGTTTCATAAGAAAGCACACACTTCAATATTTTTCAAGTTAATGTAACAGGAATTTCATTTTTAGGAATGGCTCGAATTTTCAGGGTACGCAATAACGGTTCAAGTTACGAAAATTGTGGTACGATATCCATGAAGTTTCAAGCGAGGTTGATTGCGAAAAAGAAATGGTGCTTTTATGGTGTCACAAGCAAGAGCATCAGATTTTAGAAATGTATAGCAACATAATCTATTCACATTTCAAAGAACATACCTGTAATCATACTTTTTTCAAAACAAAAAATGGCGGTAAATGACGTCACAGTTTCTCTTGATAAATGACGTCACTGTGTAAACAAAACCAGTTAATTAAGTCAATGTCGATGGTATTGTCGCATTAATCAAGTAAACTGGATGTGCGCAAGGAGAATTTCTGTTTAGGATTTAATTGATATTTTTTTGATTCACAACGTAAATAAAGTATAGTTTTGGGTGTGATCAAGCACTATGTTTTTAGCTCTAGATACATAAAATAGTGGTAAATTCACGTGTGAACCTACCAAATTTCCTACGCAAAGGGGTTCCATGCGGGGAATTATATTTAATCAACATGAAGTTTTGATTTACCGCTCAACATAGTAGGGCCTATTTAAAGCGGTTTCCTCGTAGAATCGCAAAAAATCAAAAAAAGTATGCAAGAAAAAGGACTCATGGCCTGCTGTGGAGGACTGGGTGCCGACCCTCGGGAAAGCGGGGAAGTCGGAACCTCACTCGCCTCGGTTCCTCCTATCCCCCGCTTCCCTCTGGTCGGAACAACCCAGTCCTCCACAGCAGGCCATGTAAGATCCTCATAGGCTTCCTGTTTGCCTGCAGTTTTATAGACATAGATATTTACAGATCTTAAAGTCTCATATAATTTCAAATTTAGAATTACATGTAATAACTCTTTTGGCCTTTTTACAAAAGTTTACAGATATTTTATTGTAAATTTTTAGGGCTAAAATTATGTTATTTGTTGTACTCCTGCTCACAGAAATTAAAGCTTATCTTACCTTATCTTACCTTATCTTATAGAATTTAAAATGAATATTACAACACTTTAAGTACTGAAATCTGTCATTTCACTTTTTTTTATCAAATGTCACTTTTTTTCTCGTACAATGTGTTTGCTACAATCTGTTTAATAAAACATAACCACTATAATAGTCTATGCTAATTTTTACTGTGCTCAAAGCAGGTTCACTAACCATTCAACGTGCATACCATATAAAAAATTGTGAAAGTCATATTTTTCAGCTAAAAGATGGTAGTTTCTTTAAAAACAGAAATGGTGATCCAATAGTAAACCGTCTGAGAACCCCTGGCATAATTATAAACATTGAACCATATTAGCACGTCTCAACTGACATAACACAAACTTTTGTCTGCATTTGTGGAAAAAGAAGGCTGCATAAACAGGACCTAGCTATTTCAATATTTTCTCTCCAGTTTTCTTGTCTATCTGTATACCCACCAGGGCCACAGTTTTCTCAACTATCTGTATACCCAACAGGGCCACAACTTGCAGACAAAATCTGACAGATATATCACTTTAGGAAAATGACAATCTATGTAATCCTGTTAAATGTTCAGATCACTTCCCCATCTTACAGATGACAATTTCCAGAAAGCATTCATTTGTAACAGATACCATCAGTATGGCAAATCTCACAGGAACATACATCATCTCTTTAAGTATGGTATAGTTTTCTGCTTATTGCTAAAAGCCTTTACCATACAGTTTCTGGTAAACTTTCTGTTCCTGTATTGGTTAGGGTATTAAAATTGATCCGAGGCATCTGTTGTCTAAAGTATTGCAATGTGTACTGGCAATATGTCGAGTGTTGACCAGAATTACAAACAGAATTTAAATTTCTCTTTCAACAAGTAGATGACATTTTTGTCAAATGAGCAAATAGGCAGGATTCATACACTTAACAGGTTTAAGCAAATTCCGTGACATTGTATTGAATGAGCGTTTATTTCTATTTAAGTCATTTTGCGATGAATTTTGAAACTTTTACAATAACAATTTTATATTGTTTTGTTGTGTGAAATTTGAATAAATTTGAAACACGATAACAAACAAAAATGCCACTTTTGCGTTTCTAAACCTGTTGAGGTAATGTTCAGCAAAGTAGAGTATGAAACTCACAGTCCCAGTAGCCCAGAGGTTGTTACCCTCATTTTGCCACATTAAAACTTAACTAACATTCTTTCAGACAAAGTTTGTGATATATATGGAGTTTGGAACCTATTAATATTGACTTTTCTTTAACAAAACCAGTCTAAGAACATTTGCCTTCTGATTGGTTAGTTTTTTCATTCTGTTCACCTTAAGCCAATCACAAGTCACATATTTTAGACTGGTATCTGAGAAATGTCTTGGAACTCTATGCCCTGCTATTTTCTGTGCCAAAATTTATCCTTCAAGAACCCTTTTAAGAAACTATGGTACTCTCTCTCGTGTAGTCTGCCCCATCATTTCCTCACAATAACTGTGCAGCCTATCTACTCTTTCACTAATCCACAGGGACAGTTCCTCAAGCAAATTACTTATTGATAATGATAGAATGAAACTGCTCTCTTGTCAATGCTAGGTCATTACAAGAAAATGGCTTCATATAAATGATACATTGTCAAAAGTGTCTGAGACAACCATGCTTTTTACTGCTGCCACTTTAACTAGCAATTTAGAGGTTTCAAACACCTATATAGTGTTTCTTCTACATCTCTCTTATTTAATGTTTCAAAGCAGTTTTGCTTCAATCACTTAGACACTTAGACATCTGTTCTCCAGCATTTTTTAACATCCCCTTTAAATCTTATCAAGTAAGTCCCAATTTAAAATTTTGATTTTATGTTACAAAAAGACTTGACAGTTTACCATTAAATCATGAGAAAAAATATGATGTCTATCGGTTTTATGATTTATAATGTGCAATAAGTCCATACATATTATACAAAATCAGGTTTTTATTTAAATGTCATGGAAATAAAATGCAACAGTCGCAATTAAATGAAAAATTATGAAAATTACACAAATGCTAAAATGCAAAACTCATAAATGTGCAATACTGCTGTATTTTTATTGCCCACTAAAATTGCATTATTATATGAAATCTCTTGAATGCAGTACAGCATAACACTGGATCAATCTGGAAGCTTATGATTTTTGAAAAGTATCATACAGTTATGCAATTGTGCACTTTGTTTTTTTGACTATATTGAACCGACGTCCACTGTGAAAACTGCATTCCCCCACACTCGCTACTCTCCTCCGACAGCTTACCACTGAAGCCATTTTGCATCAAGAAAACCCTTTTTTTTATCTCCGACAGTTCAAGTCAAGTTGATTAATGAATACAATATTGTGTGTATTTTTTAAAGCATCAGTATGCTGATTGGACCTGAGCCGTCATGTCATACATGCAGCTATTTACAATAACGCTGTACCTAAAATGTCATTTACACTGAAGCTGTCTGCATATCTGGACACAACTAAAGCCGCAATAATCTCCTGGGATAGCGTCCACTACATGACTCAAATTATCATTTACAAAAAATCTCTTGAAGACAATTTCTCCCTAGAGTCTGCAGGAAATTCAGTCTGCAAAGACGGAGTTTATGAAACCGTAAGTACTGTAACAGAAAACTGTTGTACATAATGATCAGAAAAACCTCAGCAAGTTATGTTAGGATAATGTGTCTGTGATATAACAGATTATGTGTACACAGTTTACCGCCATTGCATGATGGGGTAGATCTTGCGAACATGAAAGACCTTACTCATTAGAAATATCAATATGCTTGCACAATTATTACTGCTTCACAGTCACACTATCCTAATATAACTGTATTCTCTTCCATTTTTTCTCATTTATGGCTTCGTGGTAGGTCCAGAATTCGTGGTATTTAGACAGGTTCTTTCCCCATTGCTCTCATAAATAAAACAACCGAAGTAAACCAAACCGTAAATAGTTCCAGCTGATGTTTTAGTTGATATCCGTTGGAAAATTTGGTACTTATACCGTAAGTGTTGCTTCGTACTCCCAAAGTGAGTCTGAACATTTTGTTTATTATTGAAATGTGGCTTTTAAAAACTGGTACTGGAAGAATAGCTGACTGTTTGTTTATATATAATCAACTGATATTGATTCGCAAGACATAAAGATATAATTTTAAACGAGATTCTGAAATATTTTGGGACACTTCTGTTGCAAGTAACTTTTTGGTCGCCCCACGAATTCTGGTGCACATATTCCTGGACGTCAAAGGTCAACACACTTTATATTTTGGAAGCTGTGAAACAATGTGACAACAGCATAAATAAAGGAATCGATGTTAAATGTTAGATGTTCTTGGTTATATTTTGACCTTGATTGTTTCTTTGTTTATTTTTTTGTACTCTGTAGTGTTATAAAGAGTTCTATTTACCACGAAAACTGGGCCAACCAGCATACTTCTTGTCTTGTCATTTTGGAATTAGCAGATATTGTAAACTTGCACTGTCTTACCCTTTGTACATAAATGACGCCATCACAGAAGGGCAACATTCTACCCTATGTACATAATGCCATCTCAGAAAGGCAACATCTACCCTATGTACATTATTATGGCCATCTCAGAAAGGCAACATCTACCCTATGTACATAATGCCATCTCAGAAAGGCAACAGTAACTGTTACCCTATATGCATATCTCATCTCAGAAAGATGACATTTACCATCTGTACAAGATAAATAATATAATGTACATATCCAATGTTAAGAAGGTAACACTTACCCTATGTACATATCCCATCTCAGACAGGTATCTCATGCCAGACGCTATACCCCTCATCATACCAACAAGCTGTATTACTGTCAACTGACCATCATTTTTCTGAAATAAACAGCAGTAAAATTGAATAAATTGTACTTGAGTATGTCTCACAAAGTTAAAAGAAAGGAGAAAAGGGCTAATTTCATGTGCCATTAAAATTGGGAGACAATTGAAATTGCCTACTATCATAGATTTCTGACATTTTCTGATGTCATTACTTTGACCAATTTATGCTCATTAATCAGTATTTTCTGGTTCACACATAAAATTTTGACTGATGTTTTTGTCATTATTTCAAGGTTGGCAATGAAAAAATAATGTAACATATATTTTATGAGTACATGATAGGTTAGGAATCCACCAAGGTTGTGTCTCATACATATCATGACATCATTTACATTGTGAGATGTAAACATTTAATGATAAACACATAATTATATTGGGACAAATTGTTCACCGTTTACAGTTAAGAGTATGAACAGCGATTTCAATAATACTTTCAGGAACTCACATAATCTAACTGACAAAGAATGCGACTTATACATGGAAGGCTAAGGTACTATTCATTACTGAAACAATTAAGTACAAAGTACAGAAAATCTCGCTAAAGTATCAATTTAGTTTCATAAGAAGCAATGGCGTATTTTCCCCGGTCATTATTAGTCTATCTAGGGGTTCTATTTTTGGCGAGAGACATTTCTCAGAAATAACAACAATCATCAAATAATGTAATGATAATTAGTAAAGAATACAAATTATGGACTTTCTACAGCTGATCTTTTCTATGTCTGAGCCCCCTCATTACCTTTACAGACAAAGCCTCAGACAATTTCCTAAAACTCAACCAACCTTTATGAAGTGGAATTCAACATCTATATTGCTAGCACAAACAATACAAAATCTGCAAAACAAGTTGCTGTCGGTTACTTAATGTAGATTGAAGGCTGTCTGATTGATTTTGTTACATCTTGTTTTATCTTTTATCCGAAAAGACAAGACTGACTGATGGGGTTTTAAAGAATGAACAACGAAATTCATTCAATTGTCTAGTGAAACATTTTAGTGCTTGCATCAACACAAATTTGTAACCTCCTAAGTAAAACGCTATTAAATGTTAAAGATCTATAACCCAGATGCAACATAAACTGTAGAAATATTGGGACATAAATTCAAAAGATAATTGTTTTTCCTATTTCAACATCAAGCCTTTTAAAGAAAATTTAATGATCTGCCACTGTAAAACCAAGGTACCTTCAGTCAATGCACCTATGGGGATTCCAACCTTTACCTCTATCTGTCGTAATAATATACATCACAGCTTCAATGACATATACGAGAATTTTTATCCAGCAACAAGGCTTTATCTCCGGAATCTTTAGAGCAAATTCCATCATTACTTCATGATGAAGACAATCTATTATAAAGGACCTCTCTTTTTTTATGAAATAATGCCCCCTGTCTGAGAAATTAAAAGCTCCCAACAAATTTCAAATTGATTTCCTCTACATATATCGATGAAAAACAACATCCATATCTGACTTGAGTGCATCAATTACAGCGTCAAAGATCTGATAGACAAAATTTAAAGCCCCTATTACCCACAAATCATCCGTAAATTGACTTTTATCTGTTACTCGGTTATGATTTACCACCTAATTTCAGTCTTCGGAGATCGAGAGCCATTTTCAAAAATTAAGAAAGTAATTCCCTAGGAAATCGGTGGAAACATATTTAACGATATCGTCTGTAAAAATCATGAATGCCATTGTCACTATACAGATATAATGTGGTACAATAATAATATATCAAGAACTCCCCGGAGTAGAAATCCATGTAATTTAAAAGCCTTACACTGCGTTGCCACATAGATAACGCCGTACGCATTGCGTGGAGCGCTGCTACTTTCTGTGATATATGCTACTAAATCAGCGGAGTAGCCGACATATAGTGCTCTAGTCTCCCCGATGTATCTAATTCCCTATTCCCGGTCAAATATATCCCCAGTAAACATTCTCAGCTAGACATAACAAGGTTTCAGCGTTAACGTAATCACTAAACATTTTCTTCTGAAGGCATACATCAAGTTTAACTATCAATTCTATCATTATCTGTAATGTAGAGGACAAGTAAAACATCCGACCCTACAATTAACAAATGCCAACTTTTTCTTCAAACACCTACTTATATATTTATCAAAGGCCTAAATTATACATGTCCAATAAAGTCGGCATGCAAATTCAACTTAAAGGCTTCAAGAGGCTACAAACTTCCCAATCTCCCAGTTGCATGCAAAATCTGTCAGTCAATTTTCTTGTGAAGAAGTTATGAGATGCGAATTTGTTTTTTAAGTTCAAATAATGTCCATTATGTCCTCTGAGCAGACAATGCTTTAACATTATAAAGTTAAAACTTGATTACAAATAAAAAATAGGCACTTAACGAGATTGTATCAACCTTCTTGCCGATATTTTATTAAAATGCTTTTCAGAGGCCATACAGCACACTAAGATTGATCGTAAATACATTACAGTTGCCCATGGGGTATCCTTATGCTGAACTTGTATCTTTTGCACATCAGACAATACTGCAATTTGATTGGCCAATACATTTTTGTTTTTCCCTGACTGGTATTCAACATTTTTTTGTCTCCTGACTGGTACTCATATATCACCGCGTGAGGAATGTTAAATGGTCAAAGAACAGGGAATCATTCTGCAAGACAGACTGGTAAATATTAGATGAGTAGGCAATTCCAGACCCCACAGAGATAACATGAATTGGCAATTACAATGGTAAAATAAGGGATATATATTTGAATTACAACTTTCAATTGTTCAATTCAATACAAAACAATAGACATTAGCTGTAAATCAACATTGAAAAACTTCTATATGACGTGAATTCTCCTTGAAATTTCAATAAAAAAATTGAATGAAGAAATAACCGAAATCTATGGAGAAAACTTTGCTTGCAGCTATATCAAATATGAGATAAAATTGTATCACTGTAAACATGTTAGACTGAATGGGAGTCCATTAAATGTTGCTGTAAATGTTTGTGTCTAATATAGAAGGCATTAACTGAGAGTGCACACTGCAAACACTGCAGAAAAGTTAGATATTGGTATTACTAAAGAATAATAAATTCTAAATGAAATTATACTTCTGCTATACCACTAAGGTATAACAAATGGGTCATCTCCAAATAAAGTTTCTAGCAAGAAACGTTTCTACACACAGCATAGCTTATGGTGGAAAGCAAAGCAATGTTTGCCGTTGCTACTTTTACAAAGCTCCAAAACAACACTATTACAACTTCATGAAATGTTTCCATTTTTTGAAATAAAAACACTTAACAGTCGCTCACATGCAATTATCAGTTTTAATGTCGAGAACAATTCTTTGTGCTCAAAATGATTAAGAAAATATGAACTTATTCAACCAGTGCAGATAAATTTGCATGCAAACATCAAATACTGCATGAAAGCTTTTAGAAGCCACCCAACACTAATAAAACAAAAGTTTCTGAATTATTGATACACGATCAAAGATCGACCAGTGAAGTGCGTTACTCAAACCTCATAAACTTGTTAACAGAGCTCTCTAAATCAAATGGTTCATCAATTGACGCTTCTCAACCTCGTAACAGGAGAGATATCTCCTTTCAACAATACAATCAATATAACAATAAAGGTGCGTAGATAATTTGCAACAACTTTGCTTAACATGTTTAGACGCAATCAATTAATAATCCTGCAGTTCAATTCAACGATTTCAAAATACAGTGAAACCAGCGTTGAAGGCCCTCTCATGATAAAGACCACCCTAACAATGAAATGAAGACCACCAATCAATTTTGAACAGCTCTTAAAGTAATAACTGCAGTAATAAAAGTTTTCAAGCATTTTCATATGCATTAGATATTTTATTGATGTTTCATGATTAAATAAAGTATCAACAATTTAAAGCCAGCACTGTAACAATTCCAAATGAAAGCAATGCATTTAGTCCATATAATCAATATATACTGAAGCGAAAAAGAAATGCAGGGTAACAAAACATGTAATAATATCAAAACGGCTTTGTGTAGAAGTATAAAAATCGGTCAGACAATTATCTCGGTCACTGTGCTCATCGACCTAAAATCACTCAAAATCAGTTTAAATAGTAAGTGCATGATATCACTACTTCCACACATAGCCGTTTTGATATTATACACATTTTGTTACCCTGCGTTTCTTTTTCGCTTCAGTATATCATAACAGACTGAAGTTTTGTTTGAAAAAAAATGAACATGCAAGGAAAGTGACAGAAACTACCATAGAACAGAGCATCTGTGCATATAATCATGTGTTCAATGTTTTGTGTGTATTCAGATGTACACTACTTACCCGTAGGAAACTGTCTAAGGACCCGTTAGCCATGTATTCTGTGACTATCATGATTGGACTTGCTGCAAGTAGAAAAAAAATAGTCATTTTAAATGATCATATAAAGTAAAGGACTGGTGTACATGTAATAACATTCATTTTCTAGTGTACCTTTTAGCTGCAGATTTTTCAACAGTAAAAATTTTAAATGTTTTGTCGTCCTTCAATGTTCGTAAACAATTCACATGATACCTAGAGGATGTCAGACTTGGGTATTTATTTATTATTTCAGACATACGCTCATGCTATGTACATCACACATCCATAGCCTATGTTAAACGCATATTCCTATATCCTGCATAATAACACAGTTAGATCATTAACATGTCACATTGCAACAAAACTCTTCTCAAAGTTCTTAAATAAAACAACAACAAAAAACAACCAACAACTGATTGCAGGGGCAAAAGTGATAAAAGCGAATATATTTTATTAGCTGACATGTACTAGCAATGCATTTTAATTTGAATCCATGAACAGAAGTGTAAATTTCCATTTCGTGTCAAACAATGACATAATTTGCTTTATGTCTGACTTAAAACATAACCAAAATTGTTCTAATTGAAACAAATGGGAGTCATTCCCCTTAAACTGCGAATCAAATTTGATGAATTGCTTCCAAATTTCACAAAATCCCAGACATTTTCGAAACTTCTGGCGGAAAATACTTATTAGTTCCACGCCTCAAGGTTGGTTGTGCTATGGTTAAATTGAAGTGAAGGGCAAACTCTCTGTCAAGTTTCTAAAGTAAATCCATAAAATGTAATTTTAAAACTCAAATTTCTGTAGGCGTCCCTGCAATTAACTGCTGTTTCCCTAGAAAAACATGTTACTCTTACAACCATTCTCTCGCTGTGCTTATAAACAACTTCGGCGACAAAAAAGTTAAAATAAAATTGTGTAACAGTAATAGCACCATTTAATATTTTCCCATTTGTCTTTTGTCATTTTCTATAGCAGGAAAGAGCCCTGAAAGATTACATTTCTTTTTAAAACAAATTACAGATAACTGTCGGCAAGAAATATCATTCAATCACATATAGTCCTACGCTTTAAATGTCTAATTCTACGTCAAAAGAAAAAAAACCCCGTCACACGCAGAGAGATGCTGCATTGTCAGATACAGCAAACATTAAAGCAGACGCAAAATCACCATCAATCCTCAGTTCTGAACAAAAAAATTCCCAACATTTGTAGAAACTGAACAAAACTTCCCGTACATGCATTTCTAAAGGTTCAAATTCACAACAACAACAGAAACTGTTACTGCTGTCTATTCTAAGACACAGGTTACTCTCAGAGAAACTGAAAATTTTATAACTTAAATTAGGTGATATTTTAACAAGTTGACTGTGTTAGGTACTCAGATTTCATCCCGTCATGCTGACAGCAACTACAACAACATTTAAGTACTTTTCCCTAAAAAAAAGTTGAAATAGAATTGTGTCACAGTGTGTCATTGTAAATTTTTGAATGACGCAACTGGTAAAAAACTACTAATAATTGAGTTACAATGACAACTCACTGACCGTTTCCAGTTCATGACTGAATTGCATGCAGTGGAACAGATTCTGTGTAAATCCTTAAAATGATTATTTGGTTCATTCAAACCTGCTTCCCTTTGGATTTTTTAAGCACCAAATTACATCAAGAATTTCTGGAGCGTGATTGCTGGAATGGTCTCGCTCTTCCTAGATAATTCTACAATTTATTTGTACGACTGACAGGGTGAAACATTTTCTTCATTTACAAAGTGCTAATAAAGTACTCACTTTTGGTAACTACACCTTCCAGAAAGATCACATTGGGGTCGTCAAACTGTCCCATAATACTTGCTTCTGTCAAGAAATCCAGCCGGTTTTTATCAGTTGCTCCGGCTTTTAAGGTCTTAATGGCCACAGACATTTCTGGTCTGTTTGGTACGCGAAGTTTCCCTTTGCAAACATCTCCAAATTCACCTGAAACATTTGAAGAATATAATGCTGAACATACATCTATTTCAGAAGAACCTCTTTACTAACACGGCCCTTGTAATGAGTCAGTTAAAAATCACACCTTCAATATGACATATCTACCTGCACTTCCTGATAAAAAACTTTTGTGTAAAGTGTGTTAATTTTTCTGATTGGCTTAAAGTGAGATCAGATTCAAAACCAATCAATCAAATGCCATGTAATTGAAACTGATTCCAGAGGAAAGCATAACACTCTCTAGACTGCTATATGGTCACTTTGTTACCAGTCTGGTCCTCTACCTGTTCTCACCTATATAATGCAACTGTTACATACCTCCCCCTATGACAGACTCTATAATGATATGCTGAGCGTCAATCTCTCGTGTAAACTCCCTCACAGCTTGATTAGGGTCCTCGTATGTATGTGGGTCAACGTATGACTTTATTGTGCCAGACGGTTGAAACAGTGGGACAGTCACTGTAAACAATAATTAAAATCTATGATTATTGTTTTTTACATGCTTTCATTTTTTTATATATTGATTTTCCAAATGATTACCTCCAAAAATTTATGTAAAGTTATGATTTTTAATTAAAAAATTGAGCATACTGATAAATATGTAAGCGTTTAAAACCACCCAACTGATTGGATAGCACTTCATTGCTTGCTCTAAATATTATGCAGATTTTGTTAGAAACACTATGGCTACAAAAAACACAGAGAATTAGAGAGCCAACCAAGAAATTCCATTGACCATATGATAACTTCTACAACACGATTTCTTTCAGGCAAAATTTAATAAAAGATGAAAACTGTATCAAATAACCATACACTTAGATATAACTTTATGAAGTACAAGATATTCGGCTTTTAGAGACAGGAATTTTACATTGCCTACACATTTGCATTACCTTCAAAGCTTTCTAACAAGAATTATATATAAAAGACATTATACCAAGTAACATAATATATAAACTTACAAAAACATTCTGGGGTTGGGGCACCCTTTCCCTCCCCCAATGCACTGGGTCATCTATTGACCAAGGTTATTATAGATAAAAAAATTGCCATGACAACTTTAAATTCAATTTTCAAAGGGCCATAACTCCCATGCTTCTGAATTAATTCAACTGAAAATCAAGGGGCATCAACACTTTAACCATTTTTTAAAATGCACGTTACAAATGTCTTAGATATGGCTCCAGACATATATTGGGCAATTTTGGCTTGGCAAAATGCAGACAATTTTCAAAGGGCAATAACACCCATGTTTCAAAAGCAAGTCAACTGAAACTAAAGGGACATCAAATCTATATAGTAATAAACATTTCCATAAACTTTGATTGAATGTTACCGATGAGGTAGACATGGCTCCTGGAAGAAATTGCTTACGGACGGACATACTGACATACTGATGGATGACCAGCGCAATAACACATGTCCCTTTCAGGCGTATAAGAAAGGATATGTCTGTATCATAATTACATGTGTGATGAAAAAAACCCAGAAAATATGTGATTGTTAGATGTTGCGACACTAAAACCCAAAACTTGAAAGCTTAGAAAACAAATCACTAACAAATAACATCAAATAATACAAGTAGACATTCTTGCAAATTGATAAGGTGGCTTGCAGTAGCACTGTGTCAATTAATACTAAAAACTTCTACATGAAGTGTCTAATTAATCTACAATATGTACTTCAATATGCAGCAAACATCTTCAACTACAGATCTACACTAATTGGGGAAACTTTCTAGAAGAAGTGAAAATGAGAACTTCCGCAAAAATTCCCTCCCTTACTACTGTCTTAATACAACACAAAGAAGTGAAAGGTTTGTTGTTAACTATATTACCAATTTATAAGATGTCCACGTTTTTAAAATTGAATGATTAGTATGCATAATTAAAGTGAATATGTGACGCCATATTGTATGACGGTTTCCATGGAGACACATATAAAGCTGATTCATACATATGAAAGTAAGCGATGCAAGCACTGGTTATATACACTAACTGCAATCAGTTTGGAAGCTTCCTCTTGGCTTAAATGTGTTAGCATTAGAAACATTCGACGGCTTTTCAAAGTTTACAAATGTCATGTGACAAGTAAAAAGCATATCTAGAAGCCCAAAGAAATGCATTCTATACTGATTGCTAATTCTGCCTAACTGTGAAATATGCCTACCTATAGATCCAAAGCATCTTGTTTGCATCAAATTCCCCTTGTCTTATTAATTTATTGATAAATCATCAACTTTGGGTACCTACCATTACCTATTACGGCACAATAAATGATGCAAAATTTAAAGAATTCTTCAAATGAGATACTGTCAAAGAACTTTAGACATAGTTAGGCAGTCATAGTTAGGCAGTTACATACATGAATACAATGGTTCTCTGCTCACGCTGGAACTTTTGACCTTGATAATGTACTTCTTTCTCCTTACAGATTTGAAAAACTTGCAAATCAGATTTTAAGGCACCATTTTACTTTGGACATAAAATTCTGGTTTTCATCTTTTTAAACAGGCATAAATATTTCGTAACGGACACCCTGATGTTTTTTATGGTAATAGACACTAATGGATTTTTTTAAAAGAGACAAATATATCAGTTAGAGAGGCGAACAAGGCGCCTAAATGGACCATAATGTAATTTGTAACTGATGCTTCCTTCAATTGGGACAATGAGTCATCAACTTACAAATTTCAGAAAACATTAGCCAAGAGTGGTAAACTGTAAAACATCTCACATTTCATGATGCCAGATTTCATGACTTCTTGTAACTTGCTTCATTGGCCCGTTACAAAATTCTTAATATATTCTGTTTGATGTATCAAAAATCTTTTTGCAAATTTTTCCAATTTTAGAAATTTTGGGGGAAATGACTTGCAAATATATACAGAGAATAACTACCTCTTCTCAGAAATCTTTTCTTCAACAATAACATAAGAAAAGCTATTAACCTCTCTGGCAATTCATCTAAATTCATATATCAACTAAATGGGCATTAACATCATTTTCTAAAAATTGTATCTTTCCAAAAGACGCTTAACTAAATTTGGCAATGGAAGTTTTTTCTATCATTCAACAGATAGCAACGCAATGTCAAGGTCAAAGTTTCCATGGTGACCCAAAGGAAAGGTTACTCACTGGATCCGTTTATATGAGGCTCAAGTGGGGGGCAGTGCAGAACTGAATCAAGAAAATAATGAACGAGCCACGTTTATAATGCACATACACCCACATGTACCCACATATTACACTTTTATGATACACTTCTTTTAGCCAAGCACAGTTTGAGCTGTATTATAAATGACACATGTTAACATTATATTTACAGCATTTAAACAGTTTGAACTAAAGTCAATCAAATCAAAGTTATTAAATGAGATATTGTGGTTTTGATATTAGGAGTTTAAAGCAATAAAGATAAAAGTTCGGGAAATAGCTTATGAAAATGTCTGGATATTTGGAAAAGATATCTTTGAATGGTAATTAAGATATTAAATCCCTCGTTACCATCATGCACTCGGAGATAACTGAAGTGTCAAATCACGTTATCTAAATTAAAATCTTTCAAAGTTTTTAAGGAAAACATTTTATGATCTTTTAGCTGTTTCAACTCATAAAATTTACATTAACCTTTTCAAATTGCTCAATACCTGGTAAAACTTGCAATTGACTGAATGATATCATTAAAATGCCACACATCAAAATGTTTGTGTTCATCAGACAACTCAGTCATATTGACTTCTATGATATATTTTTCATATTTTACAAGACATAACTATGATGGCAAATGCGCATGGCGTCTTCTGATGATTTAGCGAGATGTTGAAAACAAAGCCTCACAAAGCGTTAAAACACTACATAGCGAAAAACAGAAAAAAATATTGCACTATTAATGTCACCAATGACCAACATAAAAAAACTAATTCAAACTTAAAAAGTTTGCACAAGGAGGAATCCCATTACAGTAGCATCTACTAGAATTGGCAAAATACCCTCAAGTTTCGGCAATACATTCTCAATTGTAATTTTACACCAGTCTATCAATAGTGTATTGGTTTATTAAAACAGTATAAATACACATGTATATAGACAAATTCTGAGATGAAAAATTCCAAATGTTTTAGTTTTTAATGTTTACATGTCCAAGAAATCTAGAATATATACTTTGTTATATATCTGTGACACGTATATGAGAAATTGGATCAATTATCACACATTAAGGCGCATGTGCATTTTCTTAAAATTATTCTGCCTGCCAGTTTTCTACAATAATTGTCTGTCCAATATTGTTCCACTGTTAAATATAAGAACCCAATTGTTCTGAAGTTAATGATAAAAGGGTGCTATCTGAGATACTGTCAACATGCGTGTTTTCTCAAAATTGCACATAGTATACTGGTGCAAACTTTTGGACATCATGACTGTGACTGCTATAAATAGTAACATGATCATGTCACTGTCACCTGACTTACCATGATGATATGGTCCATCAATATCAGCACTCTTTCCATCGCTTCTTCTATTTCTGAAGAGAAGAAGAAACCAAGTTGAAAGTATTTGCAAAAACCTTGTAGAGTTGTCAACAAAATAAATGTCAATATACAATTAAATTTTGCTGGAACTGCGAGAAAATAAACTTCTGCATTGGGTTTACACACACAAGACAATACAAACATGGCATGTCAGCCAATCAGATTTGATTATTCTCTGTTTGATATTCTAAGAATACTAAGTCTGGTTAAAGTCGGTTGTAAAAGCTCATGAGAGCTTATGTTTATTGTAAATGCCTTGCTGACTCAAAATAAATATTATTATATCCTATTGTCCTTCATTCACACAAAATAAGGCATGGTTCAAGTGTGAAACACCTTACTGGGTTCAAGTGCGACAAATGTATTTTAATACTAAAGAATGACTTCTTTCCAAAGCATAAGAAGCGATACTTTTTAGCAGTATAAAAGACAAATAATTTATGTACTTTTTCAGCAGCATTCTTACCATTTTGACAACACGCAGCATTAAATTTTTACAGTATAAAAACAGTACCTTTTACCATTATTAGCAGTACCTTTACATAAAAACACAGTAACTTTTCAGCAGTATAAAACACAGTACCTTTTCAGCAGTATAAAACACAGTACCTTTTCAGCAGTATAAAACACAGTACCTTTTCAGCAGTATAAAGATCATGATTGCAGCAATAGCCATGCACAGTATAACAGCAATGATTGCACCAACAATGATTCCAATGGATGGTCCAGCTTCCATTTCAGCATCTTAAAATATATATTTAACATTCAAACCTGCTTTACTGACACATGACAAAAAAAATATTTCTCATAGTACAAAGACTTTAATCAGCCTAGTGCTTTTTTGTCTAAGAGACTGGTGGTGTAGACCACTTCCTGTGTCTGACCTATGTAGACTATAGTCTTACTACACTTCCATAGTCTACATTGTCAATTCTTCAGTTTGTAAATTTCTGTTGAGTATCCAAAAGAACAATGAATGATACTGTACTAATTTGTATAAATTTACTATCCAAAAATGACCTAATGTGAACAGAGTTCTTGTCCAAGTCCCATGACAGGAAGCAGTTCAAGTAAGATCCAAGAACTCACCTCTAACGTCTACACCCTGTGGATATCCTAAAAAATCTACTGACCCATCAGAATTTGACAAAACATTCTACTCCAGTGAACACAAAGAAATATGCAAAATGTTTGGTATATTAGTAAATGGGTGAATTACCATAAGACCTTCCTGTCGTGGCCATGAATGGTTTGCTGAACTCTCCCCAACCTTCCTCTGTCTCGCCTTTTATCTGAAAAGTACAAAATGATATGGTTATAATACTATGTGTGAAGTTTCATCGAATCCAAGACTGGTTGAACAGGACATGAGCAGACAAAGTTTGTAACATTCATCCCGACAGGCAGATGAAAAACATGCAATCAATATGTCTCCTTTCTAATTCTGACTGGTTGGGTTGGAAAAAGAGGGGCGGTACAAAATAGGCCATTCTTAGATAATGATTACTGCCTCACTAATCTATATTTCACAAACTTCAAGACAGTTTTCACACAGATGCTCTCAAAATGTAATGTACTACGCATTTACCATCTCAGAGTTGTAGACAGACAGATATGATTTGCACTCTCCCTGGAAAGCTGTTTATTTATAGAAGACTTATTGCTATGTCCTGGAAACACCGTCATTTTGACGCAAATATCTTTCATATATATAACATCACTCCAATTACCGCCTCTGTAACTGTAGGGCTTCTTTATAGAACCAGTAATTTAATCAAACCCTCTTAATATACTGGCAATTTTTTATACCACTATCTGTGATGGAAGAAACGAACGCTAAGTTCCTCTTCCTTCCACTGTTTTCCGTAATCAAATCAATTAGGAATGTTCCAATACATAGCAGTTCTATCAGCCGTACTATAGTTTTATTGTTATTTCATAAGAATTTATTGCGGTCACATTTTCCGTAATGGAATATGTGAAAGACTCTAATTTTCTATTTTCTGTATATTTCCATATTTCCTACATTTTTACGCAACGTAATTGAATTTATCGTCTCAATCATACCTCAAGGATCTGAGAGACCGTATATTAAATTACGTTCATCAATTATTCACAATATGTCTTAGTTACATCTATGATGTTTTATATCTTAATCTATCATGATTGAGGCGGTAAGCAGAAAGTTCTAGCTTTTTTGGTCCAGTCTACAGATACTCCCATATTAAAGCACGTTATGACATCCCAGTAACTGTTGCAGTCGGCCAATCTAAGACTCAGGTTACAGTTTTTCAAGTAACGATAATCATTTATCATCTAAGGCCGACTCTACCTCCACCTCAATTCTGTGTTGCTTGAATTTATTTTATAAAGATCTCCCCCAGCCCTTCCCCACTATGACTTTTCTCCCAAAATTGTATTTCTTAATTTCATTGAAATGTGTCACACAATCCTACCATTTCATACTAATACTGAAACAGACATTTGCATGTGTAGACTTAATTCTAAATGACATATGAAATTAACTCCGACACAACATCTTAGAATCAGCAAATTTCAAATCTTCATAAAATGGCAAATACAATATGACATGTAAAGTGTCAAACAGGAAATTTCAAATGGGGAGAAACCTTTTTATAATTTGTAATTACATGGAATAAAGGCACGAAATTGAGAGGAAATTCGAAAAAAATCTGTTTAATCTAAAATTTAATCAAGTTAGATTGCGTCCTAAAGTTCCCTCACTGACACAGTCACAAAAACATTCAAATAACCTTAGCAGATGGTCGTTCTGTATTAGCCTAGTTATAGCCCCTCAGAGACCGGCCCTTAACTACAGGAAGAACTTATTTTTCATTCCCTAATTTGATGTGAATACATTTGACAATGTCCTCCTCTCGGACCACAGTACTAGCTCATTACATAGCAGACATTGAGGAAGTTCAATTAAATCTCTATCACAGATTTCCAAACTAGTCATATTAAATGGAACATATTGCAATTTCTACTTCTTTTGTAGACCAGTCCTGTATAGCACTTTTCGTCATATTTTTGATCGTTTTTTTTTATTCAAAAAGACTTTTTAAACCATACTGATTCAATGACAAAAGTACTCTGCTCTTACTCCATTCCTATTTGTAGTTTATTATTTTCTCGCCATGTACCATTTGAACCAAAGGCAAAAAATTGCCATAGAAAACTTGTCATATCAAATTGGAATTATAATTATTTATAAACTAAGCTTATATTTATTCAATATGCAGGGGAAAAAATCTATTAAATTCAAATTAGCTCAATATGCGAGAAGGAAAAATCAACCAGTTAATCATGCACAAATTTGTCTTGTGCGATTTCAAAGCCACCCAGCCATCTACGTCCTGACCTATTACGCCAATATTGAAATTCCATCATGGCGTTAAACATGCTGAACCACTCTATGGACAATTTGCCGCCTCGAAGCACCTATTTACATGTCTATCGTGGAAAAAACTTTATCAATGCTTAAACCGCTAATAATTTCTGTACGGGGAAATCAGAAAAGAACAGATCAAAGGGATTTTGTTTGTAGCACGTGGTAGCAGTATTTGATGTTTGGATAAAAGCGATTCTGCATCACTGGCTCGACACTAGAAAATGAGAATTCAATGAGAAAAGCTTGGCTCATGATTAAATAATTTTGACCAATGTCATTAGAATACACTGTTAACATGATCTTGTACTTTCAGATCTATATTTTTTGCTTTTCATTTATCCATAAATCCGTAATGCACAATCCCGTCTATTATTATTTTTCCAGGACTTTCGGTTGGTTTAGTAGTATAGGTACTTTCACCACAAAGTTCAATTCCTAAGATGAAACAGTAAGATTAAAAATGTCTCAAATGAAATGAAACATTTTCTGGATTTACTTCCTCAAACCCTTTACATATCGCTTACTATGAACCTAAACTTTTGTATCATTCCTCTACCATACCATAATGGACCTTAACTGCGATTTCTTCTATTATATCATTTTGCAACACTTTAAAATGCTCTACCATACATTTTGTTGTAAAAATGGTGTGCCAGAATGTTGTACATACTCTTATCTCATATTCTGTATTTCTGATGAGGTGTTTCAATGTGATACTGTTTGCACTGGTCACGTTCTCCTTGAAGCTGGATGCCCCATTCTGGATCTTGTGCACAACTTTGAAGCTGAGAACCTTATTCCCTGGATCCACGTTTACCTGTAACAAACAATAAAACATACTGCAGTGCACTAAACACTTTACAAATTAGGAGCGTGCACCTAAAGTTTGAGCTGTTCAGTTCAGTTGCTTCAGTTAATTGGTTTTATAAAGGTGTGGTCTAGAAACATTGCCTTCAGCCTGCTGAGACCCGGCATGTATCCTTTCATGTCTTAATGTGTAAAGTGAATGCCAAAATGTGCGAGATAGAATTTACCAGAGTACAATTTCCAGTTAGTTTTTACCAGATGGGTTCGACTGGTTGCCGAAACTATATCAACCGCGGAGACAAATGAGATCTATGAGTTAAAATTTGAGCAATGAAACGATTGATTTATATATCAAGAGATTTTAAAGTTGACCAATCAGTAGCCAGAATTTAAAAAAATAACCAATCAGCCAAGAGCCATCAATTTCAGATAAATACTTTTAATCTTCACTCACATCATTCAAGATCTGATAAATTTTGTGAAATAAGGTCACTTTCTACAAGACTTTTACCTGTGAAAAAGAAATATATTTGAAAAAGAGGAGAGCCCCGAAAGAGGGCCCACAGTGTGTCCTCCCAGTGCTCAATAAAGTGCTAGAATTTAAAATCCTTCCATGCATGACAGAGTAATCATGCATACAGTATTCCATTACTTTAAACACTAAGGGACCTTGACCTTTGAGGTAGGGACTTGGGTCTTGCACGGACACACCGTATGTGCTGACATTTGTGCCAAGTTATTTTAAAATCCTTCAAAGCATAATAAAAGTATAGTCCAGACACAAAGTATGCATATATACAGGATTCCATTACCTATAAACCTAAGTGGACCTTGACCTTTGTGGTAGGGATGTGGGTCTTGCATGCGACACGTCGTCTTGATGTGCTAGACATTTGTGCCATACTATTTTAAAATCCTTCAAGGCAGACAAAGTTACAGTCCGGACACGAATGTGTGCATATATGCATATATAGAGGAACCATTACCTTCAAACTCTAAGTGTGACCTTGACCTTTGAGCTAGGGACCTGGGTCTTGCACGCGACACGTCGCTTGATGTGCTAGACATTTGTGCCAAGTTATTTTAAAACCTTCAATGCATGACAAAGTTACAGTCCGGACACGAATGTGTGCATATATGCATACATAGAGGAATCCATTACCTTCAAACTCTAAGTAGACCTTGACCTTTGAGCTAGGGACGTGGGTCTTGCGAGGCGCGACACGTCGTCTTATGTGCAGACATGTGTGCCTAGTATTTTAAAATCCTTCAATGCAGACAAAGTTACAGTCCGGACACGAAGTGTGCATATATAGAGGATTCCATAACCTTCATACTCCAAGTGTGACCTTCACCTTTGAGGTAGGGTGTGGGTCTTGCACGCGACACATCGTCTGATGTGCTAGACATGTGTGCCAAGTTATTTTAAAATCCTTCAATGCATGACAAAGTTACAGTCCGGACACGAATTTGTAAGTGGGGACGCACGGACGGACGGACAGACGGACAGACGGACGGACGGACAGACGGTCAGACGGTGCGATTTTAATATGCCACCCTTCGGGGGCATAAAAACTTCTGCACATACCTCCCATACCAAGCTGATGAAAGTTTCACCCACATCGACCAATCGGATGTCGGCAATCTCTACAATTGACCTCTTTGTCTTAAATTCATATGTCACAAAGCTTTTGGCACTCGTTTTATAGCTGACACCATTTTGTGCATATATTTCCACAGTGTAGATAGTGCTTGGGCGTAGATTTGTCAACTCAATACTGAAACAAGAAAATTGGTTTCTTTAATAAATGCAAGTAAAACACAAAGCATAAGAAATACTTTTTTTCCATTTAAATTATAAATTGTGCAATTCATTTTCACAACAAATATTTCTGGTTGGAAAAATTTCATCAATTCTGGTTGAAGAATAAATTTTGAAAATTTATCAACATTAACCTTTTGAATACAGCAAAAGTGCCTTTCTTATCAAAAATAAGGAGTTCATCAGGTCATTTATAACTACTACATTTTGTGAATAGTTCTGCTGCCTTAATGCTGTGAATGTCTTATATGTCACATGATACTCTAGAAGTCTACAAGATGTGAGGAAAGCCTAGAAACCTGGTGGAGAAACATAAGTCTAGATTCCTTCTCAACTGTACTTAGACATACAGTCAAATAAAACATACAGAGACTGTGTATTTTCTTTAATGCAGGCACTGGGGATTATATCCATTTAGAACGTGGCATTCTTTAACCATAGATGCATTAAAAGCCGAGACAAATAGATTAAAACTAAAAACAACGCCAGGCAATAGAGGGCATATTGATTAAATTTTTTTTAATGTAAGCAATGGGGAATAAATTCTTTTAAAATGTGCTATTTCACTCAAACGGTTTCGTGAAAAAGGCACACAAATCTCTAGATCAAAGGATGCGTGGAATCAACTGCGCAATAATAACGCCATAAAAGTGTGCATTACTTCAATGTAAAAACACGGAACTCATACTGCACTGGAATAACGACTACAATTTAATACATCAGGCAAATACTTAAAAGAATTACCATCACACAACTTCTCAATATTTTATTAGAATATACAGATCTAGAGCCATAGCATGCTATCTCTGTCTCATTCAATATAAGATACACCAGTTTTACGGGTGTTCCTTGCTACCAGGAATACAGGAAATGCAGTCTTAAGTCCTCAGACTTTTTTCCTTTCAAAATGGCAGATCCAAACAATGGTGGAGAATTATTTCTTGGCAGTATGTTGAATTATATATTTCCTTCTACAGGAAATAAAATGTTCACAGTCATAGTAATTGCTATTTACAGCCAATGTTAAAGGCACAGCACAAATTTTCTTGCCTCTTTCAGAGATAAGTAAGATTAAGAAGTAAAGTCGAGGCCCCGAGACATGAGATATATAATGAAGAATGGCTTCTTATACAAATTCTTTTTTTTTTCGTGGTGTCTATTGATATTCTTTTCAATAGCATATCATTCATTTTCAGGCCAGCTGTAAACCAAAAGGGACCAGCACTAGACCCCTATCCTCCTAACGAAATTGCCATCATCCTGACATAAAGAGACATGGCATACAGGGGAGCTTGCAAACATCATCCAAACTCAACGACAGGACTGGTCATAGTGATTTCAAGCTACAACCCCTGGTTTTATATCTTCAAAAAATGTCATAAATGTTGAAACATTTTTTTACTTTTTTCAGGAAAGGTCCTACTGAGACACTGAAATTGCAGCGGTATGAAGGGAACACAATCATGAAATATAGCGCCAAAAGAAAATCTTCGTCACTGGTTGTTACGTACCTGGTACTGTTGAAGCCAGAGGCTCGTGGACTGTACATTACATCATCTTCACAGTTCTTACATTCTATTCTGTACATAACATCAGACCTTCCACCATCATAGGATGGTGGTATCCATGACAACTGTACCATCGTATCCTTGGTTACAACAGCTGTAACGCTCCTTGGGCCTGAAGGAGGTTCTGCAAGAGGAAACAGAAAATACTGAAATCTGGCTCCCAGCTCAACATTATATCAGTGTAGACCAGACACTTGCATCCACTAGATATCTATCATTTCATCATTCAATATTTTAGAGATTTAAAAACAAGGATCTTTAAGTGGAAATTGATCTTTTGAAGTACAAGACAATCTTTGTGTGGATCCACGGACTATGGTAATAAACATCTAAAACCATGTCTTTCTAAAAGATTTTCGTAGGTTTTAACAGCTACCTGATTTTATATTAGCTATGTTTTTGTTGTTGTTTTTTTAATTTGTATTTTTAAATATTTGTAATAACTTTATACTATACAGAAGTTATATTTAATGGCTCCAGGAATAAATTACGTATTTCGAGGGTTAATCGTGAAACTATTGTATCTGCATTTTGTAAAAGTTTTCAGGAGGAAGAAAAAACTGATTCATTTAAAGAGTAAGGTGTTGTGTGATGTAAAACTCACTACCATAGCATGAAATACTGTATAAACATAACCCTTTTGAAAAAACTTAATTCAGTTCACTATTTCTCAAGAAATGAAAAGAAAGTGTCAGATACAATAGTTTCACGCCGAAAACACCATAAAATCAGCCTTGATGGTCAGTATGAAACTATGTATCTGCACCATTTTTTCATTTTTTCTCTTCAAAAAGGCTCTATTTTAGGTAATTAACAATATAAATAGGAATTTATAAGTTATTATCATGTTATTTCTACATTTTGTTGTATTTTATACATTTTTGTTTTGTTCATTTGAAACGAAACTATTGTATCTGCATGTTTCAGTAAAATTATGTTTTAAGTAATTTGTATTCACTTTAGGACATGGATTCTTGATATATTATTGAAAGAAACAAATTTGGATACAAACAATTTAACTATTAGGCATATAAATGATTTACTGTATGTTACTAACTTTAAAATATTGCATTATTTATTCATATTAAATATGAAAATGAACAAATATTGCATTATTTTGAAGTTCAGTATAAATAAATTCTGTGTTAGGTGTATAAAATTAGTTATGTCCTACTTTTTTGACCAATCAAATGTTTTCAAATAAGTGCATGGTTTTCAAGTTACACTAAAGTACCATGGCAAAATCTGAAAATACAGGAATGGTATCTAGTGTGCCAGCAAAGTATGAATTAATAGATTTATGCAATTTTTAGACTGCAGCAGTTTCCGATTCAAACAGTTTCATAAGATGTCTGAACAATGTTTTTGCGTAAATCAGGCAATTTTGGTGCCAGTGTCACTGAAAACAAGAAAGAGAATGTATACTCAAAATGTCCATGGCATTTCTTTTCCTTAAGTATTATGTAATAGTATGGTTAATACAGACAATTTGAGTACTGTTTGTAAGATTTTCTTGTCCCATCATGCCCGAGATCAGCTGAATGATGGCTGTAAAATAGTCAAAATTTCAGTTAATTTTGGTACAATTTATAACATCCTTGAAGAACACTGTTTGCTATGAAACAAACAGAAAACAAAAATGTTGTAAAAATCATCTTGCCTAAGAATACAGTTAGATATATCTATCAAGCACTTCCTACAGTTAGATATATCTATCAAGCACTTCCTTTTGTCCCGTTCACTTTCTACCATTTCTGGGAAACCAAGATGTAAGTTTTATTTTGTACATCATGTCACCTTGTCGCTATTTCATTAAATCAGAGCAGACATTATGAAAAAGGCATGTGCATTGCCTCTCCAAAAAGTGCAAAATTTTATTATAAGGTCATGTGGACTCGACTTCGACAGTTCAGAGGTTTTGCCCATGTAAGTTCTTCGTTCAAGGGACTGAAAGAATAAGATGTCACCAGTTTTATGATGTCTAACAACACTTATTCTTTTAATTATTAACTTACTTTCCTTAAAAAATAATGTTCTACTTATTTTGTTTAAATTATAATAACACTATGTCTTATAATTTACAAATTTAATTTTCTAAACCTTGGTTTCTATCTTTTATCTTAGTTGTAAGTTTGTGACTTGATGATACTTTAATTGAAATATGGCTACTTTCATTATACATAAGGCAGTACATCATTATATAAACATAATAACGAAAGTGAATGATTTGTCAATGTTTTTTTCATTATTTTATTAGCACTCGCTTCTTCCATAAATTTTTTCGTTATTTTGAATGAAAATTCAGATGTTTTTTTCTTGATCCTGCCATACTGGTAGTTAAGATGACTTTTATTAATATATATAGATACATATAGCAAACAGTTCTAAAACTTCCAGCCTTTAAATGCAAATGCAGATTATATATTACTTAAAGAGAATAATGTCAGTTTAAGTGAAACTATTGTATCTGCAAAAGCAAGTTACATTTTTAGCAATATTTTTGGCAATTCTGATATGGCAGTCAGTGTTTGAAATATATTCAGGTAATGTAAGTAAGTATAAGCAATTTTATGAAAAGAAAATCAGATTCAATACACTTCATATTTTGCAGAACGGTAAAAACTTTCATTGTGAAACTATTGTATCTGCACTTTTAGTCAGATACAATAGTTTCACAATGAACAAAATTGATAATGCAGATACAATATTTTACACTTTTTGTTAGTTTATAGTGAAAACTTTGAAACTAATTTCTGATATTTTGTCACATTGTGGGCATGGGTAAGACAGTTAAGAAAAAGACATAAAAGCATTTTGGGTCAAAATGTCAGATACAATAGTTTCACGATCAACCCTCGATTTGCAAATTTTCCTCAGAATCCTACAATAAGTATAGATAATGACAGGGCATACCAATCTAATATATTTCATGAAAAGTAACAGTAAATACTTGAACAGTGCAATTTTGGAAAATGAGATATTTTATGGGTTGCTCGTACATTCCAAATATGGTTACAATTTATATATAATGTTTAAAATGATCACAGAATTCAATACTTCGTGGTAGTCTAAATGTTCCAATTATATCAAACCAATCAAAGTAACATGATTTTTGTTTTCCTGTACCCTGTGGATTACAGATGTACCCACTTTATTACTCAATTTTCTGCAACATAGCTCAAACACAGTATATTCGTTTTTTTACACTACTCTTAAATGTCATGAAACATTTTAAATTTGTCTTAAGTATCTGCATCATCATTTTAAACGTTATCATCCTTGAAGAAAAAAACTCATTTACTGTAATAATGTTTGCAACATACGCTTCAGTTAGATGTTATTCATAATAATAGTCAGTCGTAAAACGCTATTTTATCATTTTTAATATCGGAACCAAAAAACCGAGATCTGAATGAAGACCAAGTTATAAAAGTCTTTTTATAACATCAATTTATTTTGATAACTTAATTACAGCAATTTATATGCCAAATGTAAGCAAGTCGCAGTGCATATCTCACGAAGGATTTTTTATTTCGTAAAGACATGCAAACTTAATTGCATTGATTGCCATATTAATTTTATCAACGTTAAGGTTACGCATGCATCGTTTTTCAAAATGTACTTTTTTTAAACAAATATGAATTAATCAGGAAAGATATGATGGAAATGAAATTTCAATGAGCTTTTGTACAATACTGCAAATTAAAATGTAAATGTGTGTAACCTTTATGCTGCCTTTTTCATAGTGTTAAATGAATTTTAGTGTTTGCACATTTGACTTTATGAATCATTGAAACACAGAATATACACAATAAATGATGCAAATCTTTTGATACTACCCTAGCTACCGAGTACAATCTTAGCTCGCCTAGCACTAGAATACTATGACTTTCCTCCTTTTTAACGACAAAATGAAATATGCCTAGAGAAGGGCAGCAGGCTGATAAGGATAGTTGTCTATAATTAGTAAGACCAGCTTACGAAAAATAGATGCCAGACCAAGTATCAGCTAGAAGTACACAATCATGCAACACTGTCTAGGCGACAATCTGGAATTGCAACTTATGTTTTTAATCTTCTCCGCCTTCAATAGTTATCAGATTTTCTGGAAAGCAATTGGGGCTCAGGCTTGTTATCTACAAATGAAACCTGAACACTTGGCTTACCCAGACAGTGGCCACCCACTCTGAAAACTAAACCCATTATCTGAAACCAAAGTCCCAAGAAAATATAATGTATAATTCTTTTACACCAAGTACAAAATTTGCACTAAATGATAGCTGGCTTGAGATCATTTACATTAAATGTCATTTCCTTTGCAAATATAGAAATTGAGAAACGAGATTCTAGGAAATTTTAGATCTGTTGCAGAAATTTAATCAAATATTTATACAGAATTTTTGTTTTTTCATAATACATTACTGCTCGGAACAGACAATCTTTGATGGATTAAATAGCGAAGCTGTTAACATCCATTAAATTGAAAAAAAGATCGTCTGCTGTTCTTGTAACAGACGGAAAAATATCTTTGAAAATGCCTTACATTTTAAATCAATTTCTAAATGTTTGTTTCCTGACAGAATTGTCTCCCCGGTATAAAATCTTCTATTTCAGAAATGGTGAAGCGTTCAATGCAGTTCAAATTTGAGGAATAAAATTCTTTCGTCGGTGCTTGGGTGTTGATATGAAATGTGTACATATAGAGAGAGCAATCTTAAAAAATATTTATACCAGTAGGAACGGTGCCTGAATTGACAGTAGTGTTACCCATGCCTGAATTGACAGTAGTGTTACCCATGCCTGAATTGACAGTAGTGTTACCCATGCCTGAACTGACAGTAGTGTTACCCATGCCTGAATTGACAGTAGTGTTACCCATGCCTGAATTGACAATAACTAAGCCTGAATCAGGTGTAACAATTAGTGATCAGTGCATTCATACGGAGTAGTTCTATCAAGTCTGTTTGGGAACGTTTTGTTTGAATTCCTCTTTTACACACTTCATGAATAAGAATAAACTGTGTAATGAATAAGCTATAGTCAAAAGTAAGTTTTTCTAGATGTCTGCCAACGAAGTGTGGTGTACTGTAGCAAAGGTGATAAAACATAATTTAAAAGTGCTTTTCTTCATTATCAGATTATTTAAGTAATCCCCACAAACGTTATGTTTCATTTCCCGGAAAATTACCCGTAGGCTATAAAATGTCTATTACAACCATTCCTTTCATACTCTCATTCATTACATCCTATAATGCACTTCTACACCTTTACTTATTACTGACATCAGTTTTTATGAGTTCATCTTTAATCCACGAAATGCTTTTCATTAAGTGCGTAATTTCTAATTTATTCTTTAATCTACACATGTTTCGCAAGCGACTTTGCGTACCAGATATCTATCGGGCAAAAATAAACATATTAAAAACATTAGTCTTAAGGGATAAAAGACCCAAACGATTACTATCACTAAAACTGCAATTATTCATCTTTTATATAAAAGCGACATTTCACTCTTTTTTGCATATATTATCTTTATCGGCCACAAAATTGTTTCGACGAATTTGATTTATGACTTTATTTTATATAATCTCGCCCGATTTACTGAACAGTGAACAAAAATTTGCTAGCGTTATGATTTAACAAGGCCACCCTTACAAAGTCACAGATTCTTTATTCAAATGACTTGCTTTTGTAAAATATTTTATCGAGAGTTTCACGATTTATACTCTCTCCGGACAAAGGGGAAACCCGTCTTGTGTCCGATAACATCAAGATATTTTACTCCCGTTGTCAAAGCACATAATACTGTCTTACATAGAATGGCAATTTACAGCAATTACTACTATGATAATTAAAGTGAAATGCTATAAGCTTGCTAGAGACGACGACAAAAAAATTCAGGCCAAATTACAAGGAATGAATAAGCTTGCTTATACTTTGGGTGTATACACCATTACATCTGACAAATTATTTGATGGTAATGAGATTTAGCACGAACTATAAAAATTTTCATAAAAAAAAAAATGAAAAGCCGTTACATGAAAATACGCCAGTGAGTACTAAAATCCTTTGTTGTAAAAGCAACCCGCATCAGCTTCAAACATCCATTACACTTTTGTTATTACATATTATTATGTTATGTGTGATTATATCATGTCATTAGAACATGTTTTTGTTTCTTACATTAAGAGAGAGTCATGAAGTGCAGGTCTGTAAATACATATGACCTCATAAAAGTTTGCCTACCTACGTGATTGTCGTCTTTATTCAAACGGAACTAAAACGTCCTAGTGCAGACAGCTGTTTCTAGATTTAATATATGATAATGTAGCTTTGAACAATAAAAAAGTGACCACCAGCTGTGAGTAATACGACTTATTAGATCCACCTCCCAGCACCGCCCCCTTTTAACCCCTCTGACAGCGTCGCGTATTCTTCCACTAAGCAATAAATTATTACATCAAAAACAAAATTGCAGTTGTACAGTACAAGTAATAAAATTACCGCATTTTTACATGGAAAAATGCTTTGAATTTTCCGCCAAACTAGTCAAAATATAGATTAAAATATCTCTTGTTATAAAATGAGTGAAAGAACATCCCTTTATTGCCATTTGTAGATGCGTTTTACATTTAATACCAGTATAACTTTTAACTTCAAAGAATAACACTACACGAGCTTTCTTTAATTAACCATATAGTTAATATTTCGCATCTGATGTTTTTGCTGTGCATGCGCCTGATACAAGTTGATTAATCAAAGACAAAAAATATCATAAAAACATCAGACAACTGTTCAATACATTTTAATGAAGAAACGCTACTGAATGCTTTCCAATATCCGTGTGTTAAGACAATGACCTTTTTTCATTTTTGTGAGTGTGTGCAGGACTAGGGGTTACAAAAACTAATTATATAATAAACCCATTAGTATTACGACTAAAGACACCACCTGACATATGCAGCAATCTAGTTTCTGCAGTTTAAAAAAAAAAAAATTTAACTAACTGTTAAGTTATCAGTTTTGATAGGAATAAATAAAAAAAATATTCTTATTCCTTTTTTTTTAAAATAATTGATACATTTATCCTGCCAATTTTGTTATGCCAACATCAGAATTATAGCAGACAACTGTACAATTGCCTACATTGATAATTGATAACATAAAACCCAATCCCCAAAAGCCCCATGCCAATAAATTTTTGACAGACAATTTAAGATGGGTGCAATTTTTTCCCATTTCCTATATAACTGTGAAGTAGTTACCAATATAAGTCTAAGAACACGATTCTTTTAGCACATAAAAGTATAAATTGTCACTCACAATTAAATACAATTACAGGCCTTTGTAAATTTCTTTTTCAACAATATGTTAAATCAATTTTATTGAAATCATTTCAATTGCATTATTGACATTAAATTGTACAAAATTATATTTAATGCTGTGTGAATGGCTAAAAACTGACAGATTAAACAACGTTTTACATGCATATTACTTGTCAAACATAACCTAAGACTTGTTTCATTGCAAGGTATATAATTATCATGTAAGCACCAGAAACGGATGAATTCATTTGGCAGTGTCAATAACAAGATCTTGTTCCTCATATCCAGAATAAGTTATATCCATAAATTATATAATTTTCATAATTATTAGCTAACAAAGGAATGAAATAGGGCCCAGAAAATGTGTTCCTTGTACTGAGAATTGAACTTGATCCAGAGTTTGTTATACAAGATATTTTCTGTACCATGTTATATTGTATTATATAAGTGAAACATTAGAATAATTCTTAAATAATTGCCAGTCATATGAGAAGCACATCGGCTTCATGACTTTGTATGAAACCCTGCTATGATTGGGACCGCACATTTCTTGCAGCACTTAATGTTTATCATGGGAAAGTGATTTGAATCTGGGGGCTTTTAGGTCCCCAACCCGGGGGGGGTATAATGCGCGTTGAATCTGGATTCATAGGCTTTACATGGCCATAGCAATAACACTACAGTTATACCAGATTAAACGAAGTTATTGCAGTGAAAAGACTTTTCAGTCACTGTGACTTATAAATAATTAGACACACGTGTTGGCAGACAGACACCATTGTGGTACTTACGTGTGCACGGCATTGTTTTATTGTCTGCCGCAGCCCTGTAATAGTTGTTGTAACACATGCACTCGATCGACTTTGTCCCTTCTGTAAAACTATTGTTTGGGCACCGATGGCATTTCTCGTCGCTTGCGTGCCACTTAAAATAATTCTGCTTACATGCTGAAATAAAAGGAAAAAAAAAGTTTTTATATCATGATCTTTCACTGAACAATTTCTCTCATGACATAGTACTTCCCCTCTGCATGCAAACTGCGTGCATATACAAGTTAACACTGTTTCAGGTTTTCTGTCAGCTTAATCGATACTAGTCAATTTTCATGATATTATGCCACACAAAAAAACTGACAGAAATCTTCAATATGACCATCCTAACATGATGTTTCTTTCTTGCTGCAGGCATTTAGACGAGTACTTGAAAGACGTTCAAAGTAATTAAATTAGCATCATTCCGGTTAGTTGGCGTAATAATTATCTGCTGTCATCCAATGAACAAGAACTGTTCTTATATATTTCAGTGCAAAACAACAAATAATTACAGGGTACAAACAATAACCACTCCCTGAGCACATACCGGTAATGACTGCTCCCCAGTCACATGATCAGTCATGTGATCACTAATTGACTGCTTTACGTGACAATATAATAATTTCATAGATGAAAACAGAACAATAAAAACAAATTGACAGGGTATATTAATTATTTTATCAAATTTTGTTACAAAAACGCAAAAAAAAAAAATTCTGCATTTTTGGTAAGAATGAAAATGCATTATACTGGCATCAGTTCAAGGAGACTGATTTCAGCTGAAAATGTTCATGTCATTTAACATAAAACTTTTTAGGTAACTGAAAGCTATTTCTGTATTTTTAACAATCTTTTTATAGTAGAATCACTAGACTGCACACAATGTGGCATTAATAATGGAAGAGCTTTGACTTAACTACACCCAGAGATATCCAATACAGATCTGGCGCAAAAAAAAACAAGATTATCTCAAAGACCTGGCTGCTATTTGAGAAATTTATAAAAAATCTAAAATAAAGCTGAGCCAAATTTACCTAAGCCTCCCTCCCTTCTCCACACTCCTTCCCCCTCCCCCACACCCCCTCACAAACTCACTTACTGTGTGTCATAACTGAACAGAAAATACGGAGACTTTACATGATACATCAATGACACAAACTTGAGAAATTCAACCTTCAAGCATTAGTGTAAACTATTAAAGTCTTACTAAATCACTTAATTACAGGTTTACACATGATTTATGGTAAAATCGAAAATTTCTCATTTACCTCCGCATGATATCACAAATTAGACACGTAATGGCAAAAATTAAAAGGTAGGCAAATCTCCAGGTATGACATCTGCTAATTAAAGTTACAACTCCACCTTTTAAAAAGTTTTAAAATTATATGACATTTCGCCGAGATGCATTAGTGTAAACTTATATGCCAATGGTAAGAAGAAATATAATGAAAGATTACAGTAACAAAATAAAATCTGTAATATATTTGAAAAATTTCATTTGGTTCTCTAAGCGGTCTGAAATATATCAAAACAACAAGGTTCCAGTATAAAATTCCTTTAAAGTATTTCTGTATTATTGAAATAATATGCTATCAAATCACAATTAAAGCTTTACAAACGCTTCTGAAATTCCAATATAAACATTATACATGGTGCATTTTATGTGTTAGCAAATCATTTTGGAAAACTCAAATTTTTTCCCGGAAACTGTGACGAAGCAGCAGAGCTTTAATGTAAAATGCAATCAGAACTTTACAATGAATTGATCCCTTATAAATTGATGTAAAAGATAAGCATATTATCTTATATGTATTTTAGATGAATTTCTCATCAACTTAATGTGTAAATTTTCAATTTAAGTTTCATATTGGCACTAAGTCTTATGTTTATGTTATTTGCTTAAATTATTTTTGTTGCACATTAAAAGAGAAAACAATCATTTTGAAAATTACTGTTTATGTCAGTCTTTGTTAATTACCAATTTTAACATTTCTTTTTTCACATAGACTCTCAATAAACCAGAAAATAGACATTCCTACATAAGAAATATAAAATCTGGTCAGAATTATTTCACAATAAAAACAGCAATTTACATGATAGCAAAAATATTGGCTACGTGAAGAATTCTGCAATAAAACCGGGTTATTTCTTACGGAAATGTACAATTTTATGTAAAATCTTGTTATAATTTGTAATTATCGACATAAAAATGAAAAGTGGGGTCTGTGATGTATTTTATGCCTAGATTATAAAGCAATCTCCACAAGAGTAATGTAGACAGAATATACGGGGAGTATGTAAAACCTACGTCTATTTCAGGTTTAATATTCTCCCCGCTATTTCTGAAATTGTTCCCCATGTCATATTGCATGGATTAATAGCCAGTAAAACCAAGGAAAGCCATTTCTTTTATTGCGAAACTATTGCACATTCAATCTACTGAAATGAAAATTACCATTTTACACGAGTCTACAAGAATTAGTTTGTGAAGACGAACCGATCTATTTTTTGAAGTGGAGGAATTGTTTAGGGTAATTATAAATTACATGACCAATCTGCTTCGCAGCATGACGGCACTAAGTAAATACATTGTCAAACATTTCTTTGGTACAACAAATCTCTCAGTAAGCTGCAAATTATTGCCTCTCCTGTTTAATCTTATGCTCAAAATTCAAAAGATTCATTCCAGCAGTTTTATTTCTAAAAAAAAAAAAAAAAGTATATGATTGTAATGTTTCGTAAAAATTATTTTGAATATTGGCCAGCATATTCTAAGAAGAGAACCATTTGTGTTTTCCTTTCAGTTGCCATGACAACCAGAATCCAGCACTGAAAGAAGTTCTTTTAATAGTCCTCTGTTTTATAGGGCCTGTGAAGGCTGTACTCTGGTTTCAAAGAACAAACTCTTATGCTTATAAAACCTTTCTTTGTCCTCAACTGAGTATATATAATCATGCTTATGCAGACTTTGGATCAATGGTATATTTATTGCAAAATTTTATTAAATTGTGTCAAACAAGTTTTTCTATTTTCCCTAACTATTTCAAATGCCTTTTAAACTATATATAGCTCCTTTGTTTCTTAAAATGCATAGTGCTAGAAGTTAAAATCCTTTTTTTTTTCTTCTGTGTGTCCCGATGAACATCTGAAGCAGCACGCAATTATTCTTATTTAAATGATGACACAAAGCTAACTGATTTCGTTACTGTTCTTCTTAATTCCACACGCCCTAACTCGTTCCCTCAAAGCCTTTTTCCTTGAAAGGAATCCTGGAACATTTCTCCAATCCATTCTGTCAGTCAAAATATCCTGACCGTTAATTGATACAATAATTCCCATCAATCAATTAGAACGATGACAACTAAATCTTTACTTGACCGGAAAAACGCCCCACTTCAGCCTAGCGGGTCATCCCCTTACACGGCCCTTATACAGGTCCTTGTGACAGGCTTAATAGGAGTCCATTTTTCCTATTAGACGTAACCATCGGTCAAATATGGCATAATCGTCCACTCTGGCCGGAGTTCATACCCTTAGATGGCCTTTTATCACACTGGGGAGTCATTGTCATCATGAAATATGGTTACATGAGTAACTCATTTACACTGATCAAAAAATTGATTTTTTCCTTTCTTCTTTTTGATTTCACTGGGAAAGTGTTCTAAATTGAGCTAATTAATTTATGTGTGATGTGAAATTTAGGCACTTGAAAAGAATCTGTTGACTTGCATGTAAGATGTATACAAATGAATAAGATTTAATGCACAGTTGTACTGCACTCAACTCAAAGTGATTTTCATGAGACATAACATAAAACTACCCATTGCTTATTCCATCTGATTTTTCTTTCTTACTTTTGTAGTTTTTCTTTTTAAATCATGATAGAATTTTAACCATAAAGAAAACACTTCATTATTTCCAGGAGCTTCAGCGATTGCAACTAAAGACAAACGTCACACTCTGATGCAGTAAGCATGTCTTTCCTTCATTCAGTCAGATGCATTCTGTCATGGCTTCTGCATTAATTTTGTTCCCAACTTTTCCTAGCCTTCACACAATTTGTGGTACAGGCTAAAAATTCTCCCAACACCTCTCATTAATGTGCCACTGTCATCTTGTCTGTTTCCTGGCTGACCATTTCTAGTAATGTTAGGACCATTAACATTCTTCAACACTCAAAATGCACTTACTTCTACACATTTATATAACAAGATACAGTGTTAATGCCTGACCTCACATGCTTCCCCATTTCCTGACCAAATTTTATCTGTCATTACTGACCATTCAAACAACTTCTGAACATACCAGTAAGCTGTCAATTAGTGAACTCTTGAAATATATTCCAAATATTTCTGAAATTGCTACAGTTAACTGGCATTAGAATACGTTCAATCTTTCATGTTTAAGCTGCTGTTTTAACTCACTTTTAGACAATTTTCTCTAATTAGGCTGGTCCAGCATTGTACTGTGTACATTCCCTTCCTCTGATTCTTGTCAAGTCAAAATCAAGTTGAATGTTCCTGATTATCAAATGAATCAAAATTAATACAAAAAGGACTGCATGTAATTTATTACCAAGGCCAAAGATTTCAAACCACTTCTTCCATACCAGAAAAACACCTTTTTTTTAAAATACAGTGGTATAGTTTTAACGTTTTTTTTTAATTTAGAAATAATTTCCCCGCTAAAACCTTGATACTGATCGCCACCTGATCAATCTCTTAATTCCCTCCTGAGTGATGCTCTATCAACTGATAACCAGAAAAATTGTGTCTAAAACATATACAATGACTAAACTCCTAGGAAGTGCGTATTCTGCTTTGAAATTTACGTTAAACTAAGTATGGACTTTTTTCTCCTTATTTAGAAATCGTAAAGCTTAAATTTGAGATTACATTTAACATCATATTTATGTTTGATAAATTTCTATCATCTTGCTTCTCATTCATTACACAAAATTCTTCACAGTGCTGTGGTCATTACGGGTCAACATTTTCACAATAAATTTTTCACATGAATGGCCAATTTAACCGATCCACTGCCTTTTATAAAACTTCTGTCAAAACATTTTCGCATTACCATTTATAAAACGTTGTTGAACCTGGTTCACCTCTGGTTAAATCGTGGCCATTATCTCCGCCAGCTTCAGTGAACAGTAACAGTGTCTCCTTGATTTTTTCGACATGTTTTTTTACGTGAAAGACCGGCACACGACAATACAGTGAGAAGTTAAGTCTGTTTACGACATACACAACTAGCTATGTAAACTTACATATAATTATAATTCATGCCTTTGCATATAACATACATTTTGCATTTAACATAATTATTTTTTAGAGTATTTATATACCCAAGCCTAAAGATTTGGCTGAAAAACTGAATGGTTTCAAAGACATCTTTAATGTCTACAAAGTAAAGGAGGCGGATAAATCAATAACATTATGCATGTTACATGAACATAGGCAACACAAAATAGCATTTAAAAGCATAACTGCAAGAAGGAATTTGTTATTGTTGTTGTTGTTTCTAAATTTTCATTTATTATATCAAATTTTCTATTCAAAGTGATGTTTCTGTGGGGAAATTTATAATTTTCAAAAATATTACCTCAAGTGTGTGGAGTGAGCAGCTTTAAATAAAACTAAGAAAAGTTCATTCTATTTTTAGTTGTTATGAAATGAATTATTAATCTTTCTGACCATTTTATCACCCTCATTATACTAACAGTACCCCTGGCTAACTTGATTTTGTTATGGATCAGTAAGAAGAAAAAAGAAGCTGCAAGCACATAAATAAGGTAATCTTGTGTGAAGTCTCATATAATGTCATATAGACGGGTCAGATTTCTCCACGATGACACCATCGTGCTGGCCGAAGACAAATGATCAAAGCATGAAGCCCGACACATTTCGGTCCCCCGACGTTAAAACAGAATAATTTTCCGATTACTCGGACAAAAGGATAATTGAGGTTTGTGACAACTGGACAACAGAAAATCATAAATCTTAACATGTAATCTGTTATGGAAATAATTATGTGCATTACAGCGGAAGATCTTAAGAATTTGCTACCATAGCAACGAAGATTCAAGACTCTAAAAATGTCTGATTTATATCATAAAATTGCAAATAAAATTCTCATGTATTTACTTCTTTAGGACATAATATATTCTCGACTTTAGCATTAAGTTTATTGAAGCTGTTAATCTGAATTATGAGAAATTAATTTTGAATATTTAAGACACTAACAGTTGTTGCTATATTGTTATCACTTCCGTCAATACGAATTGGAACATATTTTATGCAAGCTTACTTATTTGCAACAGAACTCAGTAACTCATCATTCTACACCTTATAATTGCAATACCTTAAATGTAATGAGATTCATTTTGATTCCAGACCCATTATTACATTCTATTACTTTTCACTAGTAATGTGAAATAATTTTTTGTAGTAAGTAAATTATGTCATCTAAATTCTATTTCTGATGAAATATTCTCCTGTTCTTGAAAGGGGATAAAAGCTGTATTGGAAATGCAGCAATTGTACCAGTACTCAATTCCTCTAGAAAATCTTTAACTGGTTTATTATCTTATTTCAAGAATGTATCATGTGTGGCTGACAAGTGGCTGATGACGAATTCCATTTACTGGAAGCAGGCACATTGTCACAGTAGCAGTCTCCTGACAGCTTCCTAATATAAACACAATTAATGTGAAATAGAAACTAAACTAGAGTGTTTAAAAATTGTCTCCCCTTATGACCTTGACCTTTGAGTTAGTGACCCCAAATTTAACGAGAAATGACCAACGGTCACTGTGACCTTGACCTTTGAACTACTGACCCCAAAAACAATAGGGATCATCTGCTCAATAAGACCAATCATCCTATGAAGTTTGAGGTCTGTAGGTCTAAAGGAACTCTAGTATCATCCGGAAACGAGAAATTGACAAACGGCGATGACCTTGACCTTTGACCTACTGACCCCAAAAACAATAGGGTCATCAGCCTATAAGACCAATCATCCTATGAAGTTTGAGGGCTGTAGGTCAAAAGGAACTCTAGTACATCCGGAACGAGAAATTGACCAACGGTCACGTGACCTTGACCTTTGAACTACTGACCCCAAAAACAATAGGGATCATCGCTCAATAAGACCATTCATCCTATGAAGTTTGAGAGCTGTAGGTCAAAAGGAACTCTAGTTATCGTCCGGAACGAAGAATGGACGGACGGACTGACGGACTGACGGACGGACGGACTGACGGACAGGGCAAAAACAATATGTCTCCCCCCGAGGTGGGGGAGACATAACTAAGATAATTTGCCACCCATTCATGACTGTTGGCCACTAATAAAGATAAATTTCTCAGTCAAAATTGACAATTTCTTGGTGGAGGTTTTGCTAATCAGGGATGCATGATAACTTCCATGTGTACTCTAAGTTGTTTAGCAACTTGTTGGAGAGAGCTGTGATTAACCAAATTTCAGCGACTTTGCTCTCCGGCACTTCTCGTGCAATCAATCGTAAACAAATAATATAGAATTGCCTATGACTGTAAGGCAATACAGCTAAATGATTTCCACCATGAAGGCTCCAAGAGTCTGCAAATTCTCTCAACATTGCTTTTTTGTGAATTGTTATTTTGCAGAAATATATTCCACAGAAACTGTAAAATTCCTGTTAAATGACAGTATTGACTAATTTTAACATTAATTTTTTTTAGCAAAATGATTTAGAACCTATATGAAATTTAAAGAGTTTGAATTTTAAAGAGTTTGAATTTTGAAGAGTTTGTGGGAAGAAGTTGGAACAAAAGCTTCAGGAACGGCGCAGTTATTTCTGTTATTTTGAAAAAACATAACTGATCTACAGGAACCATTGGCTGATACCTTTGTTAGGTTTAAAGATACTACAATGTAACGCTTACTCGCTTAATGAAGGGACGGACACTGAGCTAGACACCAGAGAAAACGAACCAAATTATTCTTCAAACAGACATACCTAAAAGCAATTTTGATTCTTGTTTTACTTAAAATTCATTCGATGGTGTTCTAAATATCTATGGCATCATGATAGAATGATTTAAATTTGTCTTCAGAATGCATGTAATTTCTTTACTGCCATGTTTTCTGACAATAAACATACAGTTATAATATGTAGACAAGCGGGCTGAATTGCTGAACTCCACAATTTTCCAGTAAATTATAACAAAGAGTTCTGCCTCCAGGCCGCCTTCTTAATAATTCATTAGACCAATGTGTCAAAGCAATTTGTTGCAAGACAAAATAAATATTTCAGGTTTGAGCCTTTGGAGGCTTTTTTGTGTTTTAATTAGATTGGGTAATTTGTGAAGGAAAATCACCTTTTCCATCTTCCTCTACCTGTGTGAATGTCACTTGCGCTGCTAATTAAAAAGTAATGCTGTCAATTAATTTCATTCTTTAGACTGTCGACAGTGCATTAACAGTAAAATCTCCAACAAGCCAATGAATGACTAGTGTTCTTTGCCTTTAATATAAAATCTGTCAATATTCAATAGTATCAGAAAATCTTACATTTTGAGATCATAATTTCTGTTTGTTTAATTAAGTTAACCTAAGCAAAAAAAAAGAAGTACTTTGGCAGAAGAAATAATTATATTGACTTAAGTCAGCTAAAAGCTGCCTTTACCCACAATCAAAGGAAAGACGCCTCTACAAGCAGGCCTTGTAATGAAATTACAACACTTAACAAAATTGAAAATATTTCTATTTATTGAATTAACGGGCACTCCACACAAAGACGAAAGAAAAGACTTTTTCATTTTGCACCACAAATGAGAAAATAATAATTTAGCAAAATACGGCGTGAACCAAGGTTATTTTCGATATTTTCACCGTTATTCAAAATCAGTCAAGTCTAAGATCCTTTGTACCACACAAACCCCAGGAAACCTACATTTAAGTACAAAAAGTAGTAATTTGGATGAAATTTGCCATATTGAGAAGTCGTGAAGCATGAGGTCTCCGTATGTTGCTGTCCTGTAAAGGGAGATAATCAACCCGAACTCAAAAGACACACCAACAGAGAAACTTGTAAAAGGATACCCTAAATGTCCCTTAGATTGTGAAACTCAATATCCCGTCCCATAATGCAACGTCCCCGCTAAATTGATTTTAGGTGACAAATTCTATCTGCTTGGTGGAACATTTGATTGAGAAGGTGCTTGCCACATTGTTGCATTGCATCTTGTATGGCAGTGAGGTGTAGCGGAAACAAGAAACAATGCATCAGCATAGATAAATCATTTGTGAACTTTTTTTTCATCCATTTATTCTGGAGCTACCAGGCTGTTACCTCTATGTAACCCATTAGACATATTGACCTGTGTGCAATAACTGTTTATATCATTCTGTAATACTGTACGTATTTTAGTAAAAATTCTGTCTCCAATTCAAACAGATAAAGTTAAGTGAGAATTTCTTAACACATTTACTTTTATTACTTACATCAACATCTTTTCCCCCCCTAACACTTCATTTTCACAGCACATCTTGTTTTTATCAGTTGTAAATGAACAATTTCTTACATTTATTATCAAGTGCCCCGCCTCCTGACTTATCAGACATGATCTCTGCCTGCCTACCATCACTGATGTTCCTACCGTGCCATAGCAAGCAAACATGTCGACAGTTGCGGAAAACCATAACTGCCATGTTTTTCAGATTCTCTATTTACTACTACAGTATAATTAAACATGCCACAAAACGCTTGTTCCTCTGACATCTCGACAAAAATGTCGCTTTTATTCTCAAGTCAACATCGTACAAAAAACCCTCAGATTCCTTTACAGTATGCATCAACTTGGAGAGAAATTCTGGGAGAAAATAATTTTATAATCACTAAAACAGAGTATCTCACTTAACTTTACTACTTTCTAGACTACACCTATCATCAAAGACCCCCTACTGTCATGTTTTTTTCAGTTGTTTGCTTTGAATCTCTTGAAAGAATTGCTTTCATACGGTTTGTTCTTTTAATTGCTATTACATATAGGGGTTCCTGTAAACCCTGGACCTAATGGTACAGTTACCTGAAGAGCCTTGCTGAATCCATGTTATTCTAATATATTAGTGTTATTTTATAACATAATTTTTAATTGAATCATGTGCTGTTCTTACTGAAGATGAGAATAAACTTTAACAAATACATATTTATACCAAAGTGTCTTGATTCATTTGTAGTCTTAGATACAGCATGAGATGATAAATAAATTAAAATTAATTAAATCTCAACAGAGTCATGCAAGCTGAGGAAACTAAATGGAGCTATCATGCTGTGTATGTTGTATGCATGTGTCAAATACTTAAAAAGTATACATTACTTCCGTTCATCAATAAAAAAACCCCCATACTTCTCAACCACAACACTGCTTCTGTCAAAACCAAATATTCTGAACTCCCTAGCTCCCTCTTCTCCCACCCTCAGAGTTTGATTTAAATCTTTTAAAATACGGTACTGGTACTTACGAAGGCATATTTTGCTGTCACGTCCTTCAAAGCCCGGGCCACACTGACATCCACCAAGGGGAATATCCCAGCTACCATCACTCATACAACGAAATGTTGGTTTATTAAGCTGTGACGCATTCTCCACACATACACCATCCCTTTCAACACTAGAGGCATGATCGCTCCCTGTAGGAGTTGTAGGGAATTCTGCGTAGTTCCGCGTGGTTTTGGGACACACTTTGTAATACACCTGTATCGTCACTAGAGACACGCATGCTCCTTCATCTTGGAATGCAAAATAAATTCCACGTAATTTTGGTGTTTGTAGCGATATAAAACGTGTTTCGGAATTTATGAATATGTCTGACGCACTTTCTCCCAACTCCTTTGCCGTTATTTTATCAATGATTTTATAAGATGTACCTGCATCCCATGACGGCATTTCATTGTTCGCAATGTCCTTGTCCGCTTGGTATGCGTACAAGTTAAACGTTTCTCGGCACTGTTGTAATATACTTGGGTCCGAATGTTTTACACATTTTCTCATAGTAAAATTCATCTGAATATAAAGGCTCTTCGCCTCCTGCACCTCTATAAACGGTGTCCGTAACCAGTTATTTACATCACGGCTACTTACATAACATGAAGTATATAATTTTATAGGTGACGTGGAGATAGACTCAATATTTGCGGAAACCTCATTCCACTGAAAAAGAAAAAGAAAAACATTCATTAAAATTCTATTCTCTTGAAAAAAATTATCAGTAAATAAATTTGAACATTTCTCAGTTTTGGTGAGTACCAGCATTTTTATAGCAGAATAAAAGAACTATAACTCAACTAAACATTATCCAGTGTAGACCATTATTAAGACTATATGTTACTGACATACGTGATCATTATGGTCTACACTGGCTTGCCATGTGCATGCATGTACAGGCTGATCATGACCTTTATCGTTTGCTATATCATTCAGTCAATACATTTTCAGTGAACTTCCCTTGAAACACTAAATGGAATTGTCCATATGTATGGATGGACAGGTCTATTTAAGAAATTTGCTAGGTTAGGGTTAGAAAAATAGGAAATCTGAAGAAAAGTATCTCTGTTCATTCTCAAGAAATCAAGAATTTATTCAACATAGCCTAACATGACTGAAGGTTTTTTCCCCTTGAAAGTTCAATCAACTGTTGAAAAAACATTTCTTTCAAAGCAAATTGTATTGAGATGACTGAATTTTGATGATCTAAAATCATTTTGACAGTGTGAGAGATTTCTAATAAAACACTGCATGAAGCATCAATCTATCACTGTAACAGGGGGTGATAATTTAATCATCAACGATCATGATTTTGTTTACTAAACAAGTCTTAGAGATGACTCCTATCTATCATTGTTGCAGACCTAATTCCATACCTGTCAAATTCTGATACAGCAATGAAACTGATCATTTCATGAGGAGGCAAGTATGTAATTATTGATGTAGGGTTGCTTTTTTGTGTCAACACAACAATATACAATAGGGCATTATCAGGGCTTCTAAATGTCTATGCATTAAATTTACATTGCTTGTTTCACTAATTAATGGATACTTCTTTTCAAAATAACAGAAGATTCCTCATCTCAGAAGCCTGTGCTGTGCGTGCAAAAACTTTTCATTTTATAACATTATTACTAGACTACAAATTAACTACCCTCCCCCCCCTAGCAATTCTGACCCAATTCTACAAGTGCCAAGTGTATGGTTACTGTCGAATCCTGTAGATGAGACTCAAACACAACACCTCTGAGCTTACGAGTCCAATAGTCTATCCTTTATTAACACAATAACTTCCTCAATGCCAATTACTATTTGTGCACAAATATAAGAATACCTGCCAGCCTCTGTAAGAAACACTCGACACACAGCTGTTTTGATGACATACTCCAAACACAAATAAACTTTGAAGCATATGCTATGTGCACATCTATCTCTAAGCTTTATTCTTTATCAGGATTATAACGTTTCAATGCATGAATATGCTATTTTAGGAAGGAAAGGGTAGTCTTATTCCAAATCTTATCTAATTCATGTATTTTATGCTGCTGGAGCATAAAACATGGTTTCATGTAAAGGCATTCAGACTTGCTATTGAACACTGTCAGCATCAAAATTCCTTTGCTCGAAGCTAAATTTCACCAAGAACATAAAAAAAAAAACCAGGACACTGTTCCTGAAACAAAACAATACTACAGCTGGGACTTGAATGGAGCGGAAGATTTCAGTGTTTTTATTGAAAAAATGGTGCAATTCATCACAAACTGCGGAAATCTCATTCCCCCGCCTGTCAAAAATCGTGCCTATATTCATATCATTGTCTGTATAGAGAGCAAGAACTAACCATATCATCAACCACTGTCAACATTATGTTAACACACATAACCAGCCGGGGAAAATTGTAAGAAAATGATTGTTCTGCAATATAGCAACGCAGCCATTGTGCCCTGGAAATTACTATAGTATTTTCTCTACAAATCCGAGAAGAGGAACATACTATTTAATCATTTATGTGAAGTCGTTGTTTACACATGCTCAACTTATTAATTCTGCGATTCTTACAATTTGCCATTTTCATTTCCGTTAACTGGAGGAACTGGAAGGTGTAGCAAAGAAAATTACGCACCTCAAATTTTCTCATTCGTTCAATTTAGTGATAATTTTGGAATATTTATCTGACAAAGCTATCAGTTTAAGCAAAATATGGCATGTAATTATAAACAGCTATGTAAAACTGAAAGTTATCTAAGTTTTCCAGTGCTTCCGATCTTTTTGAATTACATGTACAACATGATACAATGCTTAACCCATATCTCCATTTTGTCCATCACATTAAGCCGCAGATCTGTGGGTTCAAACCTAATGGCATAGCCACATCGTGATCACCCTTAACATCTTAATCATAAACAAGTACAGATATATTGTTGAATGGTGCCGATCTGATGACACCTCCCCCGATACTACGCTGATCAGACCACCGCTAAAGTGTGTGTGTGAGAGCAAGGAAATTACTGGAAATGACTTTCTACTGTACAACCCCAACTGTGAGGCAAACACGAGTCTATTTTTAAAATGCAACAACTCCATTATGTCTGTTTCTTTTCCAAGAAAGCAATTTGTAGAACAAATACATATACTAATTGGCCGTTATTACTTCGACGACTTCATGTCAGATGTCAATGGATGCCGATAATTACTTATTTCGGAACTTCTGCTCTCTTTACATGAAAAGAAACATTCCTGCTGAAAACAACTCTATAAGCCTATTTCAATAATATCAGTTAACCAACATCAGTAAGTCGTAATTAACTAATTAATGTTACTTCCATAGAGTAACAAGTCGCTAATTACCTAGGAGATAGGCCTCATTACTACCACAGTAATATAATCTTTTTTGATGTGAGAGCTTTCAAAAAGTGTAAAGAAATAGAAAACTTTTGAAAGTAATTATACAATAGCTGTAAAGCAAGGCTTAAAAGTAACAAGTAATCAGGAACCACTTTCATTTTTTGTTTGAAAATTGTTTTATTTCTTTTCCATGGGGACCAGGTAATTTTGTTCCACCGAAATAAATACTTCCTCCTGTGTGATTTAGTACACCGAGGTATTTATCATTTACCTAGAAGCTTTTTGGTTTTTGATATATTATTATGCACAAATTTTTCTATCATAAATTAAGTAACTAATTCTATCCAAAATGCAACAATTTTTTACTGGAACTATTTTCGCCACTGAAACTTCTGAATAGCAGCCTTTTCCATTCGAGTCCAGCAGCTGAACCACATTGATGTACATGTACTTAAAAATCACATTATTTTATTCTTCTACCGGTCTGGTTATCGTAACACAGTACTATTGTACTTAACCTTATTGTTTTGTTACAATTATATATTATATTTTGCTAAATTTGCAGTATGATTTAAGCCTCTGTATCACCCCTGCTTCACTGGTCTGGCTGTACAGTAAGTAAAGCTGTCTAAAAGCAGTATTAAAGTCCATAGATCAAAACATGTTTTTTGTAACTTCCTTTCAAGTTCAATACAGTCAAAGTCTCCGAGGTTTTACAATCTCTAGTGTCCATAGTGTAATAAGTCAAACAAGTTGGAATATAATAATATGTAGTAGAGAATTACTTAATTAAAGATCACATTTTAAAGACCACAGTAACAATTAACAGTCCCAGGCCAGACTCAGACAGGGGCAACTTCTCTTCAATTTAAGACCCCTTGTTCTACTTCTAAGACCGAACTTCTCACACTTTGATTTCTGATTCAAAAGCAATTTAGACAATTTTCATAATTCAATTTCTAAATTATATAATTCAATTGTAACTGCTTTTATAAGAGGGTAAAATAAAACAAATTTGAAATTATTTTCTGAAAGAATTTAAATGGTAGCAATCAAAAAGCTATTAAATGCTGGGAACCGTTTCGGTTCCTTTTAAAACAACAACCTAGGGATTCTGTTTTAGTCTCTTACCTTGTACCAAAAGAATTTCAGGGATAATCAATGTCCGAGCTGGAAATTTAAATATCAGATTGAGTAGAAAACTTGATTATGGCGTGGTACCTCTACGAACCAATTTCAATACTTTTATTTTTTCACAAAACTGCAGTCGAGCGTTAAAATTGCTACTTTAAATTGCAATCAGGACATCAAATTGCTGAATGTTTTTTTTTTTAGATCTCTTTTGTGTTTAATACTGCATTAGTGATACCGTGAAACATTTAAGTCTCAAACAACTGTTTTACACAGGAAAAACAGAGGCAAACACAATAACACCCTTTAGCTACTCATGTACATATTTGGAAGGTTCAAAGCTTTTTTGCGACTGATAAACGATGGTATAATTGTTACCCAACGACGCTGTGCCTTGAGAAAATTACTGTAATTCAAATACAAGGATACCTACTTCAGTCCTGATAAATATCTTGCATTCCCGCTGACCAAATGTGTCGTCCGGAATTCAATCAAAATTTTTCTCAACGCAAGAATGCCAAAAAACCCTATCCTTAATGCGATTGGGAAATTAATTTTTAGCAATGATGGTTTAGGGTCGAAGGTTATCAAAGCAGTGGAATAAGATCTCAACATGATGTATTCATAACTTTGAATATGAGACTCATATTTCAAAACAATGACATTATACGTAATCCACAATATAACATTTTAGTAAAACTAAGGTTGGCATTGTGGTCTTGTAATAATCCAGGGATAATCTATGTTAAAATCAATCATCTAATGCGGGCTGTCATGACTGTCATCAAAGCCGGACGAACAGCAGGAAGCAGCAGAGAGTAATCTCCCTTTGCACGATCCCACGCTGCCACGAGATCAAAGTCTCGTGATTTTTATAAAACAACTTTTAATGCACTTACTATGCAGTGGCCTCTGCATAGAAATATTGACAACTTCAAAATATTCATCACGACGAGTACAAGATCATGTTCAACAGTTGGGTAAGGTGGGGACGGGGGGAGGGGGGTTGGGGAAAGAGTAATTGGGGTTTGGACGCAACACAGTAAAAAATTGTGCATCTTTATATTCCATTGGTGTATCAAACCAAATACTCCGATTGTCAAAATAAACAAAGACATGCTGTGTGAGCAAAACATTAGTAAATAAACAATCTGCCACATGTATTTAATCTGTCTTCCCCACGTCTCATATTGCATTTTATCTGTTTTATTACAGTTGACTTTAGACATGATCATTGTATCACAAAGATTTCTGCCTACATTACTATCTTACCTAATGTTTTTTAAGGGATTGTGATTGGCTGCCCACAAAATGCTCTTTGTGTAAGGTAAAAGGATGATGATATTATAGTTATATAATATCTGAGATTTCCTTGATAAATATCTACTTCTGTGGTTGAATTCTCTCTTTACAGTTATATCTAATGTCAGATTTTCACTGCTGCTGCAGAGGTTATTGTTATCTTTTTTAGATCAACACTATTAATTTACTAATTAGTATTCTCTATTCTATTCTTATCATTATACTCCAATAAAACTATTACCATACTATTTTATTATAACGTTTTAATTACCTTTGACTTTTTAATTAGTAATTCTATGATACTTTGATTAGTTTTCTTATCTCATTAATCTATCATTAAAATTTAATTAGCTAAACTTTTCAATTTGATTGTTCTTCAACGGTATACTGCATGAAACTCATCGTTTTGTCTTTCTATAAATCAGTCTGCCTAAGACATAAAAAAAACCTTTTCATGAAACTCTCATAAATCATGTATGTATTGTTATATATTTCTTAACTGTCACTGGCAGCTGTGATTGTAACATATCCTATAAGCATTACTTTCGTGCTCCGGAGGAACCAGCCGGAGGAACCAGCCAGAGGAACAAGCCAGGAACCAGTTGGTGTCTCGGCCAATTAGGAATCAGTAATCCCGGTGAAGCCTACTCACATTAATTCCTGCAAGGATAACTAGTCTGTCATCAAGAAGACAAAACAATCGTTTTTTACATTTAAGTGGGGAAAAAAATACTCTTGGAAAATGTCTTGGTCATATTCCAAATCCAATTGAATTAACAACATGACAGATGTGCTAGATTATTATTGGACTAGACTATGACAATGTAATCATGCAAGAAATATTCACACTTCTTTCAATCATTTTGTGCCAATTCTATCATATGACTATACAAGACTTTCTAACATCTGAGGAAATAACAACTGAATCAAAATGTCAATTGCATGCAAAAATGTGGAAATTCCTGTGTCAGTTCCAACTGGGTACCCTTACTGTCCCCTGACCCAATCCCTTTTAAATGTTTAAACCACTCACCAAAATCTGATAACAATATAAGGGTCTTAACAACTTGCCAAAGGGTTATCCATTTTTTTTTTTAAATCCACAGCCCAGACATTTGCCAAAACAATTTGTCATGAAATTTTTTTTTCCACACTAACATTTAATCCCTTTCATTAGGGAAACAGAAATGTCTTGTCAATGACAGCCAAGAAGAAGCCTTAATTAACTTTTCAAAGAGTCAAATTTTCGCGCATTTTGAAATAGCAGTTTGTTTGTTTGTGGCTTAAAGCCAAAATTCATAATGGAGAAGGGAGGAGGTAGAGGTTGCAGTATCCACAACGGCTTTCTACACATCAGCCTTCTACATGCAATGGCCTTCTACACAATGGCCTTCTACACATCAGCCTTCTACACAATGTCAAAACAGCCTTCTACATGGCCTTCTACACAACGGCCTTCTACACAAAGGCCTTATTCACACCTGGCCATTGACACACCCGCCTTCTAGTCACACTGGCCTTCTACAGCCATTATGGTTATATAGTCTTATCTTGGCAAAGACAATTAACACGGGCATGTTTTATCCATAATGCTATATGTAAACAAGAAAGTTTAAAGCCCATGGAGCACTCTGAATTGAGAACAATGAACTTTAACTTGTTAAAATAGGGTTGTTAGTATTCATGTTTTATTTAGGTCTCTCAATCTATAGCAGTATTGAAATTGATTTTCATTTTTTCCCCATCCTGTATTTGCACTCATGCCTGCGAAAGTCTAAACGGTGTATCTCTGTCCATTGAGTTGTGCATAAGAAATCCCTGGTTCGTAAAAACGTTGACGGAAAGTGTTTCTTATTTTTTGTAATATAAAAGCAAAAATATGTTTTTACATCCAAAGTGATCCTGGGTCTTTAAAACTAACAACTTGTCAAAAGAGCAATTTTTGGCCTAATTTGAACAAGACTGGTAATAAAAGAGAGTGCTTAGACAAGATTATAAGAGGCTGCAAGAACAGATATTATCTAATTCAGTCGACCTGTGCTCAGGTGAGCTAAAAATAGTAGTATATAACATTACATAGTCTCTTCAGCGGTTGTGAATTTTTCTGCAGCAAACAATTTAACTTTGTAATAACTGCCTGGCAAAACAATAATTAACAATAGACAAAATATCATTGCCTGGTAAATATGTTAGTTGTTAACTAAAGAATGTGAAAACTGTATAAGATAATTATTTCTTGACATGTTCACTAACAAGGCACTTCTCTATGATGAGGTATTACTAATTGAAACATGTCTGTGTTAAATAAGTGCCTTCAGTATTGGTGTAACATTTCTCTGCCAAAGTAATATCTTTTCTGGAAAGGGTTACATATTCCTTAAGCCTCCTTCCTTCTGATTTCAAATATCTGAATTAACATTTATAAATTACTCTTTCAAGTCAAGTTATATGTGCAAAATAATGAGTACTGGTGTGAACAAAGTAAGCAGAACAACAGTTTACCATGTAAAAATAATAGATCTTCCATTTTACAGTTACAATATTTCATTTTATAGCTATCATTTACAGTGTAAACATATTGTGCATGCATGCTATTGTTTTGTGTTTTATTATGTAATTTGTTGTACGGAATTGATTGTCTTGAATTCAGCCTTCAAGGAAAAATGTTCACCTCTAAATTACCAATGCCGTTTTACATATTCCACAATCCATCTGTAGAAAAAACACTTCCCTTAAGTTTTGTAATAAAACGGAATCAATTTTCAATGTGAGTATGGTACATACTCATAGTGCCAGATAAAAGAGAGCATTTTTTTAAAGGGAATGACTCTAGCAGGGAATGTTACCTCAATGGGTGGTAGGGAATGTATTATCTATGTGACAGGAAAGGTCAATGTATTCAATTTTCTTGTATTAGTGAATTGATGGGTATGTACTGCTACCTCAGTAAGTGGAAGGGAAGCAATGACCTCTGTGAGAAGGCTGGGGATTTGTGGAAGAGAATGTTTTACCTTAATTATTATAGGCTTGGAGCAGGTAAAACAGAGCCTTGAATTCAGCATCTACCTCATATCCATAAAGGTAAAGTACATCAACATGCTTAATATGGACCTGAAGACTGGCACAAGCCAGGTTACCATCTCAAACCTCATAATATTACAGCATTTGACTGTAAGGTCACTAGTCTTAAATACACCCAAACAAATTTTTAACAAGTTTCAGTTTTTCCATGGGACAATATATCAGTCGACAAATTAAACTTTATCACAGCAATACACAGATAAATCTCACACTTTCCCAGAATGATGAGCTTAAAATTCCGCCAGACTAATAGCTTTACAGAATCACCATTAGCGGTAATAGCAGTTTAACATCACTAACTAGTAAAATTCCCATTTTCAGCAGATTTTGATAAATTTCTCATGCAAAACACTCTTTTCTCTCTCTGTCAACAAGGTCAAGAAATACTAAATGACTCAGGGCTGTCAATATTCGTTAATTGGATAGAGCTAAAAGACATTGACACGTCTTTCAATTAAGAAAATACTGCTTTTCCTAATAATCGAAAACAAATTCAATTTGGTAAAATGTGGCAAAACCTTTTAATACATTGTCTTCAATCTCAAATCAAGAAAGTGTGTCTGTCTTGGATTTCCCACTCCCATGGCGCCAATGACTGCCGTTCAGACTCTCTGACTTCCAGAAAATTTATTGCTTTTCAAAAAGTGAAGTGATCATGGAAGCCAATCAGTCAAATTTCCAAAAGAATCTATAATAATATTCCTAGAATCAGTGCTGCCTGTCTGCAAAAATATCTATACTACTGTAACATTAGCTCAAAATTCTATTAGCTAATTACTTATTGAGAAATAGTCAAGTCTGTCTATGCAAAACGTCTCTAAAAACATCCTTTTGTATATTGTTTTCATGTAAGACACAACAAAGTATTGGCTTAAGTCATCTGTCAGTGCATTAATTGTCTTCCGAGAACAGAATAAAAACCCAAATCAGCCTGGTCAAAAAATGCTTTATCTCAATCAGACTGTCCATAATGCTCATTAAGGGGAGGTGACTCACAGTGACATTTTCAGCCATCTTGGACATGTGAGTTCACAGTTGAACATGACAGAGGCTGATTGGCTGTCTATTTCTGAGATATATTTCCATGAACTCTGTCAATGCAGGGTAATTATTCAAGTCCCCTAGCTTATTCTCTTGTCACTGAAAAGAGGGCTGGAAATAAAGAAAGGATATGTGAGTAAATCATGAGACACTAAGAACAACAATATCTGTGCCTGTAATTGATGTCTTTGGGGTTAATGTATGTTAATTGGCATGGGAAATTATATTCCTTAAACAGGCTGATGCAATTGCCCAATCGGGCTTTCGAAAATCAGCTTTTTTAAAAATGATTTTTTTCACTTGGAAAAGGTGTGAACACGTTGTTCATGATAGAAACATCTAAAAAAAGTTTAAAAAGTACAGAATTATTCATGTTTTCCGCAAAAATTTGTCTCCAATTGTGAAGAAAAGACATTTTTGGCATTTTCGTTTAACTTATTGACAGAAAGTTCTAAAACAGCTCAGATTCATAGAAAATACACACATAATTATAAAGAAACCCAAATTAAGATACACAAAGGTATAGTTTGTTGCGCGGTCCCTTTTTTGATTTCACATATAAAATATATGGAAACTGAAAGTAGAAGGGCCAAAAACCTGGCGCAAGAAATGGCTGGATGGAATTTGGTGATGTGGAGTTTTTCATACCCTACTAATGCAAATAACATTCCCTAGCTGTTTCAGAAACATTCATGAAGATTTGCACTGAAAATCTTAAAACATGTGTTTTTCAGTGATTTCAAACTTATTTTAATTGTGTTAAAAAATCTCAAGATGACTTTTATTCACTTTTAAATTTATTCTCTACATCTAAACTTTGTAATAGAATTTAAATTGTATGAAATTATTCATTTTTAAAAAAGTTTATTTTCGGAAGCCCGATCGGACAATTGCATCAGCCTGTTAAAGACAATGACCACCTTCCCAAAGTAATTGTTGGTGTTATTGATTTTAAAATGGGCTTCTAGAACTGGAAAGACCGAAAAACAGCTGTAAAGTTCAATCCAAGTCAAGGAGACATTTTTATTGAGTAATCAGATTTTGTTTTGGCAATTCAGACATCTACCTGCACCTCATGCACTTTGACAGTGAGCACACAAACAACACAACTAAAAGAATGTAACCACTGACTCTTTATACAAGAGACACATCACACCTTATAATTGAGATACATTGACTGCAAAAAAAGGGCAGCAGGCAATGTTATGTACATAATCACACTATGCTTTCACTTGAAAACATATCTAATCACCGCTTTGATGCACAACTCCCTTACAGCCTAAAACTTCCCTAATATTATGTTCCACTTAATAGCAGAAATTTTGTGTAAGGTAACATTTAACTTAACACTGCATGACCTGACATTTTTTTTGTCTCATTTTCATTCTGAAAATATGAGGTTATCTAGGAACATAACAATTTTATAATAAATTAATTGTCAACTTAACTGCTTTGCATAATGTAAAATGTCATAGTTGCTCATTTTTGCACAAAGCACCTAGCCTGACCTAAAATTCTACTATTTCTCATTTTCTTGTTATTATACTAGAAATATGTAGGAACGTTTTGCTTTTTAATGGCTGGCTGTCATAAAATAAAGAAACATTTAAAGAAGATGAATTTAGCTGTCTCTCACAAATACTCAGTTGATGAAATTGTTTCACAATGCAGAGACAACATGTTAAGTATATAATTATTATTAATATATGATGGAATTAATTATTCACGTTTTCAAGAATTTAGGACACCTACAAAAGTCGTCACAAAACTGTGCAACAACATAAATGGCATAAAAAAGAGGGCTCATAAGGATTGAATACAAGACTGCAGTTTTTTTTTTTGTCTGATTTCACTATAATTTCTATAGTACCATGCATGATTATAAGAATATACAGAAAGGCACATGATTTTAGGAACATTAATGCACACCAAAATCAACATTTTTAACCAGTTAAGTAACTAAAATAAGCATTTGCATCCCCACAATTATACCTAATTTCATAATTTAGGTAATTAATCTTAGTCCTCATTAAAACAGTCAAAATATCGCCCCAATGTTAAATTGTTAAAGGTTTAATACAGCCAATTCAAAGTGGACCAAGTACCTATTTAATTTGATGTGATTTTCTATAAAATGACATTTACTATCAAATAATGTGCAGCAGAGGCATTGAACTTTGGTCCAGGCAAACTCTTTACAAAAGATAACATTTCCTTTCTACCTGGCCTCTTGTTATTGAAATAAGTCAGGTAATCAAACTGCCCCCTGCATGACGCCAGGTTCAATTTTAATCTGTGTGTCAGTAATCTTTTAAAAGTTCATCACCTGCTGGTACTAGGTGTCATAACTGACAAATAGCAAGGGGTCCATATTGCAACTACTGTGCAAGTAATTTATAATGATAACATTATGACTTTAATTTGATAAAGTTTGATAAACCTAATCGGAATGTGATAACTTTTTAACATTGGTAAATATATTTTATCACAGGTATGCAGCTTACTTATTGATAACTTTCACTTAACTTCAATATTCAATCTTTGCTATTTAAACTGTGAACAGTTCATTAAAACTGGAGGAAAACTCAGGGATCATCCTTGGGCAATTCACAGCATCTATAAAATCAATATTAATACCTATAGTGAATTACTTTAATATGAATACTGAAAACTTCTGAAATCACTGTTCCTATTTTTTATTTTTGTCTGGCCATTCTGGCAAGAGATCCATAAAGACTAAACATTGACTGCTGGACCGTCCACACCCACACCCACTCACACTCACATTATATTATATGCAAAGCACAAAACTTACAAGATTTAATTACAGGACTTAATTACCGGTACCTCCTCATGCATGTACTTATAAATATTAATTTCACACACAATTCAAATCTATACATCCCTTTACTGCCCATAAATCATTTTGACATGCATTGCAAACATTACAATAATCAGATGAGATTTTTCATTTCATGCAAATGATCATTAGGTTGCTCAATTCTAATTTTTACTTTAATTTTCATTTCAGTAAGAGAACAATACCGAGGTTCAGGTGCAGTGTTTAATGAACAGGTGCATGAAAATTCTGACAATGTCTTGTTTTAACAGAAGGAACACCATAACATGCCATCTGAAATGTAGCATTCATCGTTTGTTAATTACTTGATGCATTGAGTTTTACAGCGTTTATAATACCGTACCATCTAGGAATGTGAAGTCAGTCTACTTGACCATCGTTCCTTGGACAAAACTTACTGGCCTAAATTTCTAAGAGGAATTATAGCCCTTCAGTAATTACCGGTAGGAACTACAGTGCTGTACAATTCAATAATCATATAAAAACTGATGACATATTAAATATTATATACATGTATCAGGTTTTATGTGGACATTTTTGTCTCTAAACCCTGTATATAACAAACACCTTGGGAACAATTAAAATTTCTTCCTTATATTGGGAGTATGTTATATCCATACTTCTTTTTTCAAATTAAATAAAGAATAAAATCAGGCACAGAATTTTGGTTCTTTAATATCCAATTGCAAGTCCTTTAAATTACAGAGATTACTGTATGGTAACAAATGAATTTGAAAGTCTTTAATGATCTGCATATGGTACAGGTAACGTGACCTTTGAATACCTCAGTGGAAACTTTTTGGCAGCATGCTTAGTATTACATGCATTCAACCATATAAACTAGCAATGTCTAAAAAGGTGTCATTGAAACTCACATAAAATCACCATGAGCCATGTGCTGAAATTTCTCGCATTTAATCAAAGAAAACTCAGGGAAAAAACCAGCAACAATGAGCTTGTCAAAGTCACACGCGCCTTGTTAGCAAGAATAAGAAATATGCATTTTATCCATGTTTTTTTCCTGATATAAAGGCTTCATTTCCATGCGTATTGCAAGCTTTAGTCCAATGTGTTTTTAATTCCGGAATGATCCAAGCATACAGGGATCTCTATTCTCCTTTCACAGTTGCATTTCCATTGAATTCACATTAATTTTTCTCTTTTCTGGCATCCCTGATTCCTCATCTTTAATTGGAGTCATGGGAAAAAGGAAATGTGCTAACAGGGTAAAACAAAACTCTTTTTTTCACAATGCTAGTGACTGCATGAATATGCAGAATTTAAATTATCCAAAATCAACAAATATACAAGTCAACAAGAAGAGGTTTGCAACTGGAAGTCTAATGATGGCTTGAAAGATGGGATTATTATATAGCTTGACAAAATACTGTTAAAGGAAAGTTAAGACATTGTAAGGAAATTTGATAAAAGACATGCAAAAGGTATAAAATTATTAAAAAATGGAAAACCACACATAGATTAGATACCAAACTGCTTTGAAAGTTTCTTCTCACCCCCATCCCATGACAGTATCGATCATGTTGAGGATTTACAACAATCTGCATGTTTTAAGGTGAGGTACACAGACAAGAGTAAATATGGTAAATATCAGAGGTGCACTGACATAGGTAAATACAGTGCAGCCTTTACATATTTTCTAAATATCAATATACTCATATAATAAATAAAGTTTGATAATATTGCCTGATAGAGGGTGATATTTACATGCAGGGTGATATTTCCCTGCACTGATCAATATAGTAACCCATTTTTCACTTCCCAAAGGACAATATAATGTCACTTGATATCTGCTTTGATCAGATAGATGAAACAGTGCCACTCTTTAACTATTGATCAACACTAAATATAGCCATACTGTTTCAATTAAACCCTTCGATTTTTATAAAATACAAAAAATTGTTCACCTTTAGACATTATACAATATATTTCTTTATTATCTATAGCTGACAAGATAGATACATAATTGATATACTGAGGTATTTCTTAACAACATAAGATCTTGAATACAGAGTAATGTTTAAGATAAATGGGCTTCAAATAGAAATACAAGTCTGGTATCATCTGTTTTAAGTCTAGATTTTCTGTATTTCAAAGACTTCACTGAATTTTATGCATCCATTTTTGTAAATTAGATATGAAAAACTGAGGTGCAATGTCCTTATACTTTTTCAAATACTCCAGCTAAATTATGAAAACAATTCACCCTGCCATAAGCCAAGACCAACAGTAAGACGGGAGCTGTATTTCACTACCATTTCATAATTAAAACTCTGCCATAAGTCACTACCTTCTGTAAAAAGGTAGCTGCATTTAACAAACATTGCCATAATTATAGTCATGTTGAAATGGCCATTAAATTCTGGTTAAAAGTTGGATGCGAAAATAAAGTAAACTTCTTGATGACGATCAGTATCAAGGTAAGACTGCAAGAACAAAAACATTACTTAAAAACAAAGTAAAAAGAATTAAATCATGAAATTGAAACCCTCCTGGGATCACTTTTAACAAAATATTTCATTTCCATCTCTGCACAGAGAATCCCATCAGGATAGAGTGACATCATTACACGGGATATTTCTAAAAATGCCGTTCATTTGTCATTTTATTTTTGCTAACAAAATACACAATTTCCAGAAAGATGTACATAATTACTGTATAAGAAATAATGCTAAGAAATATCTTCAATAACATCTTAATCACATTTTCCTTTTAATACCATTTATTTCTTGTGGCATTCATTTTCAAGCAAATTAGATAACACTGTTTAATAGCGATTTTATTTAGAATAACAGATCTCGGTGCATTAATGACATGTCATTTAAACTAGAAATTGTTAAAGAAACAATCCTGTACACACACAGTATTGAAGAATGCTGAAATTACTTGCAATTTTAGAGACTTTATCATCAATTTCAACACCAGCTAATCATTCTGGAAGCACTTAAATGTAATATAGCTTGCTGGTTGAAAATTTTCTTTCAGATCATACACTCCCCTCAAAAAGTTTTAATCAAATTCTAAACTGCATGTGAATCAATTTTTCAACAAGTGTGGTCATTAATTGTAGTGACTTTATTCCCTCAATGTTTGGGCTTGAACACAGTAGTCTAAATGTGACCTTTACTTCTGAGTTGAGGACCCGGCATGCTGTGCATAACATACCTTTGTTTATTTGAAGATGCTGTACAATTCGTAAGTATTTCAGTTCTTTACCATTTCTACCAACAACTAATACTGGACACCCCCTTCATTTAACTCACTAGTAGAAACAACCAACTAACATAATTGATATTGCTAAGACTCCGACCCATGACCTTCAATCAATGAGAAGTTACGGTGACTCTAACCAATGACGATAAACACCCAAAAGTTTTAACTCCCGTAACAGTACAAAGGATTCTTTTAGTTAAAAATTTAAACACTGCAAGAAGCTTAACACTTAACACGCTAAAACAATAAAGCATGTTTAAAACTTTCTAGAAACAGAATACCTCTGGTCTCCTTCCATTGACAAGGCAATTTTCAGGAAAACAAACATTTCAACACCAAAAGATATAAATCTGTGATAGGTTGCTGGTGGCAATTTATCATCTTCTAAAATGCAAGAAGCCGAAACAAAAAACAAAGCAAAACAGTTGAGAATTAATTTTTCCGCAATCCCTGAGATAGCATGTCAGGCTCAGAACTCTAGTTATGCTTTCCTGAGAGAAAAAAAAGCCAGTTCGGCAGTTTCTCAAACTGCTTGCTTTTTTTTCTATTTCTGTCAATTAATCTCTTTGTTCCAGTGAAAAAGTGACAGAAAACCTGATCTATCAGCCGGGAGTGTTTTCTCCTACAAATCTCCAAGCCCGATCATCCATCAGCAGTCCTCATCTTCTAGATCTCATCTGATTGCAGGTCCTTTAAGCATGCCCTTAGTTTAAGAAAAAAATATCACCAATAACTTTCAAAGCATCTTCTTCATTAACAAACACTTTGTTTAGATGTTCAACTTTCCTGATGTTATTACTGATATAGACATCAACATCATCACCACAATCAACATTCTCACATCTATACTTTTATCAGTGATCACGTCATTATCTTAACCTCCCAATCATTATGATCATCATTATCATCATCAATATTAATCCCATTCCCAAGACAATCATCCTCATCACCTAAGTCTTTCACTTTCATTTATATCATCATCATCCTGATCATCACCTTCATCATCATCACCTTAATAATCCTAGGCCACCTGTGACTTAACAGTAATTTTTTGTCTAATTACATCTGAAATTTAAAGGTCGTTTTTTATTCATTCAATTTTTTAGCCCAAAAACATGAATTTAACAAGACAAGATTCTTCAACAAACTGTTGATTGTGTAAAAGCCTGGTGATAAGGGGAGAGATGAATTTAATGATAAAACATTATCTGGCAAGATCCAGTCTGACAAGCCAGTCTATCAATGTACAATTACGTTGTGAGACTGTATCGGTGACCTATCGCCTCTAACTGCTACCTCCACTACTGATACTGACACTGAAACACTGATAAGCCATGGGCTGGCTGATACTTTGTAAATTTATGGCTTATTGGTGAGGGGAAAATGCTTCCAGATACAGGAGCACTTGACTTTTATGACAGAGGTTGCATTGTTTTTGCACCAAGTTCAGCTTTTTGTAGATATGTAAAAACATTATGAAACGTTGTACAGCTGTAGGAAGATATATAGATAAACTATGTAATTTCACAGCTTGAAATAATTCCTTAAATTTCTTTATATATGTATTTTAGTCTTTGCTATCTGAAAGTCTAGGCAAAATCAAATTAACACTAATTTGAATTTAGTTTTTGTTACTTCATTATTTACATGATGGTGGTTCTTCAAGACCAGAGTGCTTTAAAGAATAGGGTGTTGAGCTTGCAGTCATATCACATTAAGGGATTTGGACCAAAGACTGACCATCATGACACAAGTCTTGTTAGTGATTAACTCAGGTAGCATTCATTTATTTGCCATGGTTAAATTATTAAATCTTAAAGCTTTTCTAATTTAATTAATGTCAACAGTAACCATATAACATATTTTCGGCAAGTGATTTTACCTTTGAAACCAGTGACAATCATGGTCTGCCAGGACATATATATATGCAATCTAATCATGATCTTCACTATTCACTAAACAATTACTGAGCTGCCACCTCTTTCAACAAATACTTTTACATTCCAGATGACAGATGGACAAACTTACAAAACTTAGAAGCAGAATCAGATAAATGACATGCAAAATTTGCATCTACAGTAAAAAGTCTACAATTTCAACTCACTTGTGTTTCAACAAAAAACATGCATTGATTTTAATTCCAATTGTTTCCCCGGAGTCTGGAATAACGATAGAGTGTAAACTTCAGCACTTCAAGAGACAATTCAATTAAACAGATAGTGCTAGGAACTAAAGTTTCTTCTTACTCTTGCTTACATATGTTTTGCTTATGTCTAGCTGTGACATTAAAATTTGTGCCAAAATGTGCATTTTAACTTTTCTGTTCTCTCTTATTTTCAAGCACTTGTTAAAAACAAGCTTGGCTAATGGCAAGTTAAGATTTTTGATGCTATAATGGTGCTATTTTTGGTGGTTTTATGCCATAAATTTTACACTGAAACATTAGCCTACTTTTGGAAAATTTTGTCTTGTTATTTGCAACCAAAATAACGCCGTCTTCAGAGCTGCGTGAGGAAATGGTAGAAAATGTTTGTAACATAATAATTACTGTATTAACATCTAATGAACCATTCGCTAGTAGAATCAAAGAAACTTTTATTAATGCATCACTTCAATGAACACAGCCGGAACTACTTTCAGAGTACATGCTGCAGCTTTGATGCAAGGAAGTTTCAATAGCTCCTGGAAGTTGTAATATTAGTTACAACTGTATACTATACACTAAACCTTCACTTCAAAAGTTTTCCTAATGTTAATTCTTCAGCCATTTCCAGTCAGCTTCCTCTCATGTATATGCGAGTCAATAATCCTATGAAAGGTTTAGTTCATTACTAAGAAAGCCATGTAACCACAGGCTGTCCCACTATAAAACAGTATGATATATGATACAGACTCAGTACACTGACATTGACCCCTGCCTGATGCCAGGGCCACATTTCACCTATAAAGTAAACAGTAAGGATATTTTGTACTAATGGAATACAGACAGATTTTCTATCATTATACCTGCCTGAAGAAACATTCCTGGAACAATAGCATGGGTTCTTCTTGCATTCTTTTCAAGTTTTGCTCTGCCCTACAACATGCAGCATTTTTCTGCTTGACCCAGGCAAATTATTGGACCACACAAAAAGAGTAAATGACTGCACAATAAAATCCACTTTTAAGTACCTCAAAAAACAGCATCACGCAGTACTTATAATAACCCTCACTATGCTGAAATCATATGCATCTCGGTTGGCTTTTTTTGGACATTATATAACAGCGAGCAAATTACAGCGGTTGCAAGGGGAGTTTCAGGAGGGGTCCCCCTCCTCTTGGCTTTTTTAATTCACAGAAAACAAGACACCATTTGAAGGGCTGAATACCTGTATAAGCTGAATTACAACTTGTGTAAGGCCAGATATACACTAATTTGTGGCCTTGGAAGCAATAATGCCCTGTCATAGTATTGAACAAGTTTTTTTCTAAAAATCAGTCTTCGCCCTCGGAAGCGCCTGAAAGCAAGCATTTTAAACACATTTCAAAGCTTTTCCTGACATGTAGTTTGACAAATAAAGTAGCAAAGTCTGTTGTACATGATGATGAAATTCGTAACAGTCATATCAGCATTTAAATTACTAGCTCACCAACTTTATTTTAAAATGTTTTTTTTTTTTTAATATAAACACAGTTAATTTATATTAACATTTTATTTAAATATGTAGTAAAATACAGTCTTTAGCTGAAAACATCGTATTTATATCTGTACTTTGAGTCTTTATAACACTGTTTTCTTTGAAAAATAAAAAAAAAAGCGGGATCGCGAAAATAGGTGAAAAACGATTTTCGTATCACAGTTTCACATGTAACTTACCAAAAATCGCAAGAAATCATGCTGAAATGATTTTTTGATAGAAAGTTCGTTTTCCAAACAAGCTAACGGTACATTTATCAAATCTTCAAGTTTTTGTCAACTTTTCAAGGGAAAATTTCCGTCAAACAGGACATTTTTGATTACAAAAAAGGCCCTGTAACCTCTTTATGAATCTAACGATTTGTGATGCTCTAAGATTCCAATATTAAACAATAAAATGCTTAAACTTGCTTGACAAAAAGTTAATTAGTTTGTTTATTACGAAGAACATTCCCGTCCTCGAAGTCGGCACTTATTTCGGGCTTATTTAATTATAAGTATTGAGCTATTGTTCTTCGATTCGACTTCATAAAAATGGCGAGAATTTTGCAAAGAAATTTATTTAACTTTACAACATTATACCAAGACAATTTCGATTGGAACGTTCTTTGATTTAATTCATAATTAACTATTGATATTGGGACGCCGAGGTTAATCATTGTTCAGACGATCCGACTGTGAGAGCTGCCGACAATTACATAAATGTCAGCAGAATTTTGCGTAATCTTTGCTCCGCCCACACGAGGCGGTACCGCGCCGATGATTGGCGTGATGCAAGCATCAATTATTTTGACAGCTCGGGAGATAAAGTAGGTATCAACTTTAACCGTGTCAATTCGTAACATACCGGGTCACCAATTAGGTGTATATTGCTATTTCCGGCGCCCAATTATACGATTAGCGCATGGATAATATGCCTTGATGATATAGGTTTATTATGTTTAGAAAAACGTTCGCCAGCGTAGAATTTTTTTTCGCCACGTTCATTTTTTTTTCGCCATTTCCGAAAATGGCGAATGGCAGCGGAAACCCTGGCATCTGTCTTTGTGACCACTGTAGCCCATACATCATGCACCTCTTAAAAGATCTGCTACTTACTAACGCAAAATACACTCCAAGGACGCATTATACAAATGAAAATTTTACCTTTGCTCAGGGTTGAATGACTAAATGGTGAAGGACTGACAACTGAAACAAACTACTAAACCTTCATTCTTGTTCTCTAAAATTCTCGGTAATACAGCAATCACGGTAGGTAACTCTTACCACTCTGTTTCAAGCTTAACCTCAATTAATGAAAATGCCAATAAGGAAACTTCTTCATTTTCTTATTGTCAATTACGCGGAATAACCCGTTATCAACCTTTCACCCTACGTATTCTAAGTTTTGTTTGCGTTTTCTCGTTCAGTCTCATAAAAAGCGAGAGATATATAGTTCTTTCCAATTCCGTAGTGAATACAATTCGGAGACTGATTGACAGTTGGAAGTACAAGACGAGAAGTAAAGCACTAATGTCAACACGGCTTTAAGAGCGCAAAATGAATTAAATGTCACTAGCTACCAGTCTCCAATAATGAAGCCTAGATGGATAAGACAGGAAATAAGTTAGGGAATGCGTTAATTCATTAAATATTCTCCCCCTAATTTTTTTCTTCTCTCCTAAGTCGTAGACCTTTTTCTTCAGAAATTCTATGTCACCAGAGCTTCCTGCAGTGGTGAATGTGAAATGGACTCATGATGCGTTTTAATGGGTAACATGAAATTTTACATCTTTTTTATTTAATTCCTTCAGAAAGTTGGAATCCAAAATCAATTTTGAGAATAATAACATTTCCGCTAACTAAAATGTTACAGAGAATTTATTTGGACTTTTTTTTGTCTTAAAAGAATTAAGCTTTTTTGGCGAAATTTTGACGCAGTACATGAAGGAACCAGTGAGTCAGAGACCCAGGACAGTAATGGCTAATCCTATAAACAAAACAATTAATGCAAGGATGCCATGATCTCAACCATTAGAACTATCAATACATCAGATCTATATTTTATAGATAATACTTAATTGAAAACACTTCTTTTATGACCAATAATGTAAATTCTGGAAAAATCACTTGTGTTGAACTTGAATTTTTTTCGAAAACCTGACAATTCAACTGTGACCTAACTATGTTCTAACCCAAACTTATTATCCATATCTAATTCTCATTAATGTTAGAGAAGTTTTAATCTTGGCATTGGTTAAATTACCCTTGAAAATCTACTTTCAATCTGAAGTGACTTTGACAAGAGGCACAGAGAATATGAAAATTCTATTTTAATGCGAATTATTATAACAATTAATTTTAATCGCTATTTCAATACCATAATACAATATATATCTCAATCAGATAGTGCTGACGTGAACAACAAAAAAATGCTTTCAAAAGTTTTCCTGCCCTCTCAGTAGGAAAAATTTCCAAATTTGACACAGGCTCAATACGAAACATCTTACAATTTGTTCAACAAACAGTCCTTATATAAGACACTGATCCGTCAACATGTCGCATAAAAGCCCGCTATGAATGACAGGTAAAAGCTTCTTTTCAAACTAATGCAAGTCCTGGGGGCAAGATTAGCTTGACTAGGCAATCATCTCTTGTCGTCTCGCAGTAAAAAAAGGACGGCTTAAATCCCTGGAGTACATACTGAAGACAGTTGAATCAAGAATAGACTTTCGAAAAGAGAAATGTTTATTTTAGTTATGTCTACATATGATCCGTGTATGCAAATTAAATGGAAAGATTTATTTCGGTCAATTTAAATATTACCATGTTGATCAGATTTAATCAAATTGTATCACACCAATAAATTAAAAAAATGGTTTTCATATCACGGTCATACTTAAATACAGTGTTGTTCTTACATAACCTGTTAGAATGGCAAAGATTAACTACAAAGAATGGTAAAGATTAACTACAAAGAATGGTAAAGATTAACTGCAAAGAACGGCACAGATAAACTGCGAAGAACAGCAAAGATTAACTGCAGGAAACAGTAAAGATTAACAGCAGAGAACAAAAGAGATAAACTGCAGAAAACAGCATAGATAAATTGCAGAGAATGGCAAAAATAAACTGCAGAAAACAGTAAAGATTTACTTCAGAGAACAGCACAGATATTAAACTGCAGAAAAATGTCAAAGATTTACTTAAGGTTCTTTCTTCAAACTGATTGTAACCTTTGAAAATGTGCTGTCAAGAAAGATTGCAGCTCTGATGGACAATACCTGAAGCTTTGATGATAAATAAATCATGCATAAATCATGGTTCACAAGGTATTTTGCTACAATAAAACACATTCCCCAACCCAGCCATCCTGTACAGTGTACACTTCAACCAATAAAACAACAGAAGTAAGAAACAAACATGGAAATAAAATCAGGATCAAAGAGAAGGGGACAGAAAAAGTCGGAAATGAAAATCACTAAACTATTGAATTTTCTCATTTTGTATGCATGCCTGAAAATTGTATGTGGATTGATTTTTTCATGAAGAGGGAGATATATTGTGGACAGGCTGGTGTTAATTATAAGAGACTGTATAATTACACTCAAGAGGGTACTGCCAATCATGTAAAAGTTGAAACACTTGAAGAGGAAAAAATATTAAAGAACTGTTACAATTAGAAACTTCTGGCAAGTTCTGTATTTTCCTGAGTGACTGGAATTGCTTTCTTTCATTTACAGCTTTTCAAGGTGACCAAAAGGCGATGTATAAGATGAAAGACTCAACAGAGCAGAGTCAAATATTAAAACATCAATTACAGAAAGTTTCAAACCACTGATGTCTAGAGACATCCCTACTTTAATAGAGGAGAGATAGAGTGTGTCATAACTTCCAAGATGGAAGTTTATGTCCCAATTAAACTAAAATCAGCACCTCCAGGCTTTAAATTAAATTTCTAAACAAATTTGAAAACCATCATGTATACTCCCAAGTTCTACTGTGTACCTTTGTTTTTTTACTTTCACATAGATTTTCTTTTTTTGCAAAACAATAAAACCTTTCGTGATCCCTGCACTTTATAACTCTTTCAAACTATATTTACAACAGTTTCAAACCACCATGGTGCCTGTCCAGATTTATTAAAACCAATCTCTTTTCAAGTAGGCTTCAAAATTTTCCAATTATCCCGCTTAAAAAAGCTTTCATTAAACTACAAAAGACTTTCTCATCACTCAGAACACCCTTCCAAGCCCACATGCGTAAAATCAATTTTCGTACAAAATTGACAATCAAAATAAGAAGATTTTGTTAATTTGCTGATGCGACGAATGGATCTGTGCCTCTAGCTCAATAGTGAGCCTTCCCAGATTTTTTCAATTTTCCATTTTCAAAGAAATGTGCTTTAATGGCAATTTTCTTCCAGCAAATCTAAAAACCCCATATAAAATTGCTGCGTTAGGGCTTTTTATATTTCCGGCGGTATTAAACTAATTCTATCTAAAATGTCTTTTAATGAAACGAAGCAAAAAAAGAATTTCTTCATTTTCTTTTAAATTTAAAGGCACAAAATTTTAAGAATGTTAAATTGGGGAAATAAGACAAGAGGTGACTTCCATGAATAATGACATAAATTGTAACCCGACCTCAAGTCAACAAAAAACTGCCCGTCTAAACTATAAAAAATGACTGGTCCGATTTCAAAAAGACGCACGCAATACTTCAACTTAATATCTTACATTATACGTGCACAAGTTTTCATGTTCGACTGCCTTATCTGAGTCACTGTTAGATATAGCAAAAATCGCGGCTATATACGGTAAAGTTCAAAAGGTATAATTTAGTGTTTTATGTTATAATTTGCTTCAAATCAACAGACTTTTTAAAATCAAGTCGTCAATTAACAATAAATCTGAAACAGCATCTCCGCCAGCCTCTTTTAAGACAGTCTGATCTCGTAAACAAAATATTTTAAGATAATTTTCACTTGATCGATCAAGTCAGTGTTGATAAAGACATTTTAAAATTTATCGAAATCCCAATCTACCCATATCAATATAGTAACAAACTCCCATTGTGTCTTGTGAATTCCTCATCCATCCATGCATGAATCAGTAAATGCGTCCATTAAATTTATTGTCAATTTTTGTATCATTCATATGTGCAAGTTACCCGTGATTCATAAACGTTATAATACTGTTGTTATTTATAATAATACAGGTTCTAACAATGTCTCAGTAGCGGGAGGGGGAGGGGGGGGGGAATATTTTTCGATAACAATTATTTAAACATTTACACAATAATTTTTTATTTACCGTTTATAATTAATTCAATACACATAATACTCGGACACATGTCCAATTTTCAAACAGATAATCGCGAGGTTAGCGCATGAATGTTGTATCTCATATACAATAAAGAAGGAGATACAACATACATGCGCAAACCCCACAAAATTTGTTTAATTTGTGCCAGCTGGTCAATCAGTCCGTCTGTATTTAGTAAATGTATGTACTCTGCCTGCTGGTAAATGTAATTTGAGTCTGCCACAATCCAAATTATGACTCTGAACATATCGAGGGTTGTCCACAAAACTAGCTGTTGCTTCTTTACTTCATACAAGTTACTGCAATTTTGTGGTCGACCCTTGATATCTCTATTTCTCTACTTTTACCCAAACAGTATGGATGAACACTGCTATACACTGATATGTGTAATTTTCTACTGTTTACTCTTTCGGGTCTGAACGAAAAGAGAGGGAAGGAAAAAAATATATTGACACAAAAGAATGCCAAAAAAAAACAAAAATCTGTATTAACACTAACATTTTTAGACATCACTATTAAAGTAGGATTTTTTTTCCTCAATTTGACATTTGAAGTGAATTATCTTTTTATGTATGACAAAAACTTGCTAACCAATCTATCTGTGCAGGTGGTGTTTATATCCATTTTGATATTTACATTTGAGTTTTAATCTGTAACATAAATATGAGTGTTTCCTGTCCCTTATAATTCAATAACCCTAATATTTTGGCAAGGTCAATGTCTTGCTGGACTGTTCCATTGTCCATTTAATCAAATTGTGTATACTTCTTACAATGCAGGTGATTGCAGTCAGTTATTTTCTGATCTTGCCGTGACTCAGTAAGCGTATTATTTTGTTTGCAGGAAATGAAAATGAAGGGTCTTATTCCATGTACATACTGACCTGCTATGAATGCCGCCAGGGTGACAATAGGCGCACAATAAATCTTGACCTTAAATAGGCGTAAATCTGCCATGTTTGAAATTTGCCTTCAACAGTACTTTGTCTTAAAGATAGACAAAAAGTATCTGCTCTAATATTATTCTTAAATACTTGGTCGCAGGCAAAGCTGCAGATAAGCAGAATTTTTCTTCGCTCATAAAGCTGGAAAAAAAGAGTTAATAATTCATGCTCTTGGGAATGGTCTATTTAACACTTTTTTCTCAAAATACCATTACACAATATTTACATATTTGGTGGGACGTAAATCACCGGGAATAAAAACTCTACATGCAATGTTGACAATAGGCAGATTTTGGCGACAACAGTTCTCGGTCCATCTAAAATCCTGCTGGGCCATCAATCTGACATTAAAAGCTACCCGATGTGACTCAGGAACCTATAATGAACCAAATATTCAACAAACACTTCAGTTTTCGCATTTGTTGACATTTTTTTCCTTCTATTTTATCATGTTTTTTGTAAATGTGTCAAATATTTTAAAGGGAATCAATCTTACAATATAAAGCCAGTTTCGCAAATTCTTTACCAATTAACCTGATCTTGTTCAAACAGAATGAAAATTGACACTGGGCCTTCCTATGCAAAAACCAACCATCTCACCCTTAGCTGTAACCATGACAACAGACAACAAAATGTCCCATGATAACAGACAACAAAATGTAACATCAATTAAAATGCTATCAGGTTCTCTCATAGGAAAATTGTGAGGTCAGTTTGAGGGTTATATACATGTTTGTTTCTAGTGGCCACTTACATGGGCTTAAATATCCATCTTCAATGGGGAAGTATTTTGAAAACAATAACCCCACAGTAAAGGGCAGACCTTTCAGCAGCTTTCATGTCAAAACACACCCTGTAGTGAAAGACATACTGTTTACACACCCTGTATATCAACAGTACAAAGCCTGAAAGGTTAATGTACTCCCTGTATATATGTATGTATGATGTAACCACTCTGTATAAAGTCTGCCAGAATAACCAGATATAACACAAACAAATGTCTAATATTGCATAAATATTTGTCATGAAACCAGTAAACAAATATTGCTTGTCAGATTTGAAACTTCAAGTATTGCCAAGACATGTGACTAAAATGCCAAATGGATGGGAAACTAGAGTTGTTATTGTGCCCATTTTTACCATATTTTGTTTATCTTTACAAGTGGGCAGTTTACCCTACCATTAGCCCCAGGAAGAACAAGTAATTTAGATCTCATATCCTCCGTAAGAAAATTGCCAAAACTGCTGTTTTGTTACATCTCCGTCTGTTAGATAATGCTTTTGAATGTAAAATGTTACTGCCCAAAACTCAAGACATCTTGTTTAACTGAAGACTTTCCTAAGACTTCAAAGAAACAACTTGTAGACATTTGGTTCAAATATAAAATGAATGAACATTTCAAGAACATTATATATTGCTGATTTTCCGATAGCAAAAACAACTATCACATATCTCCACATCACTCAGGAAAAGTAATAAAATTATAATTTATAGCCAGTCCCCAGCACAACTTCTCTGTCATGGTTCCCAGCATGTCTTGTAGTGAGAAATCTTAGATAAGATCTTGTTCCAATCAAACAAAAAGCCTGCTCTGAAATTTCTTATTCTTCAAGTTTCAATTATTATATTACATTTTATAGAGGCAAAAACAACACTCCATCTTTTAAAAAATCTGAAAAACTGCAATCCAATATCTAGAGATAATGATTGCAGTTCTTGCAGACCTCATTGTTTCAACTGTTGGAAAATGAATTATCTCCCTTGCTTTTTTTCCCCTTTTCCAGTGTGCTTAGATAATTTGCAAGACATGGAAATAATGGGGTTATCAACAAATGACTTTGGACTTAGATTATTCGATTAAGTTGCCGGCAGCACACTGTTGAAGAGTGTACAAATGGCAGGGGAAGTAAATGCTGCCAGAAATTTGAATATACATAAATTTGGACCTAATGGACGTCAGCTAGTAATTGAAGGCTTACCCCTGAATTTGAAGGGTCTGGTGGATTTGCCGGAACAACTTTTGTAGTCCAGTTTAATCTTCCTGAAACTTTTGTAGTGTCAAGTAATACCACTTTCTTTCCAGTATCTGAAAAAGAAGAAAGAGATATAAACAATTCTGTCTTTTTTGCCATGTTTAAAGTTTACAGCAAACAATCTGATATTCTCAGCCTTTGCAAGCTGAGTTTAAATCACAGGCTCACTATATGCATTGGTGCAATCAATGTAATCTACTTTTCAGACTCTTTCAATTTGCTCCAGACGTCTTACAATATTAAATGCTACTTTCTAATATGAAAATTTGTTTGCGTGAATACAACAACAGTTACTGCTGGTGCTTTCGCAAGAGAAAATACAGTAGCCACAAAAAATATTAATAGATTCTGTCTGTTCTTCAATACCTATCACAGTATATCATCTGTAAAAACAATAAAAGAAAATTTATCTCATCAAGAAGTATTCATTTGTCTAGGGTCAAGCTTCAAGAAAATTGCCATCGATTTCTCTACATGCAACAATGTTTATTTATGCCCTCCAATTTTCCATTAGGATATGCACGCACTGTAAATTCAGGGATTCGTAAATAATTTCAGCCGGATAATCAATCGAAATGAACGACTATACTGGTATTTTATGGGAACCCACTGAACCCTGTCATACTAATGAAATGCTGAACTAATTGTCAGCTTCTTCCAATATTCATGTTCACCATATTATTTCACTCTGTATCATTAGAAGTATCTGTAATAAGTGCTTCGTTTATCATTACCGCTCCTTCCGTAACGTGTGAAATTATTACCTTTAAATTCGATTATTTTTTAAAGCAGTGGTAATGACATTGGACCAGACCTATTTTTTCCGACTTTTTCCTATCTAAGGATTTTTTTTTTAAATATCTGGTTGGGTTAATTGATTCCATGACTGGGTTTTGTCTTCGGAACAATTCAGCTGTCAGTCAAGCCAAGTGTTCCAATAATGGAACAATAAATAAAATTTCAGTTCGGACACATACACATAACTTCAACAACTGAGTTATTAACTGAAGGTAATAATATAAGTTTCAAATTGCTCTATCAAACAATGCCTCTGTCCTCTGTCACATTATATAAATATAAATCACTCTGACTTCACAAGACAAAAGGTTTGCAATTCCTGATCTCCAAGTCAAATCACTCAAGACCATAAATTTGTGAACAAGCAATCCTGTTAATTTCTGGAAATTGTTCAGACCTGAAAACTTTAAGTGCTCTAATGCAAAAACGCAAAAATAAAGTTCTCAAGAAAATTTCATCATTTACAGAATTAACTATTTCCGCCCTAAATCAAACATCTACTGCCATTATAACCACACAGTCACAATTTTTGGGCATATAAAATGCGGGAATACTATTCATGTATTATACATTTTTCATTTTGCTCAATATTTAAAATACAGTGCATATGTGCGACAGTAAAACTGCCAAGGTTTATTACCCCTCATCCTGATTTACAGCCTTCAGAAAACACTACAACTTTCAAAACCTGTCCTGGTGAGAAAATTTCACACTTATCTAAAACAATATATTTACATGAAGTGGCTATTTGGGACAATTTATTCGCTCTTCCAAGCCATCGCCACTTGGTTACTGGCAATGTACTGAAACACTTGAAAAACCATTGCAATATATTTGGTGGTATATTTGAACACTTGTCTGATAATGTAGTTGTAAACTTAATGTTGAATCTGTGAAGTATAGGGCCCATTTAGCTGTAAAAGGGTTGCATACACAATACCCAATCAGGTACAAGTACTGCTAATTTCACTAAGGAACACCACTACTGGTTTTCGCCCAGGATGAGCACTTCAAGAACAATCTCATAATCTCGTACACTTTGTTTGAAGTTAATTAAAACTTGTTTGGAAACAAAAATAAAATTTGTTTTACAAAATTAAATGTTAATTAATGTTAACACTTTCAAAACCAATACCTAATGTCAGTGCACCACTTTACTATATCAAAGGCTTTGTTGACATCAATTACACCCCAAGACCAGTTTTTTGCAGCAGGCTGTCTGGTCCTGTAAATGTCAACTTTCAAACAATAAACACATAAAGCTGGCAAGCTATGCAGCATGTCTGATTCATGGGCCGAGCCTTCATAAATCAGCAAGATTCAGGTATTAAAGTCTAAAATTCTTGACTTTTCATGAAAGTTTTTAATAAATATATCATTATGAATATGATAGGTTTTTCATATGATATAATGTTTTCCATTTTTATTCTGGCAAACTGTTTCATATTTTCCACTTTTATAACATGGCACACTACTTTCATACTTTCCAATTTACTCTAGTTCTAAACCCCCCAAGGTCACTAAAATATAGACCTACCCTTGAAAATATAATTACATAAATCAGTTCAATAAACAATAGAAATATGTTTTTACTTGACAAATTGAAGTTAATAACCATTCATCAAGTTTCACTAAGTTTCAGCTGTCACTGCCTAGCTCTCTAAGGACAGATCTAAATCCTTCAATCTTTAAAGCAAATTTACAAAAGGCCCTGAATAAAAACAATTCTTCCCATGTCAAACACATTCAAACAATTTTTAAAATACTAAACAAATAGTTGTTCATGCAAAACAAACAATAATTGAATAAATTTGTGTTTTTTTTATACTTTCTTTGCATGAAACATCGCAATACTCCTTAAGCTTGAAAATCCCTGCTTGATGTTATATCAAATTCCCCCTACAACAAGTGGTGCAGTGTTCATTTGAAGAAGTAAGAAAAGTATTTTATGTCAGGTATTTCTTTAATTTCAATATTTTTCACAAGTTCAAGACTATTTAAGTTGACAAGGCATGTAAAACTAGACTTATGGTCTATACTTACAATTTCCATTTATTTTCACCATTTTTATTTGGCATGTAATTTTTTTTATCCTCGCTAAATCTGTACCTTATATCATTGAAGAGTTATATACTCTCTTAAAGATAACGGAGAACTATACAAAAGGTCAAAACTTAATGAACTATGTTAATTTTAACACAACTCCGCTCAGTGTCAAAAATGCTCGTCTTTGTCAGGTCTTGCTGACCTCGTATCACTCACGGAGTTACTGTGCATCTTGGGAATTACTACTAAAGTTCTGTAACTGATATTCTTGATAAAAAACATACCTTTAAAGGTCAATAAACTTACCAGGAAACTTCAATGGTTCTATGTTTATTACACTGGAAGTACAGTCACCTTATTAACCTGTCTAGTGAGGGAGCTATGACAGCATGAATTGAACAAATTCTAATTTAACATACAATTGGTCTAATAACTAAGTTGTTTGCCTGTCTGGAAAATATTGTAGCTAAGATATAACTTGCCAACATCTCTACAAAATAACAATTCCATTTATAGAACCTCGGACAAAGTACAACTTTTCCATCATCCAGACTATTGCCAACGATAAACAAAATGTATTAAAGTAGCAGCTCTCCCCTCATGTTAGTAATTTTATCACCTGCAGTGTGTGCATGCAGCGTCTTATAACTGAGGCAGACTTATGACTGGAAATATATCACTTTAGTAAGTTTAATTAAAGTGAAAGCTAAAATGTTCTTTAAACGATGATTATCAGGAATAACTTCCAAATTTTGTACTTATGGATCCAAATATTGTAAACATTTCTGAATATTGTAAACATTTAAGAGTTAAATTTTTGTCTGGAACATGTTTTTGAAAAGATAAACATTATTTTGCCAAAATGCTGCACCTTTCCTAACATATGGGTTTAGAACCCATGCCACACTTTTTCTGACATGGGTTTAGAACCTCAACCGTTTGGAACTTGCAAACACTAAAACACACTCAAATCAACACCATAGCAATAGTGAGAAAAAAATGTGGCAATAAACATCTAGAAAAAATAACTTTCCCATCTCCGAGCTTTTACAGAGTGTAATAAAAACAGCATGAAGCAATTTGAAGAAAAAATGACATCATTAGCCTGTTACATGAATTGCTTTCAACCAATGCAATAAAACTGGAGTGGATCCTTCATTGAAAACACTTTTTATTCTGTTTTCCTTCCACACATGTTCCAATTTCAATAAATATAGTGTGTTTAGGATAATGTAACAGTGACGAAATAAGATAATATACGTATGTGGATCAAGTGGGTTAGATTGCAGTTACAAGGTGAGGGATATTATCCTCTTTAAACAGATTTATCTACCCTTTGCTGTACTTTTTCATACATGACAAACTTCAAACTGCAGAATATACTGATATCTTTGAATCCACGTCCATGGTCCAAACCGATCCATGGTCCAAACCGTCACCTCTGTATGTGTCAGTAATTCTAACTTTTACTGGACAGTAATTCTTCTTCAAATAAAAGGTATTTTAGAATAACATGGATGGAAATGTGATACAGTAGATCATTCAAGGCTTTCTTACATACAAACTCGAAAGAAACAATTCAAAAATAGAACATCATCTGTGACAGACAGCAATCAAGTCATGCATATTTATACTAATAGCGTATAATAAAACTCGTCTATTAAGCCTCTAAAGTAATTCCATGGAAATAATTAATTCTTTCTGATATTGAAAGTATCAGACGAAATGATCGCTATCGGACATCGTGGCTCCAATTTTAAGAGACATCTTCAGATTTATAAAGTCCTAATACAGCCGTACCTTCTGCAGAAATTTGTTGCTAGGATTTAGCTCATACTTTCGTCCAATTCTGATCTGAGAGAATGTTTTTATACGGCTTAATTCCCGATTACGTCTCGCCACAAGGGTTGGAATTCAGTATACACTAAATGTTATTAGCTGTATAGCGTCTCCAAACTACTAATTAACACGCTGCAAAAAAATCGAACAAAATGGGCTCCTTAAGAATCGACAACGCATCTCTCATGGAAGTGTCACGATCCTTAATGAAGTTATTGACAGTATCATTAGATTTACACTCTCCTCCAAGGACGATCTGGTGCCAGCGTTGTTACATATTTTTTTACCTTAATGCTTTTACTTTAAATGAAATCAAGGCAAATCTTGATTAATATGAGATTTATGATCCACTTGCTGCCCAAAAGTCAACTTAAAATACAAAACAAAATATCTTGGACAGCTTTATCCAATGATCTGAGAGGAAAATCCCTTGCGTAAGTTGGATCTGACTCGCAATACAATATGGCCGCCATTTAACGGAATGCATGAAGCATCATTCTCAGTACATTTAATTTTGTACCACATTTTTGCTGTGCTCTTTCAAATAATCATTTTTTTCAATTTAATCAATGTCACACAGCTTGTGATGGCTTAGTTTCAATCTTCTATCGTAATATATACTTTCCTCCTGCTTTCCGAGAACTATGAAGTGGTAATTAAATACTACGAGGGAATAACGCATTCAATTGTTTCGCAAATCTTGACACTTGCAATTGCTAATCCTTCAAAAACATTTTATACTCCATAAAGAAAAAAATAAGCCAGGAACCATTATTCATTCTGTTTTTCTATACTATCATTAAGTGTAATCATACTTATTTTTTCTTGAAATATTTAGAATATGTAAATGAGCTTGATTAAGGATGTTTTAATTATTGCAGGGCACATCGCAAACACTCTTTCAAGCTGTTCAATTTTGATTTGATTCAACTGATTGTCACTGAACATAGAATATATAAAACGTTTGTTTCAACTTGCTAAAATTAAGTCTTTCATTCTTTGCTAACATCTTTTTGGAATCTTACACAAAAAAGACTTTGTTTGGGTCATTACTTTTCTGCGGACCTGCCAACTTACAACCAACTGCTAGCCACGCCTTTATTCTCCGCTCAAACAGTCCACTATTCAGTCAGTAAAGTTACAGTGAACAACCCCTTGTAACGTATAAGGGAACTGTCCAAAATGAAAGATGGACAAGTCCATGTCAGTTGAGCGATCCTTGACAGCTAAAACTTGTTTTTCCCCAACAAGTCAACTTGAACTTTTGCATGCAATCAAGAGTGGCAAATAAAGTCAACACTTTTAAAAACACACACGTTTGCTCTAAATATTTCTACTATTACCTAAAACCCTACAACTGCTCAGGTTAGAACAAGGGATAGCAAATTACTCAATGCCTTATATAGACACAGAAATAAAATGTGTTGGAGGAAACACATTGCTAAATGGAATGCTGTCTATTCTCGAGCATTCACATGCAGATCCTGCTAAATATTCCCCACAGACAGTTTCATACAGCGTTTCCAATTTTCCGAAATGCTTTACGAATAGTCATAATTAACCCCAAGCCGATATGGCTAAGCATATCATAGTGTGCTGGTGAGGGGTTAAAGAACAGTTGATATTCTATCGTTCCTGAACGGATACAGATCAACTTACAAAATAAGCTGATTGTTTTTCCAATACGTATAGTACGACATCAATACCCTTAGCCTAGGCAAAAGCGGCTGAGTGCCATTCAAATAGCACGTCATTCTATTCTTGAAAGGAATTTCCCAACAAACACTGCAAGCCTTACATTGTTCCGTTGTATTAACAAAGTGCTGAGTAAATAGTTACATAAAAGCCCTGTCATTCCATCAATGTCTCAGAATATCCAAATAAACAAGACCGCTTCTTGCCCTCGCAGACCTTTTCAGTGCAATTTCCTATTAAGTAGCGGAGAGGCAGCCGTCGCAATATGATTGGACGACTACAAAAGCAACGCAGTCTGTCTGAAAATATGAACTTCTTTCATAGCAATAATCATGGGAACGTAAACAAAGCCTCACTTCTCTCAATTATTTCCAAAGGATCACTTAATTCCACATCATCCCATAGGAAAGCCAGTTCTTCATGCATTTAAAGTAACTTTTGTAGAAGAATAGGATTTTAATTTGTGTCCATTCCACTTCATAAAAATACTTCTGTCTAATGATGTTGCAAGATCCAGGGAGCTACAAATTGGTAACGACATGGATACCAGTTGTCGAGGAAGGATCTGTGTCCTACATGTTTACTAACATTCTATCACTTCCTGCAAGATTCACATCGAGGTTCACATTGCGTGTACCGTCACTACTATCATATAGGATGGCTTCAAAATTGATGGGCAAATAATTCAACTGTAATTTAACCCTGGTACCTCTAAGTAGTAAACAACATTAATTTACATCTATTTGCAACTTTTTCTGATTTGCCTCAACTTCAGTGTATATTTACTGGTTAAAACTCGCACAATTTGCATGATGGAATTTCAACATCATATTAAACCCGTCTGAAATTTCCCATATTCTTGTCAACCCTTTCAGACATGGTAATATATAGTTAGGACAACTGTTGCAATATACTAACCGAATCATGAGTGTACGATTGATTGATTGACACCTAGGTTGGCAGGTGCCCCTTAATTAACAGGCTACCCAATCACTATAATGGAAAACGTCTTAAAAGAATCTAACGACATATAGACATCTGCACTTCACCAACTAATGCAATAAAATCAAATTTAGTATCTCCGGTTGCAAATCAAAATAGGATTTTTAAAGTAGAAGGAAAGAAGACATTTACTTGATAGGATACCAGACTGCCGGGTAACTGTAATTCTCTTGTGTTTTGCACATTATCTCTCATTCTTTGTGTAAGGAGACAAACAAAAAAATAGTCCAGGCAGATGAGAATTTTTGTCTGAAATACACTCAATATTGAATAATGAGAAAAAATGTGCTGAAGGAATCCTCCAGGCTTTTGCTTACTCAGCAAATTTTTAATTATGTTATTTCCCATTGTAATTAGGCATGTAATTTAATTCACCCGCATGTTAATATTACCAACATGATTTCATTAATAACAAACAGTATAAATATATATCTTAAATATTTTACTTCATGATCTATAAATATACTGCCTGTGATTGGCCAAGGCAATACTTTATGATGTTGCCCTCAACTATTGTCTATAAATATACTCTTTGGCAACCAATCAAATTCAATCTTTGGCTATACTGGCTGGAAATTGCGGTCAGGTACATCTTTCCTATGCCGAATTCAAGCTAACATATTTGCTCTTATGGACGGACTTTTATAAAAATTGCTTCAAATCAAATCAAATCAATTTGTCTATAAATAGCGTCTACACTTTTCATAGTTATTTATTGGGTATAAAATTGAGTATTTTGTAATATTTACCCAAGCCATACTAATTTATCTTCAATTTAATTACATAGTAATTATTACATTATTATCAATAAATTTCAATTATTTACATCTAACCTGTAGAATATTATACATGTACAAATTTAATATGAACTCCTGATTTAATTACTATGCATCAAAAATACTGCAAGGATGGCTGCAAGGTTTCACATGTCAGTTTGAATCCCAACGCTCAATTCTCTCACATGATCATACCAATATAAAGTATAAATCAACAGATCATTTTAATAGCTAAATAGTATAAATTAAGCACTATCAACCTGATGATCCTTGCTATCAGTGAACTGTGACTGTTGATGTGCTGTATACATGTAACTTACATTGATCACTTGTGAACAACTAAAGTACTTTTCTTCTACTTTAATACCTTCTACTTGGAGATATTAACAAAATCTGGCAAATTCATCATAATTTATCATTATACCCCACTCTAAAATTTGGCAATCTACTGCACACAGTATGCCGTTATCTTCCAAAATGGCCCATTTAGATACAGTATACAAATAACACATAGAAATCTTGATGTGGCGTGGCAAAATTATGGGCTTTTCGAACATCACTATGTTTTCTATTTACTTTTCATGCTGAAGTTCTTGAAATTGGCAATTTCTTTGATTGCCAGTCATTCAAATTTTTGCTGAAGTGTAATAAGATAGAAATTCCAGCTCAAACAGCAAAAATATCAACAACCCGATATTCTGATTTATCACAGGAATATTCTCACTTATTTGTGCCAAGTTTAAACTCAGTCTCAACTTGGAGTTAAGACTTTGCTTTTGTTGTGTTTTACAAAGTTATGCCTACATGTAAACAATGGTTAACTAGACACCAATGTCTTGTTTCTTCAGTGCCTCTTCTAAGATTCTTTTCTGCTCGACTGTGTTGAAGATTTGATCAGCTTTAGATTGCTGTTGGATTCTAGCAATATACTCAATAGTACCAATCTAAAATCTTTCACTTTTTATTGGTCCAAGCAACTACTAACCAATGAGAAGCCAGAATTATTAGACTGGTCTCCAAGATTTGTTTTGGGTAAACTTGAAAGTTACACCAGTCTGGGGGTAATTTTAACTTCTATCTAGATATTGCAAACCTTTTAGAAACAATACAGTACAACAATACAGTACCTCCCATAGACAAACCTGACAATTAAGGTATGCACATTTCAAATGCTACCTGGGGTCATAAAAACAAACACCTGCAGAGTGCATGCAGTGTAGTTAAACTGACAATTTAGCTGTCTGCATACAAATGCTGCAACATTCTGTATTTTGTATGCATCAAACTTCTCAATGAAAAGTATTACGTAATCCTGCTTATGTAAATTACATAATAGTAAGATGGAAATCTAAGTTTGTTAAGTCTTTTCCATATAATGTTTTGAGGCAGGAACCAGTGTTTCCTCTTGGGTTACATTGTGTGTGTGGTTACTGAAACCTATCTTAATGAGGCATTTCTTGGCAGAGAAAACAAACTGAAAATCCAACTCAACACCATGTGAAAACAATGTAAAAACAATCCTTCCATGTTCACATACGATGTTAATTGTCCATTCTGACACTACCGGAGACAGCCCTGGAATCTATGCGCTGTAAAATGATTCAGTTTTTAAGACTTCAGTTTGGGGATAATGTTGACATACCTAGGAAAATATCAGATCTGAAAGAAGCATTTAAACTCAATACCTATTTTTCAAGGGAGGTAATAACTACCCGTGACTATATCATTCCTGGTGGCTCTATCTGTTTATCCCCTGCAAATTTGAGTCCAAGTGCAGTCAAGTTTGACTGTATTCTGACCACATACTAATGCTCCCGATGGACTCTGCCACAAGTTAAGTAAATTTAAACTTCTATAAAATCATGCAACAATTTGAAATTTAATCTGAAATTTGCCATTTTTGCTTAATCCTTTATCAAAGAATTTCCTCCATGTCACATTAAAATCCCCAGCAGTGTGATCTGCCCTCCAGTGGTGGTGGCAGACATTTTGTAAAAAAAAATATCTTTTAGGACACATGATTAGTAGTCTTACTGACAAATTATGTAATTACACGGAGAAAAAACTTGTGACTTTCCTGAAATTCAAACCAAAGCTAACAGCTGGAAACGTTTAAAACAGTTTATTGTTGCATCAAAAAAAAAACATTGCAGGACCCAGACTGTGTAACAGTGTTTATTTCAATATTTATTTCAAGGTTTATTTCAACAAGTTTAGATTTTTACAAATCTTACAAGTGCTGAAACAGAAAACCTTAAGATTTGTTTGATATTTATACAGTAAAAGTCTAAACATTTCATCTTTTTCATGTAAATGTTTACATTTTCTTCAGTTTAGATAACTTTGAATTCTCTCTGCTGTCTCTTGGGAGAGGTCTCTTTCAGAAATATTTCAATGTAATACGAGCCAAACACATTCTGTTAACAATTATATTTACATATGTAAATTGAACAATGCTAAAACTTTGCAAAATCATCTTACTCGAGGAAAAAAAAAGGGTTTTGGAATGCTACAATTTAAATATTTTCTCTGATCTTCGCTAGTTTCTATCAAGAATCCAGTATCGGGTAATAAAGAATGAAGACATATCTATACATGAAATACAGTCGATACAATTTCCAAAATCTACTTTTATTTATCTATAAATGTATATAACAACCAGTCTACACCCTTAAAAGAGTTCTTACAATATTTTCTTCCAGTCTGCAGCAATCCCCCACCCCTCCCACGCAAACTGACGTGTGGATATCTTAATGATTTCTAACAAAATGTTTATCACATCAAAATTACGTTCTTGAACTATTTTCATGATTGCTTCTATTAAAGACAACTAAATGTTTTAAAATCTGATTTGAGGGAAACGATGTAAATCAAATCAGTAGGATAACAAATCAAATCTTGCTGCATGAAAATGAAGCCTCGGCTTATAAGAGACCAGTGATATAATCAGAAACATCATTTTCCCCCCCGAAAAAAAAATACAACTCCCGATGACAATTGACAGCGAACATGCATTGAAAGAGACAATTCAATCTGGCTTCCTTTGAGTCATCAGGAACAAAATTACATATTAGAACCATTGTTATCCATCTCAGAGATTGCAATAGGGGGTGATTCTAGGATAAATAGCGTCAAACATGCGATATCTGCACAACAAACTGACGTTTTCGGACCAACTAGTTTCCTGTAATTGGTTTTTCTCAGTAACTACCGAAATAGCAGGCTTTTTTCCTCGATTGGAGCACATTAACAACTCATGAAGGGACATAATAATACCATTCTAACCCCTCATTCTTTGTGGAAAAAAATAAAAGGGAGCAATTTCTTATATTTTTACCCACGAGTCTTCCAAAGTTGCTGATTTAACATTTTTTTGTAATCAAAATTTTCAAAATATGTGAGCATGCAGCTTTTCTTTCCTCAGTCAGGTGACGCTACCTTAATTACTCTCCATATATATTATAGTTACATTAATATTAAAATAACTAAATTTTTCGAGAAAAAAATCCTGAAAGCGCAAACTAAGGAACCTTTCAATAATATAATTATATCATCTGGAATATCTCCCACAGAGAAAAGTACACCTGACTCTATAATGTATAATTCTTACAAGTTTCTACCTTTAAAATAAACAGCCATTTTTTCAACACTGCTGAGGGATTATTATTTCTCATATACCAAGTCTCAGTAATGACAGAACGTTTTAATACCTTATTTGTAATGTGAGTTATACATACAATTTATTCTAGGGAAATTTAAGTGGATTGAGGGAGCATTATGGGAAGTACAGGTTTTTTGGGCGGGAGGCGGGCAGGGGTTACTTGGGCAGGAGGTGGCAGGGGTTACAGTGATCATCATATGACAAAATCTAATATACCATGTTCTACATTTTTTGCGTAAATGTTTATGCGTCATTTTCAGGGTTAATATATCAAATTTAAAAACAAATTTGTTGCGGATTCATGTACTGAATCTTAATCCAGCATTAATACAATACATATATAATACCTGTCACATTGTAAAATTAATTACAACTTCAAAATCTATGAGTTTACTTTTCCCCCAAGTGAAAGTTACATAGGCTTTAAAGTTAAATCCACCTCAAGTATTTCGATGTATTATGTAAGCTGATAACTGTGGAAGGCGTGCTCAATCCAAGTTTGAAGAGATTATTTTAAAATGTCCCTTGGTCATCATATAACCATTATTTAAAGCTATCGATTGTAAGGTTCAGAGATAAGACAAGCTCTTTCGGGATCTGTTTGGGATCTGTTTTTGATCGTTCTGTAAATTTGGTAGTCAAATTTGTGGCTTTTTTAACATAGAGACATAAATTTTGATCTTTGAATATAGAATGTCTAAGCAAATTTGTGCAGTCTGATTTAAGACCATGCAAAGAGCAAATTATATTTCCAGCAATTACATCTTGTAATCACATCTTGAATGTAAAAATTCTGACTGGCCGGCAAATATTTTTTCTTAAAATTAACAAAATTTTACAACATTCATACCATATTTTCCCCGAGACTGAAACTAAATTAATTCAGTACCAGGACATTCAGATTGCTCAAATATGTCATGATTCCTGGCTCCGTTCCTAAATGAGTTTATTGTAGTCGCAAAAATTGCTGACCGTGGCAGGGAAAATTTTTTCTTACAATAACACAATTTGTATGTCTGTTCTGATTTGGCATTTCATCTTAAAGTTACACAAATTGTGCATTAACAATTGTCTGTCTGAGGTGAATAGTCCAGATAACAGTTTATTACATAAACAATCATTCTGGACATGTTCCTTCCAGACAGCTCAAGTTTTTCTTGTAATGAGTCTATTTATAGATTCAAAAAACGCAACTACAGACTGCTTTGGAATAACCAAAGTATGGTCATATTTCAATTACGCTGTACTCAGTAGCTGAAAGAATTTGGAAATTCAAACGTTTGTCTTTTGAAATAATTAAAGCATGTTATAAGGGGATAGAAGTATTTGCAGAAATAAATTGGTTCATGAAATGTGCATGAATCATGGAATTCACACAGGAGATTATGATTCATGAAATATCGATGATTGTTCCTTAAAATTCAGATAAAGGGTATTTAAGGAACTCTCTTATCGAACCTTCATAAGTTCATGAGCAGTTTAGGATTGTCCTAAAACATTAGATCATGGATAGTTAAAAAACTCTGTATGATATTTCAGGAGTTCATGAACTGTTCCTGCTCTTTAGCTGCTGATTTCATGTCCAAACATTTATGATCAACAATCAAAAACTTATTCAGCTCAATCCATGAACCATTCTTGAATGGCTTGCAATGTTCATAATATCATGACCTGCATTTTGCAGGGTTATCACTGGAATGGTGCTGCTCATATTTCTAAAGCTTATAGACAGTGTGTATGGAGCACAAAGTGTTCAACTCAAAATAATTTTGGCATCAACTGCTGATTTAAGAATTAAATCTTCCCCCATGTTTTCAAAAGGTTTATTATAGATTAATGCCTTTAACAAGATTTGCATACATATCCTGCCAGTTGCATGCGTCACTTGTACTACAATATATACAGATTCCTAAGTTTGCAGTATTATGTCTGTTTTCATTTTTTTTTTTACAGGCATATCAACCCAATTAATTTTCCTGGATGTCTTCAGAAGAGCGCACCTGACCTCCTGTAGATAACCGACAACTTTACTGGCACTGCCTCAATCTAAAACAATGAAAACCATGCTACACTAAATACTGAAACACGAACACTAAATGGCATCACAACAGGGCCTGGCACAACACCTGACCTGAGTTTTCTGAACTTTATTTAAAACTGGAACACTTCTCAACTCAAATATTTAACATGTTACGTCATAGCTACAGATTCCATTTTCAACAATTTTTCCTCCGTCTTCTCATATTTTACACAGTTATTGATCAGTCATAATCATAAGGTCCCCTATCTGGTGATGTAGTATAGAAACTCATTGGAAATTCATGATTTTTATGGCTCCTCAGACACCTCTTGCCTCTCATAAACTGGTAAGATGAGCTCATACTGATACTTGAAGCAAAACTTGATATCAATATGCAACACAAAACTGTGTAAAGAAGTGTTTCTAGACTTAATTGTAGTTTTACGCAGATTACTGGTAAAACATTCAAAGAAAATTGTTCACAAAATATTTGTTAGCAGTAAAATTTTAAGCCAAATGAAATTTACGCTTCATGCAGAAGACAGTTTTTATTAAGTTATCGCCCTTTACGTAACTATGTGGATGCATGATGCCGTTACTACCATGTTTTAATATCAAATAAGCGCCCCTGAAAAAGTCAAGCCACACCATTTAGTTTAATAAGTACAAACAAATACTATCTTGCCACATAACAAGGAAGCTGCCATCGCAGGGTTTAAATTGTCACTGATTGTATGTAACCCATACCACAACCCACATGTTTGTCTAATTACTTTATTTCTACCAAGCATGTTTCCCAGCACACAAAAAACATGGATAAAGCAAACATTCAAATGTCAACATTTTGGCTTTCTCACTCTGTGACACATTCCCCTTTCCTTGTGAAGAAAAAAATACGAAAAACAAAATTAAAGACCTTTTCAAAAGCTGTATAATGTTATCTGATAATGAGAGCATTCCTTACATGGATCAATCATCCATAAACAATTATATCATAGTGGACCTGTCATAGCTTCAAGGTGACCAGAAGTAATCTGGTAACCTGGTTGCAAACATTTATCAGTGTACCAGGCAGATAAAAATCCTGATTAATTAATTTATCCCCTTAACTGCTCTGACTTCAGCAATGGAATTGTCTTCCTTCAATTTGGACCATACAATTATTAAATAATTTAAAGGTGTGCTAGAAGTGAAAATTTACTGACTGAATATCATAGTATTATACAGATTATGATCAGACTGCATGGATGTGCTGGTCACTGATGATAATATGAACTAATGGCAGAGTCTAACCTGCAGCCACCAAGGAAAAACATTTAAGTATTAATACATAGGAAGCATACAAAATCCAAATCTTTCATATCGGTACCCCCTAAGTGAGACCTTGTCCCATTGATTCATCTGTTTAAACATGGGCTTCACTAGAAATGAATAAAACCCCAAATCCCACAAGCATTATCTCCAGAAGACTTGAACCTACAGATACCCTGCAGGAAGATATCAGTCCAACGCACTTAAGTTGCACTATGATAGTCAAACACTGCCGTGTCTTTATCTTGAAACCTTGAAGAGACATGTAACTAAAAACAAGGTCATCAGCTCTTTGTTTTATCAAGTTTTTAAGTTTTGATATTTTCCCCTGATGTTTATACTAAACAGTGTGCTAAAGCTTTGGTCATTTACAGATTAGCTGCTACGTTATCACTAAACGATGGTCTTAACAGGTTGATTAGCCGCATTATCAATGTGGACATACTGTACAATCTTCCAGTAGTATAAAGTATAGGTAATTTGCAAGACAAGATTGAGGTATGCATGCCAGGGGCTTGTTCACAATTGCATCAAGATAACTGCTGTGAAAACATGCATTATATCATGCAGAATTTTTATGCTATTAGTTTCTTTCAGCTTGATTCCTGCTTTACTTGATGGCATTATAATGTAGCTTTTGGGAAGAAAACAATGCTTTCCAGAGAAGTTACATACAGTTAGTTGCCCATTATGACGCCTCTTCTCTGTACGTTCACATTGAATATAGTCCAGTTGAAACAAAAAATTCTGTGTATAGTTATATTCAAAGAGTTTTTTTAAATGATTCTGTTTATTGCACTCTCGTCCTGATCCAGAGTGTTCATTAAAAAATTTCATATGTCTGAAAGCTCCGAAAACCGTAAATGGTTGATTGTGGAAACTTGAAAAAAAGTGCAAAAAGCAGTTTCAATAATTAATATTCATAACATACATTTCATTGATAAAACACTCAGCTGCATTTTCATTCATAAATTAAGGCTTGTGCTAAAACTGCACATTAAAAATGCTATTATATTATTCAGTTAATTTACACTTCTTTATTTTAGATCGATCATAAGTCTTGAAACCTAATGTTCAACTTAATATGATTCTCTTGGTATACCTCATTATCATCCATAACAACTTGATGCATCACTAGACACTGCAGTACCACGAACTGCCTCTGAATCATTACAATCAAGCTCCTGGTTAACAAGATTGTACATTATAAACCCAGTTATCTCCGTTACCTCAACTTAATTATAGTGTTAAATTACATATCTCTTCATCACGGCTGATAGGGAATTACGCTGCCACCACCATGCATGCACACCCATATCCAGATTCCAGATTACTTGTACTATACAGGTTATATAATGAATATCATTCCATGGAAAATTGTATGTTTTTTTTTTTCATCAAATTAAGAATGAAAAATGTGTTCCAATAAGCGTCTTCTATTCCTTATGGCGCGAAAAAAAACAGCAAAACTTTAAGTAATAAGCTTGAATCTAATGATGGTCGTGTTGAATGATTTGCAAAAATAGCTGATAATTAACTGACAACTGACGAAAGATTTTTTTAAAAAGTCATCTAAACCGGCACATTTAAGGCTTCTACAATTTTTTTTACTATAAAAAGTCGCTTCGAAAGATTATAAAATTGAACTGGTGTAAATGATAAATTCTGATCCCGACACACAAAAAAACAAATTTCAATTCAGTCTCATAGCAGTTTTTTATTTTAGAACATTTGAATGGAATTTTACACCTTTGTCAGACAGACTAGATCGTCTGCTCCCACTGCCTGATCAACAGCTTATTGTTGCATGCATTTATTTGTGGAAGTTTAATTTTTCCTCCACAGCATTTTACATAAACTTTAATAAGCAGAGGTGTGCTGAGTTGTTTTCTTGGGAAATATACACGTTGCTTCTGTGTCGGATGGCTTTTGTTGCAAACGAAATGCACATCAGCAATGTCAGAATGCAACAGTAAATTACATCAATTCTTAAAATTTCTGCGATAGGGTTGCATCGAAACTCCTACAATATGATGTATATATGTTTTACTGAAGTTAGCATGCATCTGAATTCTATGTTTAATCACGAGACCGTAGAAAATCTTACTTTGCGTCATGAAAGTTACAACAATATTGCAATGAATCCAAGAATTGATAGCAGTTAAAAAAAACTTCTAAATTCTACCAATTCTGGGACATGTCCCAACCTGTTAGACAATTTACAGTATAAATGTTCTATTTACAACACACAACTGGAAGCATGCAAGCTGAACAGCAAAGCTATAAAACAAGAAAACCTGTCACTCCTAAATCACCTATGGTTGTCAAGAACTTTTCCACATAATGACTTTTCCAGACAATAAATATAAATTTCATTTAAAAACTAATTTTCATGAAAGTTCTCCTCAAGTACCATAAAATATCTCAGACAGTATGACATCTAGAAAAAAATGTTCAAATCACTATAAAACCTTATTCTTCACTTTTATCCCTACCCAATACAAGATCTGGTCAGAAGATTTGAAGATTTCCTTGAAAACAACTCATATGTTTCATATATCCAAACTGTCAACATATGTCTATAAATCAGTTAAATGGCTGTGTAAATCAAAAAGAAAGGCATTTGTTTCTGTAGTGTTCATGGGCCTTCAGACATCTTGACTTTCAATTTTTTGGAAAATTTTATGGCCCAGGACTAATTGATAAGCCATATGGTGAAGATCAACAAAAGAGTTACAGGGACATCCTGACCACTTAGCATTTTTCAGAATCCGTGGGTGGCAGGCTGGTGTACTGTTGGGCTGTGAAATACAACTATTCCTTAGTACAAAATGTACATGTCTTGCAGGGGATGGGTTTTAGCATTCATTTTACAAAACTTATGTTAGCTGTCACATAATAAATGTATAAAAAAGACTTTTCACTATTAACTTTTCTTTTTAAAGTTTGGGCTATATAGCGAAAGTCTATTTATATATAAATAAATCTGTCACTGTTGTTATATATACAACTAAATGATGACTTGGCGCACCTTAATCCTTTCAGTGCTTTGATTTTAACCAGTTACTAGTCCTCTTGGACCCAACAACTTCACCACTTAGAAACACTAACTTAGCATGGCATATTGACAAACAATACTGATTATGCATGCAGACAGTGCAGTACTTTCCTCACAGATTTTCTATCCTGACATATACAATTAAATCTATTGTCCTTTTAAATGTCACAATAAAACATATCAACACACAAGTTGACCTAGACTTATGTTACAGTAGACCAGTTTAAGTTCATGTCACACATTAACGAATTTTGTATTACCTACAGACAATAAACATCAATCTAAATGCTTTCCACTTTCATACATATGCAGATTTATTTATACACCACACAAAACCCAGATTCTTTCAAGTTTGTGAATCTGGCAACACCTGACAACACTTGCTGCAAAAAAACAACACACAAAATGCTAGGTGATAATCACATAGCTCTGTAATAGTTTATTTATTATAGAGGAAATTTAACTAATGCACTGTGAATTATACATCTAATTTGTATCTAATTACCAATGCACAACTGGATCCTGTCAAAATTATAACAACATAAATGTACAATATGTGAATTAATTGGGGGGGGGGGGGCTTTGTTGAAACTTTTCTCTGCTGGAGACAAATGGTTTTGCCTTTGTCTTACTTAATATCCTGGAAGGGGGTGTTTTTTCAGCCAGGTTAGCTCAATCAGTGGAGCACGAGACTTGTAATCTCAAGGTAGCGGGTTCAATTCCCGGGGTTGACCAACTAAAATTACTAACAGTCTTTCGGGTGAGACAAAAACCAAGGTCCCATGTATGGGTGCCATACACCTGGCATGTTAAAAGAACCAGGGGAGTCTCTGGAATTGGGACGCTTTTCTGTATCTTGCACTATCCTCCGAAACCTAAAATAACTAACCTCTTCTGGGGGCGTTGGTCATATGGGAAACCGGTACCAATGGTAAAAAACCCTAAGATACCAATCCTGGTTTTCCCTCAAAATTTCCTATAGTGCAGAAGAAAGACAGAGAAAGTATGCAAAAGATGCCACAGTTGCTTTCTGATAAAAAAATGTGTCATCTTAGCCTCAAGGCTCTATGTTACATTGACCTTCCTCCAATTACCTCCCTTTAACATATCTACATCTTATTTCAATTGAAAGCTTTAAATTTGTTACCATGAACAAATTCAAACAAAAATGTCTACAGACTACCTGATAAAAAACCAGTAGTATTTTTCTGAATTAAAACATTAAGCATATCAGAAAGGACCTGTGTGAATGAATATGGATCTCTATCAAAATTTATGGAGGCATTGTCATTATGTGATAGGAGTATGTCTCGGAACACTTATTGATAACTCTGCATTCATCTCCCATCGCTGTAATAGAATACGGCAAATAAAATATACCTCCCCCTTCGTAATTTCATTAGTTCACAAAAAACCATTACAGCATGGACATAAAACTGTTTGACGACTCCCAATATGGAAATATCAGAGAACAAAAAACTCCTGTTCCAGCTATGTGAAGCCGCCTTCAATGGACGTAATGTCGAGTTACACAACACAGGGAAACAAACAGACTCCAAGTATCAAAACGTTAAAAAAACATGAATGCTGTTAGCGTTATTCTGTCTTTGTTTTTTAAGAAGTAAGGCTTGTTAAGGTTTATTTGTGTTTCATGATTATCCACAGTACGTTCCTATAGTTCCTTAACAACCAAAAAACATACATGTAGCATATAAGCCAGCCAGCCAGTAACATTAATTAAAGATGCAGAAGTAAGCACTATATTTACTTGTTTTTTTTTAATTTAACATAAATGTGACTTTTTCTAGAGGCTTCGGGCAACAGATATTTGACACATGATGACTTTTTGTTTTGATACATGTCATACACTATCAAAAATCCATAGCCTGTTACGCCCCGAACCTATGAACACCTTGACTCATGAGATAACCAACTAATGATCGACTTCTTTGTTTGAACAGACTGGTAGATCTGTCCTAGTATACTAAAAGCTTGGCTTTATCAGTCGCTAAAATCATCACTCGTAACCCCCTGGCTATCTATTCGATTCAATCACTCATCAATCCTCGGGCAACATTTTAATACTTATTACTAATGACTTTCCACATTCTTAAAATAAACAGTACAGGCAGTAAAATTGTATATTTAAGTTAAGATTAATTTAGCTATATCAATAGTGTTGAATTTAATATAAAACGATGCTCGACTTTCATTAAATTCTATGAACCATTCTTGAAAATAATTTTTTTCTTCATTCTTCTTGAACGGCTTTTGCATACATTTCTACATCTCCAATTACATTTATGATTATCAGTATGATGAATTGGTAGCTGTAAAAATATGACAAAGTAAATTTATCACAACAGACAAAAATGTGCCAATATTTTTGTCAGAATGCTTTTCTCAGAACTCCCACTGTCTTTGGAAAGTATGTACTAAGTCATACCAAACTATCCTCAGATAATTGAATATGTATGATATATATGTTTCAACGTTCAGCAGCATTGTTACGATTGATTTAAAGTTCGCGTGTCCGACGTACCCTTCCAAGGGCTCTCTACTTATCTTCCTAAATCAGTTAAAACTCTGACAGATGCGCTTAAGGCGAAAAATCGGAATTTCCAGAGTTCCAACAGCAAAATAACAAGCAGCCTAACAGCACGAGAAAAGAATTGAAAATACGATAAAAGAGCAATTATTTAAAAACGTTCAATACAACTCTTGCCAAAATTGCAGACAATATAACGCTGTTTTACGACGAAGATTTCGTGATCAAAACAACAGAAATGGACAATTTTTTGTTTCTCCACGAAAGCCAGGGGACAATTTTCATCAATAGCGCAGCAAAAAATGTCCAGAAACCATGAAACTTAATTATCCCTTTTTTGTCCCCTTGTATCATTACTAATGAACAAGAAAGGGTCCAAGAAGGTGATGTTAGAGGATTTATAATTAGATTTTTTGGCTCAAATGGGTTCCAATTAGTGTGCTGGACAAATTAGTGAATGGATTAATTGGAAATTATGGTGACAATATTGGAAAGCTTGCATGACATCACAGCAACTATTTTTTCTACAATGAATATCAATTCTAATAGTGACCTAAGGAAATTTATTAACAAGAATTGACAAAGCCCACAAAGTTACATCTTTTCTTCTGGCATTTATGACAGAATGGTTATTTTCATATGAGAAAAAGGGCAAATATTACATTTGATGATTTTTCTACGGATAACATAATTATTGTGTACCGGTACCTAATTGCTTTTTGTTTTTTATGATGTAACCATTTGCTTGTTAAAAGACCACCATGAACTAATATTGAAGTTATTTCAAAGCCAATTTTTGTACTTTATAGTTACTGACAGATTTTCATTAATCGTTTTTTTTTCACTTGTCAAACCAGCATGTTTTCTACGACCATGATTAAAAACAGTGGGCTTCTTTGTTTAAAAGTCATAGAAATCACTTAGCAAATTGTGGTCACATATTTAAGTGCTTCGGTAAGCCAAAGTAATTTAGCTGTGGTTTTGCTGTATAGACATTTGGACAATGTGAAATGACCAAAAATATTAATTTATTGTTCACCTTACTCTTCAGCTCGGGGCGGCAATTTAGTTGAAACGCGTCCCTGATTTATAAATAGTAAATTACAATTCACTCAGAAAAATCGTTAGTTATATTGTACAAAAACACGACAATGGTTGGGTTCAATGAACAATGTATCGTACAGTATGACAAATACATATCCCAAATAACATTGTTTACATCTGACGTAGCTATAAGGCCTGCAGGCCCTTCATGATGATGGAAAATATTGTTTTAGTTGGTTAAATAAAAGCACAACAGCGAAACTAATTCTACACAGAAAGTTTCTCAACATATGAATAATAAGAATGGTATCAAATAAATGTACCATTCAAACTGAATTATGAGAAAACAAAATGGTTCATATATAAACTTTAAATTTTGGGGGGAAAAAGGGTAAACATGAGAATAAATTGGATTTCTTTCCTAAATCTTAGCCTTGTGAAAGAATGATTTTAATAATATATTAAACTGTGTCTGCTCAAATGGAAATTTGTTACATAGTTTCTACAGCGCTTAATACTAAAACAAAGTCATTTAATACATAGTTTATACAACTATATAACAATATATCAATGACTCTCTTTTATTACATAACAAGTAACAATGGTTTTAAATGTCTCACTTCATGCAATTCTTTCACCTTTAGATACATATCATTGAGAACATGTAAGCCTCAACCACTCTATACACACTGATAAGCTTTATTTATTGCCCTAAACCCTGTATGGGAATTTGTTTTCCTTGGGAATTAGTATTAAAAAGAAATACGAGAATTAATTTTTTGGCCACAATAAAAATGAAATCAGATTTTCCCAAAGTTATTGAAACACTGTAACTAGATAGATAAACAGATTATAACTTATATCCTGGGAATTGGGAAATGCCGAACAATAAAAGGTATTATATGATAACATGTCCTTTTACATTGGCTTTTTGTTGTTATTGTTTTGAAAAGCTTTTTTTAATCTTTCTTTGTACTGCAATCTATATGTATTCTGGATTTGCTATTTTCTTTCAAGTAAAAAAAAAAATACAGTGAATGATTTTATTTATATACATGTAATTTGTTACAGAAAATATAGGGGTATGGGTAGACAAACGGTTACATTCATTATAAACTGAAGCCACTCAACAACAAAATTTTACACAAGATGGCTTTTTCACAACATGCGAATATTTGAAAGTGATTACACTGTCATTGAAAATCGAAGTTTCGCTCGAGATGTTGACCGCAATCCTCAGCATACTTGATACTGCATAGTGAGATGTATAGAAAGCATTTGATAGGGTGGATTTTCAACTATACATTGATCTGTATAAAGCCTTTTATTGCAATTTCAGCGATATTTTGTAAATAAAAATACATGAATGAGAATGCATGCTGTAGAACTGCCACATGCTATGAAGGAACAAACGAAACATTTCATGTATGACCAATATTGTTACTTCTTTGAGGCAAGGATAGAGCTTATAGTCACTGTAGCAACAATACAGTATCATACAACATCCTGTAAAAAAAACCTGACATATATAATAGTAATTGATTTCACAGACATAATAAAATAAGTTTTCTTTTCATTTCTCACTTACAGGAAAAGCACCATACGAGACGAGATTAAAACATTTTTTTAGAAAAGACAGGACTCTTGTAATTTATACAATGCTGTACATGCATGTAGCCAAGCGTAGGAGCAATGAATGTATGTAGATGTACCTAAGGGTTGCACAAAAATATCAAAATTTACCAATATTGTACAAGGAAGAGCTTAGAAGTGAAGACAGGTATGTACTTTCTGACAGAATGTACTGGCATATCATTTTTGACAGGTATATCTTTTACGATTCAATGTAAATCACAACTATCCAACTGCTATCAATGAACAATACAAGGTATATAATAATCAATTAGTATGCTACATGGTTCATAATTGATTAATTAGTATAACTAATTAGATGACTGACAGCTATATCAATGAATGACCTGCATATTAACATACAGAATCATGGCATATATTAGATCTTGATCACATCTGAGATATAAATATATAATTATGACTTCTCCGCTTTTATAGATAACAATTAATAGCACAAAACAATTCACTTTATCATCATTGCTGTTTTACCGTTCAATGCAAGTGCAGAACAATTATCACTCCCGCACATTTCGAGAATTTCGTACTTTGTGAACATCAGATCTATTATAAGATTATTGAATAATTAAAATATTCTCTGACAGCCGTCTTTTGGGAACAGCTAAAGATTTATTTCAAATCATTAACAAAGAATTTTAGCATTCCTACAAATTGTATGTAGATATGGCAGACATGCAGCTTGTTAAATATTCCCTTGCATTTCACACATGTGTATGTTTACCCATCCAAAGATAAAGTGTTCATAATAAAGGCTGTCTGCAACTTGCACCAATGGATACACCTTCTTTGTTGTTGTTGTTGTATGAGCTGAACACCTGTTTCATCTGTATTTCAGTTGTTTTTAACAGTCAGGCAGTTGTTTCTGGGAAGAACCAGTACTAGATCCCTATCCTCTGTAAGAAACTGCCGACTTTCTCACTGAGAGATCCATGGTCCGTAGCACGGCTTGAACCCATGACCCTTAGTTGTTGAGACCATACAGTTATTCTTAAACCACTCAAGCACAGAGGCAGACTTGGATACCCATCAAGCCACTTGTGGACACTATGTCGAAGGGTTAGAGTCGTGACTTGATTTTTAATCACAGTAGCATGTATCTCACGTAATGGATTTCAGATACCTCTTACAGCACAAGTATACACACAGCTGATCATAGTCTACACTGATGAGGGTATAAAGTGCATCACTTAAACCTTCAGAAGTGTTGACATTTTAGTTCATTCATATTTTCCAACTTAAATTTAATATAAATAATTATCTTCATACTTGCACATCTTTCGCTGTCAGCAGTGAACAGTTCCCAGGGGAGAGATCAATACACTCGATTGACAGTGTTGATTGATTCTGTCTTAACTCAGTAGGGATTCCACCATATCAATTAATACAGTTATGTAATCGGCTGACCTATATGTAACACCTGACAGCTCAGTCATGGGTCACCTGGTCCCCACTGCTGTGCCCAAGTGTCATGATTGATGGCCTCTGGTACCTCGGAGACTCTACCAGACTGTTAAATCATTCACCTGCCATTCAATTACACATTGATTGATCTACAAATTTCTACATGCAGAATTCCAGAGATCTTCCCTACCTGGCTTCAGTATCAAATACATTTCTATTTGGTTTATATCAAAACTCAGATTCCAAAATCATTCCATATTTTCAGAATTTTTGTGGCAGCAACGGTTTACAAAGTCAGTAGAAGCATTACCAGAGCACAATAAACTTTACCTAGCAATTTTTAGAGTTTACATTAATTTGAATGGTTTCCAAATTGCAACATTGATGTCAGCAATATCCTGGCGATTGGCGAACAGAATTGGAAATTTGCAACAGAAATTTTATTCATGTCAAGCCAAGTCCTACATTAACTCTGAAAAGGATTGCTATAAAACTATTTAATATTATATATTTGAATATATAGCCAAAGTGGTGACGTCAGAACTTCAAAACTACTCCATATGTACTTGACACAAAGAGTTATAATTGTCGCAGATGGGGCTCAAACCAAATCCCCTAAATCAATGAGGTTTAAAAGAAGTTAAATGACTTGCTGATTTTAACCAGTGAACCATAGCAGCTGGTCTTCTTGGTGAAATTTCAAAAAGAAAAAAACTCAATTTCAAAGATCAAATGACCAAGTTTTTAAGCTTAAGAAATGAAGTTAAATATTCCCTGATGAGCAATTCACTTTTCCTTTCATTTAAAGTGGGACGGAGATATTGATGCCTTAAGCAGATTTTCATGCGTAATCAAACTAAAACTTGCAAAAAATTGCTTGCTAGCATGCAACCTGCTTGTTATTCACATCAGTAATAGAATTTCCAGATCGGCACTGTAAATAATTAAGTATCATTTGAAAATTTGAAAGATAAAATCAATTTTTGTTTGTAAATTAAAAATCTGTATCTACAATCATGTATGTAACATAATTTGGAGAGGATTTATTTTCATACTACTTTTAAGCTAAAAAAAGGTGTCCAGAAATTAAAATGAAAGAATATCGAAATTTTGTTTCAATGTTTCACTTTTTTTTCGTTGTAAAATATCTATATCTTTAAAACCAATCTTTTTCTGTTATCTTTTAAAACTGATAAAAATCTCCAAAAAAAATTCAATTGAATCATGGGGATCAATTTTATCAATTGATCAGCATGGTAGTAATAACATCTCAAGTTTCATTTCTAAAATGGACTTAACATTGTAATCACAATTATGACCCTCCCTTCACCCCCTAATTATCACTAATTTTACCCCTTAGACTACCCCCTAATTGAGTGATAGCACCTGTAAATTACAGGTACCAGTGGACACTAGTGAAACTAACAAGGCAATGAAATTGCCCACTATCTTCAGAATGGTCTTTATTTTGCTCAAGTCAAATGCATATAAATTTTAGCACTTTCTGAACCTTCTATAAAAATAAGGAACAGTAGACGAGTAGCCAATTCACTGCATTTACGGAAAGAAAAATGTATCAATTTCCTTAAAATTAAAGTAGCTATAGACCAGCTGCAGTTTAAATATGTACAAGGAGTTGACAGAACCATATCAAAATTGAATGAAAATAAAAACGTTTCTGCTCAAGAAATTTTAATTTTAATTCACAAGGTAAAATATTTTTTCCGTTCCAACATTCTCTCTATCTTTCTTTGTGACCAGTATGTTCTCTCTTTCTTTTGTGACCAGTACAAATACATAGAAGAATTGGCAATGTAAACAGACTTTTCAGTCACTTTCTTTGACCAGTACACAGGCTTTTAGTAACACTACATTATTTCTGTTGACATGAGTCTCAATGTATTTCAATACTTTATATTTACTGACTAATTCTACTCTATTCATCAACTTGGACTGTCCAATCATGTAAGTAAATAGTTGAATGCCATGCGGGTAAACATCGAGCAAATTGCCAGCGGTTCAGACATAATACTGTCCTTTCAGATATTTTCAGTGTCCCAGTGTCTGTACAATACAATTCTGTTATCACACAGAAACTAAACAAATATTCCCAAGGCGCTGTCATTCACATCTGCATAAAATACAAACTTTTATCAAATTAGCACAGTGCTACAAATTTGGTGAGAACACAGGCAGATGTGCTGGAACATTTCTGACCCATAGTGTAACACATTTGTTTCAAAATGTCAGTTTTTCTCTGAACAATTGGGGTTACATTGGGACATTAAAATTACATACAAGATCCCCACAACAGACCCCCTGTGATTTTTTAAAATTCATCTCAAACTCTTGTACTTCTATCATCAATATGGTCTGGTTTTCTAAGCCATTTAGCCATTTAGTTATTAAAACACAGAAATTGAGTATTATTAAGCAAGGGGTTACACTTTGTTCATCTGTTAAAGGACCTGTGTAGATTTGGTCTTGTTCAAGTTGGCTTTACAAGGCAGTCTGATTTTTAATACATTAGATTAATGCCCTAACATTCCAAATAATAAAAACTTCAAGAGAGACATGAGACATTAATTAGTTATTTAATTTACTTTCTTAGTGTTTCATTAAAAGAGTCCTTGTATTAATACCAGTATGTTAACTTGCGGTATGTATATAGAATAATTATATATGCCAGTTTTTGCAATGAAAGTGAACACAGAATTTCATGCATATTTTCTCTTTTATCAAACAGTCTTATTAGACAGAGAAAATTTGATTTGACTTGAAAGAGATTTTATCAAGGTCTGTCCAAAAGCTAAATTTTTAGCTTATGTTTTGGATGAGACCACGGCATGTCTCCCTTCATGCCTAGAAAGTAGAATTTTGAAGCCGAAAAGAGGAGAGATTTACCGGATTGCAATATCCAGTCAGTTTTAGCCAAAGATTTAGTGGTCGGGAAATTCTCTTTATAAAAAACTCAGTTTTGTTCTAGAGCCAGTCTACTATCCAGCGCTGATTTCAGGGCCTGGTAAAAGGCGATTCAAAACACCTCAGAAAACTGAGGTGTCTTCAATCAATGCCAGAATTTGATTGGTTGCCAAAAAGTAGGCCAATCGCGGTGACCAATTTGATCTGTGAGTGCGACTGACCTAGTATAGACAGAGAAAATGAAATTTATTTCATTTAAATACCACTATTCTGTGTACAATGTAACACTATATTTGTTAAGATTTTCATGCAATGATTTCTTTTTTACAAAACAGTTACTTAATACATTTCCGCTCCTTTTACTTGAAAGATAAAATTTCTCTTGTGGCACGATAAGATCAACAGAGTCAAACTTGTCTTTTGTTTCTATACCAAGGGACTCTTTTGTCTTAACAAACACTGTCTACAAAGCATACCAACCACTAACTATTCAATTTCGATAATAATAATCATTCTTCTACTTTGTTTTTAATTAAAATAACATGCACTTTAATCAATTATTCATATCATTACCAATAGAATTAGCAATTAGAATTTAAGGATTGTCAATTTACATCAATTTTGTTGTCTTGACAAGAACCTTGGATTGAGAAATTCTGTGGCATTCAACTCAAAATGAATTTATTCCATTAAAAATGGGTATCTATTAATATCCAGCTTTTTTGTGTGTTCAGTTAGTGATGCTTTCGCCGTTTTTTCACTGGTTACGAAAATCATTTACCGAATTTAATTAACAATTCCTACAACTTAAATGCAAATCATTGAAAACAAATCTTTTTGTTGGTTCTTTTTAGACACAAGTTAAAAAATTATTTAAATAACAACCATTTCCTAACATTCTTTGAAATTTTTACGTAATTAGCTATCGAAAATGTCGCACACCTTGGTATTACACCTGTGCAAAATTACGGTAGCGGCGACATGAAAGATATACCGAAACATTATATACATGTATGGGACAGAAACCAACGTAAACACAAAGGTTTAAGCGTCGGTAAATGAATGAAAATGGAAATTATTTAATGAACAAACAGTGCTCCATAAATACAGGTGCTGAGTATACCTTCTTTGGCAATTCCAATAGCTGTTAAAGATAAAATTCCAATTAAAAACACAGATAAATTTCCAACACATCTTGTATAGTCCGCCATGATTCACATTCTGACAGAGAACGAGACAGTTTATCGCACATGCGCAATAGGGGTCCGATATCGGTAGCATAAAATAAAGAGTAGAGTGGAACGGAGTTAAATTCGTTATCGATGAATTTTGTATTCGCAGGAAAAAACTACCTAGAAACAAAGCTTTCATGTAAATATTTTGCAATGGGACGTGCAAATCAACTTTAAAGACTTTATAACATAGGCAGAATAGATTTATATTTCTAGGTTAGTGTGAAGCAGATACTTGACTATGTGGATTTACTGTTTCTCGTTTTCAGTGTATCATTTATGACTTCAAAAGAAACAAAAACATAGTTATGTAAAAGTTTTCAATAATCTTCACGCTCTTTCCGATTTTTTTTTAATTCAGCGTTAATTAATACAAATTTAACGCAGCGATATTTTATAGCAATGTTCTACCCTATGTTCCATTAAAGTGATTCTTAGAATATACAATACTATTCCTTCCTCTATCCTCACTAATTCGTTTGCAGTCAAAATGTTTGTAAATAAACCAACGCATATTTCCATAACTCTTAATATGACATAGTAATATAGTAATATAACCTGCAAACAGCCATTACTTTGTCCTATTAAATACAAAATCATATAACCTGGCAAAAAATAACAAGAGCTGTCCCGCCTAAGTGACGAATGCCCCCGAAAGAGGTGTCTCACAGTCTGTGTCCTCTCTATGTGCCCAACAATTGTGCCATGTAATTCTAAAATCCTACAATGCATGACAGAGGTACCATGCAAACAGTATTCCATTACCTTTAAACTCTAAGTGTGACCTTGACCTTTGAGGTAGGGGCGTGGGCCTTGCATACGATACATCGTCTTGATGTGCTGAATATTTGTGCCAAGTTGTTTTAAGTATGACCTTGACCTTTGAAGTAGGGACATGGGTCTTGCACTCGACACGTCGTCTCGATGTGCTGGACATTTGATTCATTTGTGCCAAGTTATTTTAAAATCCTGCAATACATGACAAAGTTACAGCCCGGACACGAAAAAATGCATATTCAGCGCACGGACGAACATACTTACGGTACAATCTTAATATGCCATCCTCCAGCGCCGTAAAAAGCATTGTCCGTTCGTCTATCTGTCTGTCTGTCTGTAAGCAAATAATGAAAACGTGTAATTATATATAATACTTGCAATCCAGACGTGCTGGTTGCATTGTTACATGTTAACGTTTCTTTTTGTATTATTACATAAAACAGTTTTGCAGCTCATTGCTTGCTCAATGAAATAGGTTAGGGAACTCTTACTTTCGTCTTGTAACATCACATTCATGGAAAGACTAATCTCTGATCCAAAGTACTTGTGGAAGATTACTTTATTTGTACATCAAAATGAATACGCCGAAAGCCGAATTACCATACGCTTTTTAAAAACATGTTTACATTTTAGCCATAAAATAGCTGTTGATACCGAGCTGATCTTTAGAATCGTTCATTCCTACACTTTGACTCATGTAATTATTTATCTACTTAATTATTCTTATACATCTACTCCATCTGTTATATGGGTTACTATAAACTTCTGTTTTATTGTTGCTGTTATCTGAATTTTACGCCCATTTGTGTGTTTTGTTGTTTTTTGCTCCTTTTTTAAATGTGGCCACTGGAAGCCCCAGTCCGTATTTTGTAATATGCAAATTTGATATACTTATGAATAATGCATAAGTTAATGGATTGTCGGCTCATCAAAGGAAATCGACACTAGCTGATTATCGCGATAGGTGTTAACAGTACTATAAACACGCCCCTTTTTATCACGAGCATGTTTACATTAGTCTGTTGTTAATTGAATAATTATAACTATTTAAATGTTCTATACCTTTATGTAACCGTCGGTGACTTAAGGAGATTAATGAGGTGCAATATGTAAATAAAATAAATGAAATATTTTCATCAATAGTTCCATATTGAAATTGATAATATATTACAAGGCACCCGCCTCCTTGGCAACAGAAAGAGTTGCTGACTTTCATTTCATTGAAATAATATCCCTGGTGTGTGGTTTTAATCCTAATCTAGAGGGAAAAGATTCGGGACACAACGATTTTCTGTAATGAAAGCGTCTGTGTCATTTATTGACTTTCGTTTGTAGAGTTATACCTAAAATGCATACTTTTATCCACGGTAGATTTTCTTAATTATGTCTCTTAAAAATGCGACAAATAAAAACGTACAGATTGAGAGAAAACAACTAAACCAAGTTGGTTAGTAAGACTGGTGACAAGCTTGCACATTTTAGGGATGAAAGTAAGTTGAACTAACACTAGCGAACACAGGTGCGAGCCATTTCCGCCCAAAATGACTGTCAACAGGTTGATTCAAGTCAAGGATGTGGTCGAATATAGAACATTACACGCTGATATTACAGAAATGAAAACAAATGATTGCGTTATACGCTCACATTACAAAAATATTAAGACAGCAGTAATTAATAATAATGTCCTTTTTGTCCCTGTAAAGTTTGGTTGAAAAAGTGTAGTATGAGTTGCAAGAGTTGGCCCGGTGTTCACCGGACTTGCAAGTTTACCACAACCGATTGCCTAATGTGTTTTAATTTCTTGAAATGCCACAGTTACTTTTAAAATCCTCAAATATGCAAAACAATATGTTGATATTTCTCTTTTGTAAGCAGAGTCGTCAGCGAACAGGAGGTGGCATTAAGGTAAACTACACGGGTACTGGGGGTGATTTTTGGCTCAGTAAATTATGTTCTCCCGTCGACATTTTATATACATGTAAACGTGTATCATATACATATTATTGAAGTCTGAGGTGTATAGCTTAATCATCTCGTTTTCTTCTTTTCATGTTTTGATACTTTCTCTTGTATGTTCTGTCAGTATGAGCAGTTTTTAAAAACGTACTAATCTACTGGTCAAATAATAAAACACGTTGTTATTTTCGTGTAAATCCTGTTTGTTTGGTTTTTTCAGTAATTTGCACAAAACACATCATCAGATTTCAGTAAAACCTTACGAAGCAGGGCTGTTGCGCGACCGAAGTCAAAGACCCCAGTACGGAAATTCCCAGAATTCCTCTCGTTTAGCACGCCGCGTAATGGCTTCATTTGCGAAGAAATAAATCAACGCTGGCATCTGCATAGCGCATAAACACTTTACCCACTAAAATGGCAATTAAAACGAACACCGATAGTACCTCATTTTCATTTTTAATAAATTAAACCAAATATCGCTTTGATCGAATCTAGAAATATCCGGGCTCGGAAAGTGACCACGCGCGACTGGCCGGAATAAGGGCAAATAAACGCACGTGTTTAGAGCACTAAATGGTGCCAGTGGTCAAACTGCGATCAGCATTTATTGATGCAGTCGGTTTTATTTGTAAATAAGATCCCGGGTCTCAAATGATGTTTATTTACGTTGTGAACTTTCTTTGTTGATACGTCCCTATCTTTTGCATTTATGCACTATGCGCTATACTCCAATGAACTGTGTGACACATTTCTGAAAATATGATGTGTTACAGCTTTATGACCATACTTGTACGATTACGGGGTAGGGGTATAACATTCTAGCATAGCAAGTGCAAATTGAAGACAGATATGAAAAAATCTATGACGCGGTTCCTTCAATCGGGGAATAGTGTAAGAGCTGTAACACAAATGTTTTGTATGTGGGGTTACCACTGACTTTACGCCGTGTTCTAAAAAGACATTTAAACATTTATAAATTGAAGACCTAAAATTTACAACTAAATTAACTATACTTTTGCCAAGCCCGTACGTCATCGACAGGTTAACATCGAGACGGAATACGACATGATAAAAGTGCTCGCTCATAAGTAAGCGTTGAGACGAGAGCAGACATGATAGAAGTGAGAGGATACTGAAAACAGTATTCATCATTATTGGAGCAATGCGTACAACTCCAATTAATGTAGTGGAGGAAGTCACTGCTATTCCAGCGCTCGGTAAAGAAAGTTTCTGATTGCGCTCAAGTCCGCAAGTATCAGTTCTTGTCAGACTAAAGAACAAAGCTTTGGGCCGCAGCAAGAAATCGATAGAAAAGAGGGAGCTTTGTCCACGAATCCAAGAAGCTGACTAAAGCTTAGACCACAATATATGCACTGCAGTATCTGGTTTCCAATCGGTAGTGGAAGATGAACATATCAAAAACATCCATGACACAGGCAATGGTCTCAAAGATTATCCATCAGAGACATGGAGCCATGTGTACACAGATGGCTCTGCTTCAGTTGCTATACCAGATGGTGGTGATATTTTCATCATGCAAACCATTGGTGAGCCAAAGACAACCAGCATACCAACAGGCAAGCATTATACCAACTACAAAGCCGAAGTTAAAGCCATCATACAGACAGAGTCAAAAGAGGACTGTCAAGAGATGGTCATTCTAACAACTGCTCTGTCAATCCTGGAAGCCTTGGCAAATGCCAAATTGCCATGCCTTGCTAAAGAATTTAACAGGCTCAGCGAGAAGCGGAAAATGTCAATTATGTGGATACCCGTACTCTAGTGTTCATGGTATTGAGATGACAGACCAATTGGCAAAACAAGGAGCTGAAGCAACTAGTCACTCAATAAAGTCACTTACGAAGAAAAGCTTACGGTGATTAAGACTCTTCAAAGAACGAAGACACAGAAAGATGAAAACCATCAACTGGACAGATGGGAACAAGTCATTATATGCAGGCTTCATACAGGACACAACATGCCCAATGCTGGTCTGTTCATATGTATGTAAAGTTGAAGCTGTCCTCATCACCGAAATGCTCTTGTAGCCATTCAGAACAAACAGCAGAGCATTTACTTCAGATAATATATACACATGTCCCTGTATGATCAGTCAAGAAAAAGTGTGTGGCCAGTCTGCCGCACACTGGAACAGAGGTTAGTGATGAGCTTTAGAAGACAGCTTAGACAGAGGTGGAGTGCATTTTTGCACAATTTGAGTATCAAAAAAGAAAATCACACTCAATCGACAGAATAATATAAATTCTTTGACGTCTCATGATTCTACAGATGTTATAAAGAATAATAGTTTTTATTCCAAAGATCGCAAACATGATGTCTGAAAAGATGCGATTCACTTCCATGACGATCGGACATATGAACCGAGACTGTGTTTCACACGACTTACTTTGAAAACTTTCCGAGACAGAAGGAAGTCTGATGAATGACAATGTCTGTGTGGAATACAGTAATGCGGAATGAAAATCTTCTTCTAATTACCAGGAGAAACGCAAGACCGCAATTACTTGTTGTAAATAATTATATTCGAAGCAGCGACGACAAGAAGTTAATGAGTTAGTCATGTTATTCAAAATCCCCGTTAGCTACATGTATCTCTGTCCGTACAGTACTGTGTCCTTTCTATTAAAGTAATATACATGCAATCTTTAAAAGTGAACATCGCAATTTGAAGAAAGAACATTTCTTCCTTGATTTATACTCCTAAATAAATGAGAACTGCCAAATTGTAACCAAAATACATGAAAACGTAAAAATATTTTTATTCCAGTTGAATATAGAGAAGAGCCTGTGAAAATAATAAAAAATATCCTAGTCAACATTTGAAAATTCAACCTTACTGTCGTTTATATCTTTAAAAAAAAAGTAACAGAACTCATTTCTCAAGTGTTTTCAAGGCTATGCTTTGTTTTCATTATGTTTCTAGCTCAGATTTGGAGGCGTAATACAACTGTAATAAGGTGTTACCATCTTTTATTAAGTAATTACGATTTGCTACTCTAAGAAGTGATTACCGCCATCTGCCAACGGGATTGCAACACAAACATTTTTCGTGTGCTCTTTTTTCGCTTTTTTTCAGGATACATGACATCATCGCATTTTTTCACACGTCAAACTATGGATGCCAAAGAGGCTAACACTTGTGTCATTTTGCCAAAACTATGGTCGATCCATAGTACCAACATGGATAGATACAGTAAACAGAGAACAAGTGTCGTCCTAGATTAACAATCATTCTATATACATGTATACACTAGATATAGTAACAGTGCTAAAATAACACCCATTCCATATATACCATAATACAGTGAATGGGAAACGGTAGCCGGCCCACAATACCGACCATTCATTATATGCACCAACTGTATGGAGTATGGAAAAATCGTTTTTCTGTACTGTACTAACTGTCCCATATACATGTTCATCCAGATATAGTTAATAATGAATATGATATGGAAATATGGTCGACCCATAATACCATCCGTATATGCGCCAAATACAAATAAACATATACTATGGAACAATCGTCGATCCCTGATACCAACTTCCCATATGTCAGATTTAGTGAATAGGAAACTATGGTCGGTCAATAATACCGTCCGCATATGCCGCCAACAACATACGATATGGAACAGCGGCCGTTCCGGAATATGCATGACAACCATGCCTCTATGCTCCAGATATAGTGCAGGGAGCAGCGGCCGTTCCAGAATACCAACCATGCCTCTAGTTGCTCCAGATATAGTGCAGGGAGCAGCTGCGGTTCCAGAATACCAATCATGCCTCTAGTTGCTCCAGATACAGTGCAGGGAACAGCGGCGGTTCCAGAATACCAACTATGCCTCTAGTTGCTCCAAATATAGTGCAGGGAGCAGCGGCCGTTCCAGAATACCAACCACGCCTCTAGTTGCTCCAGATATAGTGCAGGGAACAGCGGCGGTTCCAGAATACCAATCATGCCTCTAGTTGCTCCAGATATAGTGCAGGGAACAGCGGCGGTTCCAGAATACCAATCACGCCTCTAGTTGCTCCAGATATAGTGCAGGGAACAGCGGCGGTTCCAGAATACCAACCATGCCTCTAGTTGCTCCAGATATAGTGCAGGGAACAGCGGCGGTTCCAGAATACCAACCATGCCTCTAGTTGCTCCAGATATAGTGCATGGAACAGAATACCAACCATTTCTTGCACGAACAACTATCTGATGATAAGGGAACTTTACATGTGGGTAGAGGCGTATCACGAAACTAAACTCTCAATATCTAGCTAAGAATGTCTTATTTATGCTTATGTTTGTCATTGTAGCCTTCTACAGAAAAGTAAAACCCGATAGAATTTCCCTGATTCAATGATGACGCACTGCTATCACGCTACTAAATTCAAATCAAGTCAAATTGATGGCAACATCCAACATCTATATGTTTAATTAAATCAGATAAAACGTTCGCTAGTATTTCTCAAGGGCCTTACAAACAACATCAATTTCTTAAGTTTTTCCTTGCCTATACAAAAAAAACTCAGAAAATTTCTCACTCCTTACAGATCAACTTATTATTTTCTTCTCGAAAATGAATATGTAGAATAAGACCACACACGAAACAACAACCACTTGAGATTTCAAAACTACTTCAGTAATACAACAATAGAGGTTTAATTAATCGTATAGATATTTATTTAAAGTTATAGTACCTCTAAAACGGTTACGGTCCAGACGGATGCCGGAAATGCAATAAATGCTGTGAAAAGAGGTAATGAATAAGCCATAATTACTTGTTTCTCTCATTTACAGATAGAAATGAAAATAAAACTTATCGACTTGTGAATTATCTATTTTTGACTACATGTACAATAGTCATAACAGATGTTTTGATGATACTGCGAAACGCGAGTGAAAATGTGTAAATTTGTACCACTTTAGTTTATACGAATTTATTTAAGTTCGCTTGCGAAGAAAGCTCCGTAGCTTATTTAAACGCTCTCGAACACTCATTCCAGATGTCATCACATTCGCGAGAGAGAATTTTCATAGCTGCTACCCATTTGCAGCTGGGTAGACTGAGGCACGTGTGGTTTTAGTGTCTTTGCCCAAGGACACTTTGGGTTGAGATATATTCCATATCCACTCAAAACAATCTAATTTTTTTATTTGCTAACTATCAACCAAAAGCTAATTAAGGTGAATATGCACCACTAAAAACAAGTACATGTATCGTATATTAGGGTTTTATCGTTGGTACCGGTTTCCCATATGACCAACGCCCCCAGAAAAGGTCAGTTATTTTAGGTCTCGGAGGATAGTGCAAGATACAGAAAGCGTCCCAATTCCAGAGACACCCCTGGTTCTTTATCATGCAAGGTGTATAGCACCCATACATGGGACCTCGGTTTAAGTCCCATCCAAAAGACTGCTAGTAGTTTTAGTTGGTCAGCCGCGGGAATCGAACCCACAACCCCGAGATTACAAGTCTCATGCTCTACCTATTGAGCTAGAAAATGTCGAACACTTCTTTTTTAACTGTTCAGTATACATACCTCAAAGAGTAAAACTGTTTCATGAATTACGTGTTTTTCATCCACTAAGCAGCCAAACGCTTCTTTATGGCCAGCCGTTTTTAACATTTGAAGAAAACTGTCGGATAGTTACTGCTGTTCAAGATAATATCAAAGCGACAAAACGTTTTTCATAATACAAAGATTAATAGTACACAATTACATTAACACTGACTTATACTGGACAAGACATTTATTTCTCTTTTTTCAGTCTATTTTTGTCAATTGTTCTCAGCTATTCACCTACTTGTAACAAACTATTTCAGTTATATAATTAATATTTCCATTTAATATAAGTAGAAATTGTCTGTTACCATCTACAATGTGTAATTTTCTTCTATCAGGGGAAGGTCGTAATTAATGTTGTTAGAACTTGTGACCTAACCCTTTTTCCAATATGCTATGATAAATTGTACTATGTATGAAAAACTGCTTGGAAATAAAATATGTTTAAACTAAACTGAGCATACCGGGCTGAAAACAAGTTGTTCCGGCAGACCCATATCACTCACACTGTCAATCGGAACACCTCGGCAGATGGCTTCGCATCTAATGTAGGGTAACGGAATCTGCCGAGGACTTCCGATTGTCACACTGTGACTAAGATCGCTATATTTCTCATTTCAGTAGATAGCATAAAATAATATTTATTCCACCGACTCTTAGATATTTTGGTTATAACTTTGTCAATTTTTTTTTCTAAGAGAGTAAGTCAGGGTTAAATGTCTTTCTTGAATTTTTTATGGTCACTTTGAACAGAAATATCATTTTAAAACAAAATCTAGATAATTTCGCCGTTTTTGTTTTGACTACAATATATTTCTAATGTCACAATATAACAGTAACGCTGAAGCCTAATTATTATGTGCAATTAATAACTAATCCTGACTCTGTTCTAGGGCAGTCCTTTAGGAGACGAATGCTCGCCTACGAGCCCTAGATATTAAATTAAAATTAATTTGAAACTTTCCAGAAATCACAATTCTCATATCGTTCTTTTGAATACTTAAAATATGCAAGTATTTGAAAATCATTCGATAGGAATGCACATTATACTTTCAAAATAATGATTATAAAGGCTTTACATTGTATAAATCACGCGGCACGTTGCAGCAATATTTTATAGATATGCAAGTGCCAGGTCTATTCCTGGAGACTAATGTTCCTCCATGCAGTATCTTAGGTGGAAACATGCAGGCTAATATGCATAAAAATAGAATGAAATCAACCCCATCAAAAAGGCGCTGGATAGAGGCAATTTAGCCAAGTCAAATAAACCACAATTATTTTTAAGTGGCCAGGAGAAATTTATCAAGGGATTATAATCAATTTCGTTAGTATGCAAATCAGGGCGACTGGTTCCCACATGTTGGGTCATGTGACCGCTATGGCAGATACAGAGCTGAATATATGGTATTATTTGTTACTATAGCGTCGCTTTTGGGGTCTGTGTTTGTTTTCAAATTTGTGTTTTTGTTTGACTGTATATAGATATATGGAAGTAAATTATTAAACTCCCGTTAAAGTATGTCCGGGCTTATCTTCCCTTGAAGCCCTCTCTAAAAATGCTGGTGTCTTACAGAATGTCTGATTGGCATAACAATTCTTGACAACTTATACTAACGCCATTTAAGTGATCAGTGGGGAAGCCGGTTCTTTGTCATCACTGACGGAATAGGTTAATAAGAACAAAAATATTTGATATTATTAATTTACTGAGCACAATCATTAATTTGGGGAAATTATCAATCACACCAGGTCAGTGAATACACATATAAATATACATTTATACAAAAATAAATAAATGTGTAAGTAGGCACAATTTCAGTAAAGAAGATCAATGCTTTCACTGGTCAGACCAATAAGCGTTCGGGCATTTTGATTGGTTAGACCTATCGGAACTATATGGTAGGAAAAGCGGAAATCACTGGTGTTCCTTAATATTCCATTTTATTCTGAGTTTAAAGGCCATTTTCATGCTAGATGTTATGTTTGTATATGGCTAGATCTTCACGATATGGCTAGATTCTAAAGACAGGAAATTGTGATAAAAAGTAGCTGCGGCAATTTTATATAGAAAACTGTAGACACTTGCAATAACAGAAGTCGAACCATATTAGTATCCTTGAACATTACTGCAAAAAGCTGGTTGCAATGTTGTTGTCCGGGCCCCAGGAGCTGTGATTTACTTGCGGATGAAGTGTTAAAGAATTTTGCATATTCATCAGTATAAACTTCTGAAGAGTTGCCATAGTTTTATAACGTCTTTCCTTTTCACCCACTGTAAATTATTTTGAAAAAGCGTTATATGACGTCATACAAGATGTAAAGCAGATGTCAATTCGTGTAACTTTAATGCATTTTATATACTATACTCGGTAACATTTCCTGTCTGGCCCAGACACATAGATTTTAATCAAACAGCAGAATGTTACTGTCTTCAAGACAATTCCGCTGTAATCTTGAATTTTCAATGCCTTTATGTTTTTCAAATCTTTAATGGAACATGTTTTCGTTAATATATTTGTCAAGACTACTCACTTTCTACGCCAATATGGCGTCTCATTTCCATACTGTTGACACGTGATGTTTCGATAAAACCACATGACATGTTTGCATTCATGATTAATTGCTGTCCTTTAAAGCATCAGTTTCAAATGTGTCCATAAATATGCAACACATTCCCCTATTTTATTGTCACGGATTTAGCAAGATTTTATTCATTTCCGATCCTGCTCGGAAAACCTGGTGACGATCTTCTTTCAAACGAACATTAAAGGCGAAATAAAAATCCGTAATCAATATCTATGAGAAGCATTGTAATAAAAACCCATTGATTCAAATATTGTTAAGCTAAACCTGTTGAGAACATCAAAAATCATTGCATGATATTAATCCGCAGCAAGATTAGTTTTTGGTTGTAGGAACTATTTTACAACCAGCTGACACATTTCATATTAATCCGCCATAAAACATTCCGCAGATGACGATGACCAATTTTATCTTTCCGCACCGGAGAGTTCTGGCACAGACGAACTTATTAAACGGCCATCAAGTTTATTCCGGCGACTGATGTGCTGGAAAAGTGCTCATTGAATGTTATCCTAGCGCAAAATTGACCAGTAAAAATCACATAAATAACACCTAGTAGAGGATTGGGATGAAACAATCGGGTACGGTGGTATAACGGTGGATAAACGATGTCCAGGGATTTGGTTGATTAAATCACAATTTTCTTGCTCATAATTATGCACGAATACAACATTTCCAAATAGTTTGATAAAGAAGGTCTTTTCATAGAAGTTTGTATCTGATATTGTTATTAAAGGCTAGCGCGATCTCCATTTAGATACATTTAGATAACAGTTACTGTTATAAACAAGAACTGCCTTTAAAAAGATAGTCGGCTCAACTTTTAGTTTATGAAAGCGATTGTTAGCTGTGTTTTAATCGTAAAAATTATTTTATTCAGTCGGAAGGTGCCAAATGTCACAAGGTCAGGGATGAAACAGGACATTGACCGGGATTCGAGCCCATGCACCTTCCCTTAAAAAGTTGTGCTAAAGCTCTTCCGACTGATCCAATAGTAATTAAGTAATATCTAACGCGACATGTGTATCAGGGAACTTAATCCTTGTTTTTCTTGTGAATGTGCTACTGGAATTATTGACCGTTATTCACTAGCCGAGAAAGAATAATACTCTACACTTATAATTAACATTAATTTGGAGATAACAACATATTATGCTTATAATTCTGAAAAACATGTACAGATGTATCTACGTACTTAAATCATTAACCATTCAAGAAAAACTATTTTATTGTCGGATCTCGATCTCACTATATGAGTCTGTGGATAAATGAAGAAATTTGTAAATAACGTATTACAAATCATCAAAAAAGTTGTTTTTGTACTGCATAAACTGTTTTTCGATTATTTTAGACTTTTTCAGTTTTATTCGGACTTTTTCTACTCTCATCGGTAGTTCTATGCACCCAGTATTAGCTCTTTTTCGGTTGTTTTCGGTAATTTCATGAACCCTGTATTAGCCAATTAGGAGGTGGGTTTCAACGTAAGTTTCTCCTTTCAAAATTTTTTATACACCCTACTCGTCATTTCATTGGCAGTCTTCTGCACAAAAGCGAGCTTAATACGACTGCGCCGAAAAAAGAAAAGTGTGCACTACTAGTTTTTCAAACTTTAGTTAAGAATATATGTTTATGATGTCTCACCTGAGAACCGTTCAAAGTAACCATCATAATTTTAAGAAATACCCCATTAATTTATAGTATTTTTGAACAATGCATATACGGTTCTGTTTAACAGTTTTCAGCTCAAAATTGAAAGTCCACTATTTCTGTTTGGTATATTTTATGTTTAACTAATATACTAGTAGATATATTTCAATAAGAGAAATAACTCCGACTATGTCAGTTCTTACATGTTTTCAAAAATTCTACCGTGTTTTCAATTGAATCCATATCTACAAATATGAGTGTATAAAACTTGTATAATTATTTAGCATTTTGCGGTATGTCTTTAAATGGCTTTTATAGTCTTTGCGAAGTACAATACTTTGTACATGTCGTTCTTTTCTAATCGAAATTTAATAAAAAAACCTACTTCGTATACAATGTAGTTTAATTTGAGTCTTTCAAGATAGGCAGATTGGTGTCGCGCGGACATATAGGAGATAGGCACACACACATGACTGACAGACAGACGGGCAAGCAAATTGAAATGGAATATTAATATTTCGGCTACATGACTTTACAAAATCGTCACTGCTAATGTTCCGCTCGATTACACCATCACACTTGACCGTTGGGCCACACCAGGTAGTCACAATGCTCTAAGATGTGTGCTGTATACTGGAAGCAACCAAATAACCGCTAACAGCTTCACCATTTTGACATAATCATAACGACGTTTCGTACTGCATGTATCTACAACTTCCGTATAGAGACACGAAGCCCACCAATAACATCGTCTTGTCCGTATTGTGACCAGTGATCCGACCAATGTTACCAGACATAAAAGGTTATGTCTTCATTTGGTAGGCTTCACATATCTTCCTGTACAGTAACAGAAGGTTTTGTTGTGTCTAGTGGCCTGCCTAGTGTCACCAGATACAAATAATTGTGTCCTCATTTGGTAGGTTTCTCACATCTTCATGTCCAATGACGGAGCGTTTTTGTTGCGTGGCTTAGAGTCTGTCAAGTGTCACCAAATACAAATAATTTTGTACTCATTTAGAAAGCTTCCCATGAAGCACCAAGAGACTACTACAAGTATTTATTTTATTTCTGAGACTGAACTCTCGACACAGTGACATTGGAGATACTCGTACGGATTCGCCTGAAACGATAAGAAGATGATTACGTTCCTTTACCAGAATCAAACTTCAAAAACGAGAATATAATCTGCTAGATGTTGGGAGTGCCCCTTTAAATAAATTTCCCTTTCATAGACGATGGAATAAAAAGCCGAAACAGACTATTTTGTTAATGTATAGAGGGGTTTTCGCGACGTCCGAGATGTTCAAAGCAATGCTGACGTCACTTTGCCAGTTATCATTCACACGAGCCTACTTCCTTAGCAAAATATTCATAACATTTGTTATTCTAATACTAAAGTTTTATTGAAATTAACTGGCATGTAATATAAGTGTTTTATTTAGTGCAGATAAATATTCACAGATTCATTCGAGTGTTATACTTCAGCATCCTAAAACTACAGTTAAACCTGCATCAGCGGCCACACCTTCTTTCAGAAAGTACCTTCAATTATTTCAAACTGCCAATTTTAAGATTATTATCCCTACAATAAGCACTCACCTGTCTCATGCAACAAAGGTTGCCTAGTTACCCGATTGCTAGATGCTGAATAAAAATGGGCAATTAAATTTGGGTATAGATTGTTGAAACTACACACATTACACTATTTGTTCCTAGGCTAATTCAAGTAAGATTTGCACTGGAGGATTTTAAAATGATTTCCTATCCTGGTGCCCAACCAAGATAGAGTTATTTTATCATAAGTAAAATGATACACTACTTGCCTGCAAAAGATATAAATATAAGACCTATTATATTATATTTGTGAAAAATTTACATTAAATATCAATGTCACTGTGTCGAGAGTTCAGTCTCAGAAATAAAATAAATACTTGTAGTAGTCCTATCTTGGGTGCGCACCCAAGATAGCTAAAGGGAGGTAATAATATCTTTTCAAGCTTGAATTTCTAGTCCGTCAAGTGCGCACCCAAGATAGGTTGGAAATAAATCAATTCAGAAGCTACACGTAGGTTTAAATCTTGGATTTTGGTTCAGAATGTTAAGATATTGGTAAACTATCCAATTCAAATGTAAAAGTAGAAATTATATTGAAAAAAAAAGAAATACTCAACGTTTAAATACTTTCATATCAAAGGGAGAAAACAAAATTTCATAAAAGTAATAAAAGTAAATTTCTGATAGGGATCTAACTCAATGAATGGGTCTTTTTGTTCATTAAATTAATCTCTAACAGAATAAACAAAAAGTAAAAATTGTCATAAAATGTTGCTTAAAAGTAATTGACCACCTTTAAGAACTATAATGATGATACCAATCCATTTGAGGAAAATTAATGTAGGTGGTAACAGTGATAGAATATTTATCAAAATGTTTTCAAAACGTATAGATCTTTAGGGAATGATTTTGCAGAAAAACTGTCCTTGGTGAATGATCTTCCATAACATGTCTAACTGTTTAAATCGTATTTATTATACGCACCAAGCCTAGTAGACTGGCATCAGTCGTTAGAGTCATTACTCCTGTCTTTACTTGACACGTTACAACATCTTCACAATTTTTCCTTCCATTGTCTCTAACTGATGAGATGAGCTTTGATTGCGATAAATCTTTGATAGAGATATTTTTCTTTCAAGAAAAATAACTTCTCAATCTCAACATACTTTTATCTGTCTACAGACCTAGACAGGGACACATTAAAAGTAACCAGTGAACACAGGTGTTGCTTAATACGGATGTATTTACTGTAAAACTGACTGGGGTTACATTTAGAATCGATGTCTAGAACAGGTGGGTGCTTAATCCGAGCGTTCGTTTCCACAGGTTCATCTGTATAATAGACTTAACACACACAAGATCAGATACGTAGGTGTAGACAGAGAGTGGTTAATAATGTATGCCAATGTGTAGGGTGAAACGAGCTTTGATACCTTTCCTAAAGTGTTTAAATGGGAGATCTTTCTTTCAGCTGGTACATAAAAACCGAGCTTATCGTATTAAAGCTGGAACTAAAATGGCCAGACCGAGAAATTTTACGGTTCCTCTGCCAAACTGTGTGCCAGGCAGACAGTTATGCCCGGAGGGTGAAATAAACAAAACAAGTAGACAAAGCAGTAGTTTAAGAACTATAAAACGATCCCATTGTTCAAACCCCTCACATTGTTTATTGGGAACCCTACGGCAGCATCTGAATAATTGAGGAAGTGCAAGTCGATAATACTTAAGCATTTACTATCAAATAACTATTTTGAGGAAGGTTGTTGAAAGTACGGTATCTTACCTTTAGCAGTGAGTGCAGTGAATGAAAGTTTGAGACCAGTTGTGCGAAAGGCAGACGTCGTTCAGTGTGCAGTCATCGTATAGCAGTTCCTTTACTTGCTTGTAAGAATGTTTGGAGCGTAACTTTCTTTACTACAGTAATTTTCATTATGAAAGCAGGCCCTATTTATCACTGCAACAGTGTCCGCTAAGCATTTATTTATATACATGTGTCTCTCCCATGTACAACATTCAGCATATAAAACATGTTAAAATACATTTTATCTATTAAATTGTACTTAGCCATTCATATATAAGAATTATAAGAGACTAGTAATCAACCCACATCAGACTATTATATTAAATCACAGTAAAATCTATATATGTTGTACTAGGTTTAAACTCTTACACAGCTTTGCTAAACTATTGTGAGACAAACACATAATCATTGTTTAAGGAGAACTGAAAATACATGATATCAAATATTAAAATTAATGACAAACATAATTCACAAAACAATAACGCATTTCAGATTTCATTTTCTCAACTGCTGACTTCCACCAGACTAATTCCTCTGGATATATTACCTAATCTGAAAAAGAACAGTTAATATCGTGAGAAAAATAGAAATCCAACACTCCCCAGAGTGGTGCTTTTTAAAGAAAACGTGTTTATCACTTATGTACAAGTAAAATAAAAAATTAACTGTAACACCGGTATATGGAGACTTATTTATCATGTAGGAATTTGAACAGAAATTTTCAATAATGATACTTGTATATTTGTATTATACATTTGTTTTGTTTGGGGCTGGGGTGGGATGATGTGCGCACGTTAGCGACCAGTGGCCGTAGGGATGCTGCGACATGTACCTAAAGAGAAGACGAGGATGGAGGGAAATATCTGTTGCATGTTTTGCTATTTGATACTTAAAGTTATAATGTGTATTACCTTTACAATGTCCATATAGAATTATGGCCAAGACTAAAGCTTCAAACACAGCTGAATTATTTCTTTTCTTCATATGACACAAATGAAATATACATGAAAGGGAGGACAGCTTTTCAGAGATTGATTATTTTCTACATATTTCCTATATAGTATATTCAACGAGAATGAACAAAACGTTACACAAATTCATATTCTTTTGGTTTAACCAATGGCAATGTTCATTATTCTAGGAGTATAAATCAATGCTTTGACTTCTTAAAATTACGCGGTAATGCTCCATTAAGTGGTATATCTATATATGTAGAAACGGTGTTCTTTATCTTTCCAAAGGTGCTGCATCTAGTTGCGATTTATTCAATGTCTTTTCTTTTGTTCTGTCAACGAAACAACGTTTTACATGACAAACTGATATAGCTTCGTCTCTACAAAGAGAAATCTTGACATTATTTAAAATCTTAAGACCAATGGAATGTCTACCGAGATAACTGTTGCAATTTCAAGATGACATGTGCTAAATCACGTTAATTCTCGCGATACCTCATGAGTGACGTGAAGTAGGTAAATATGGCCGACTTAAGTGTCCTTCAGCTTAGTGAATCCATATGAATGCATGCCCCGTGTGTTAAAACAGTACATTTCATGCACGTCAAAAAGCTTTTAGTTCTCATTTGACGATTATTGAATGTCCTGCATTCAGCGTGCTAGATATCATTATCCGATTATAGTTTGAATTGTGACTGACTAAAATTCGACATGCATTGGTCAAACCTATAATGAACTGGGCGATAAATACCCAAAGTCTTAGAAGTTTTTTGTCCAATCCCATTTGCAAACAATAAAGTGGTACAACAACATTTTTTATCAGGATCTTCATATTGAAAAAAGTCATATTGCATGTACTTTTTATTGCAGTTCAGATAATTTCAGCCGACTATATATGTCCCATAGGAAAGATAAGAATATTTGACTCTAATGGGAGAAGATCGTTTCCTCCATCGTTTACACAATGACCTTTTGTATATGAACATTTATCTCATTCTGTTTAGACAGCTTGTTAAAAATATTGTCCCCGGTATATTGATATATTTGGTATAACTTCAAATACTTTGGGTACAATTGTCGTTAATTGGTTAGATTAGGGAGCAAATTGAAAACGTTATAATGTATGAAAAAGGATGTACCGGTACCATACCCATATAAACGTGAACGTGATTTGTCTTGACGTAACTATTTCAACTAACATGCACGAGAATAATGTATATACATGTAGGTGGAGTTTTCAGGAACAATTGGTGTATGAATCACAAAGTAACTTTATTGTTTATTATTCCCTATCTCATTTCCCCCCGGGGTGACAAGTCAAATATTATGTAAGCATGGGTCTTGTAATGGCAACGTAATAAGAGATATAAATTTTCCTAACAGCGTAATAAAACCATGTAACAATAGTAAAAAAATATATGATTGAACATTATGGTGCAGTGCCAGAATACAGGTGGCATAAAATTGCTTGATACAACATCTATTTTCAATTAATTTCCACGTTTATGGACCACAACATGTACACTTAATTTGATAAACTGTAATTTCCCATGTTATTTAGACTTTATGAGAGATACAAGCCATCCAATACTCCCCATCAGGGTTCTAAATATCCTCTAAGTTAGCACTAAACATGTCTAAAATCCAAACATAACAAGGCATAGCTAGCATCTCTCAGCGTTCCTACATGATGGGTAACCGTCGCTCAATACGGTTTTATTATGGCTTCGCACGCGATTGGGAAATGTTCAGAGAGCTTTTTGAGTCTACAAAGAAATTGTTTTGTTCATATATGTATGATACTGGTGTAAGACTTGTGTCAGACTAGGGAGGGAAATGGTAGGTTTTGCATTTCTCTTCGGTCTGATTATTGTCCGGCACGGGAGACCAGTCAATGTCCACTTTTATGATTTCTACCGATTTGCGTAACAAAAGTCGCTCGATACAACTGGGCATCTTGTCTCACTTCAGTATTGAGAGTCAAGATTGCACGAACATTTCATGAAAAGCTGGCTGAAAATTTGTTCTGTCATACTCAATACGAAACATCGCAAAATTGGAGCTTTCCTATACTAGTATCCACCGAATTGTTCATTTTGCCGTTCAGGTCAAACAGCAAAGCATTTACCAGTAAGACTGTACGCACTTGGAAAAGAAGTTATTTATTCCCCGCACCTCTGCTAGTATAACTAATGGTCTTTCGGATAAGACATAAAACCGAGGTCCGATGTATCGGTGCTGTACGCTGGGGGTGTTAAAGGACCATGAGGGTGTCTCTGGAACGGACCAGTGTATCTTGCACTATCCCCGAAGCCTAAAATAACTAACCTCTTATTGGGACGTTGGCTATATCGACAAAACTTTAAAATAAGATACAACAAAATAATTAATATTGAGAAAAGTACCTTAGCATGAAATTAAAATGAATTTTTAACGCTAATGGCAAAACCATACTTCAACAATTAAACTACAAATTAACCCACTAGAGGGAGCTATCTGTGCGAAATATAGTCATAGAGTTCACCGGTGCTTTGAATAATTATACTCATGGGTTAACTTATTGTATTTATTCTGTTACATGTATAATCAAAGGACTGAAAGTGCTGGAGGGTCGATTGTCTCTGAACAACACAGACTGTACACATACATGTGTAAATATCAGGGCAACCCATGCATGAGTAAAGTTATCAACAAACTGGAGACACAAATGTCCACAGAGTTTGACCTTTAACCATATGTGTAAACTTTACTTTTGATAGGAACCCAGGTTACCTTTTGCATTCTCTGACTACATGTATGTTCAACACCCTATAAAGTATCATAGCTGTGATTGGTAACTGAGAAGTGGAATTTTACAAACCTGAACTGAAAATTCAAAGTTTACACAACCTTTAAGATAGATAGATAGATAGATAGATAGATAGATAGATAGATAGATAGATAGATAGATAGATAGATAGATAGATAGATAGATAGATAGATAGATAGATAGATAGATAGATAGATAGATAGATAGATAGATAGATAGATAGATAGATAGATAGATAGATGAATGATAGATAGTAGTAGATAGATAGATAGATAGATAGATAGATAGAGTAGATAGATAGATAGATAGATAGATAGATAGATAGATAGATAGATAGATAGATAGATAGATAGATAGATAGATAGATAGATAGATAGATAGATAGATAGATAGATAGATAGATAGATAGATAGGATAGATAGATAGATAGATAGATAGATAGATAGATAGATAGATGATAGATAGATAGATAGATAGATAGATAGATAGATGATAGATAGATAGATAGATAGATAGATAGATAGATAGATAGATAGATAGATAGATAGATAGATAGATAGATAGATAGATAGATAGATAGATAGATAGATAGATAGATAGATAGATAGATAGATTATTTCGTAATAAGCCATAATGGCCCATGAACAAATATACATAGAACAATAACCGTAAAACATGTGACATGGTAGGCAAAAAAAGAGCATCATGATTACAAATTTTCAAACTTTAACATATTTGAAAATGATTTCAAAATGAAATCTTAAAATAAGTACATCTATATAAAGTTTTGGGAGAGACAGAAGAGTTTTACATGTTTACAACTATATAATATTTCAAATGATATCAAAAGTATTTCAAAACATTTTGTCGTATTTCAAATGCTTTAAATGTGTAAGTGGAAAGTTTAATAAGTATAGTCTTATTTGTCGCGTTCATCAGTTCTACAAATTTTACAAAGTTTGGCCGAATCCAATAATACGGTTTAATTAAATATTTTCTTAAATCTGCATATATAGGACATTCTATGACAAAATGGAACTCATCTTCAAGTTTATTACAAAAATGACACTTTCTTTCGTTAAGTGGTACCCTTTGAGGCCTGCCCAACGCCCTGTTTCAATTTCGAGTCTATGAGAAGATAATCTCAGCCGCGTTAAGCTTTTCTAAATTTCGGGTATCTTGATTAAATCTAAATACGCTTTGTATTCAAAAATGCAATTTCTTTATAAAACAATGATCTTGATGAATTTTGTAACTGTTCATTCCACGTCTGAAGATACGTATCTTTAACTCTGTTTGAATAAACTAAGAAAAACTTTTGGATTCCCAACTCCCTGACTTAACCATACTTCATAAAAACCTAAACGCGACAGCAAATTTTTTACGTTTGAAGCCCAGTTTCTTGTGTTTGGTCTATTATTAGTTTGGTCTACTAAGAAGTTATACACAATTTTGGGGTATTTCGTTTCAAACATTGAACATAATTTCAGCCAATATCTAACTATATTAACCTGCCATAAAACATTTAACGGTAGTCTCCCAGTTTCGCCATAAACAAAATAATGTCATTCAAAAGTTATGGGATTTGCCCATAGGGTTGAGTGTATTGTGTCAATAATACAAAATAAATTCCTATCCTAAATTGTAGGCAAAAACTGAACAATGAGCAAGATCAAAGAAGACATAGAGTAAATTAATAAGTGAACAAGAAAAACAGTGATACAAAGTATCACAGCGGGCCCACTAAACAAAACTGACATGTAAATATTCTAGAAATTGGTGATGATTGCTGTTGGGGCATGGCCCGAAAAGAACCCAAGGAAACCAATTCTGGTTGTACAAGCAAAACCTGACACGACTACGACTGAACTTTACTGTTATCGAATAATATGTATACAGTATGTCTTATTAACATTATCCTTATAAGTTTGACATGAATGAGGTTTTCTATGATTATTTGCTGTAAAACATTGAAAATGGTTTAAAGTCTTAAAATAATAAGTAAAACAGAAAAAAAATGTAAAAAAAACAAACTGTATTAGATGGGTTTCGAACTCGCGTCCGCCGAGGTAAGTCACAGGTGGAAGGAACATACTTTTTTTTCTTAAGCTAATGTCTTTTTCTATGCATTTCAAAATTGATATCAGAATAAATAAAAAAAAAATTGAAATTTTTTTTTCTTCATAGCTCTTTACTATAATAGTAAAGAGCTATGAAGGAAGGAAAAAATTTTTCAATTTTTTTATTTATTCTGATATCAATTTTAAAATGCATAGAAAAAGACATTAGCTTAAGAAAAAAAGTCAAAGGTATGTTCCTTCCACCTGTGAGGTAAGTCAGCACATTTTAATTTCCAGCATCTCTACCTACTGCTCTATGTCCGCCGACTTTAGAGTTATAGATAAAAAACGAGTTTTTATAAATTTGTATGTCCAAGTCGTTCGTTCGCGCATTAATAGTATTTACGATTAATTACACATTTAAAGAATAACAACGAAATAATATTATTCTATTCTGAAATGTTTTTAAATTATTTAGATTTATTACTATATAATTTTGAAAACAGAAATCGCTATAATACCTAACAACTGTTCATATGGAACTACATGTACTTGTTTGTATGTTGTGCGTTCGGCATACTCTGTTAACTTTGGTTCGATTTTAACATAAAAAATAGTTTGTGTCCCTTGCGGCTGATGAAAACAACTGTGTTTTTCCTAAAATGCTTTCGTGTGAATGGACCTTTGTAAGCCATACAGAAGAAAATGTGCAAGTGATGTTTTATATATATTTGTTGACCGCAATATCTGGCCATAGAAAACTAGAAGCGAATAATGGAACGACTCGGAAGCGTTAGTCGTTGCAATTTTGCTACTCTGACGGATTCAAATCTCATAATATGTCAAGTTTCGACAACGGAAATATGTATACCAGTTCCATGATATAAACGCTCTAAGAGTCACATGCTCTAACGACTAACGACAAAGCTACTTATCACTTTGCATTATCTTAGTTTATATTTCTCGCACAAAACAAAAACAACAACAGCCCTCGCTCCCCTCCCCCCCTCCCCCCCCCCCAAAAAAAAAAAATTCAGTGTTTACGTCATTCAATAATCAATGTATAAGTGTATGTAATGACCATTTCAAAGAAGATCACCACATGTAGTTTAGTTTATACTAATTCATTTTAAGTCGATTGTGAAACAAGTTATTCGACTTTTATCAATCACTCTCGGCACCTCATTCCTGATGGTATCCATCCATCGCCGTGACGGTATTAGAGAAAGAAAGCTGAGCGCCAAACAAGGAAGCTACTGGTACCATTTTTTACGTCTTTGGTATGACGCGGCCAGGTAGCAAACCCATGACCTCCCGCACTCAAAGCGGACGCTCTTCCACTCTAGGCTATCGAAGCGGTATATTTCTTTTCTACTCTTTGCATGTTAATAGAAAACAAATTAATTTTGCAAATTATTGGCAATTTTATTATCTGTATGGCGAGATTTTGAATATATGCAGGATAGCACGCGTTACAATGATAAACTGTACGAAGAATGCTGACTTGCAGAATTTTGCGGAAAGCCCTAGAGGCATATGTGCATAGGTTCGTTGTAATTTATTATGTAACGTGCTCGCTGAGTCATGGGGGCGCGGGGATTGGGTAGGGGAAAATTATATTGTTAAAAACGGACAAACGTTATGAATAGTGGTGTTTAAATCGTGAATTCCTGAGATTAGTCGATGCTGTGCCATAACCGGATACTTCTTGTGGCTTCTGCTAATCACCTTTTCAAGCCAACAATTTGAAACCATGTGAACGGTTTGACACCACGTGACCGATGTGATACCACGTGACCGATTTGATTTGATAAACCACGAACTTTGACCTAGGGCTTGTGTATAGTTGTATTTCAACAGAAAAGAAATTCATTGCCATTCACCATCTGAACGCATAATATACGGACTGACACTGACAGAATATAGACGGTACCAAAGGTAATATTATAATCATCTGTCGATAAACACATTTCCACTACAAAAGAAACGAAAACAAAACGAAAGAAAAGAAAAACAAAAAAAAGCTATGAAATGATTAATTAGTTTTTACGGTAACACATGTTTAAGCGAGTGTATTCACCCTGACGGTTACATGTCTTATCTTTCTCCAAAACGTTCCACAACAATTCCACTACCTGTTCTGGTCAGATAATGTCTACCGATTGGTGTGCTTCAGCGATTCGTATCAAACTTGCTATCAGAGCTATGGCGTTTTATTGTCCGAAATGCGTGAAGATGTGCGATAGACATTAGTCTCTAATTTTTGCATGAATTACGATCATATTTATTTTGTCAGAGATAGACGACACGGCTGTTACCTCGAAAATGCCACCGAATGACTGTGGGACTCAGTTGTATTTGCTCGGACATTTCCGCAAAAAGCGAGGTGATCCGAATATGTGATAATATGTATGGATGTTATAGATACATGTACCTCTAACATTAAACACACACCGCTTTTTGTGTTGGTATCAATAAAAATATTGCCACATTATGGAAAATTAGAATAAGATTTAATTAACGTATTTTTGTGTTGTTCTTTTATTTTGTCTATCAAATCTTTTTTCTTCTGTTTTTTTTCTCAACTGTCATGTACAGCAATTAGATGAGATATTATATATCATATCTCAACAATTGATTATGTTCTTCAATGAGTGGAATACGCTTTTTAAGTCTTATCCTGCTGTATTTCTACAATGGACTGATCCCTTTTTTAACTTTGCCATTTACCCTTAATGTTCGAGATAGACTTTATTAGAATTTTACTATCTACAAAGCATGCAGTGCAGATTATGATCAGCCTGTATTGATGTGATGGTCAATCATAATTTCAATTGGTCGCAAGGACAGAAGCGTTTTTCAATAGCAGGAAAAGAGTTAATTAATTCTAATATAACATATAATTGTTTTACTTTAAACTCATTCTATGTACACCTAATTCTAGAAATAGTTCACCAATGTAGAGAGTATTTAAACAATTTGTACTTTAAATTAATTCGCCATACACTATTTAATGGAATAGAAACTACAGTAGAAGGGGAAAAGAAACTAGTTATCCTATTAAAAGGCAAGGTTGGTTATTGTGAAACAATTTCATCCTAACTGGAAAAAGGTCAATCTCATAAAATAAGAAACTAAATTCAACATATTTTCGGAAGTGAAAAATGGAGAGAGACAGGAAAAAGAAACACGTACCAGAGACCAACGAGAACCATCTTGTCTATGCAAAAATATTATAAGAACAACAAGAACTATCAAATTTTAAAGCTGCTCGCTCTCAGATTTAGGAAAAACAATAAAGTTCTTCAAACTGTATAAAAAATAACATATTTTAGAACATATAGTCATATAAAAAGGTTCCAGTATAAATTCCTGTCAAGTATATCTGTAGATTTGAAATGGATTTTGAAGTGGCATATGGAGAGGGCATATTACCCGCCTAGACTTATATTACCCGAGCCGTTATATGTCGAAGAGGGTAATATATGCCCATATATGACGTCAGAAAACAAATAACAATTTTAATACCCTTCTATTTCTTAGATATTGAAAGATTCCGTTTTTGTTTTATTTATTTGTTTTATTTTACTTCTATTGTTGACTCTAGCCTTTTTATGTCATTTTTGAATTTTTTTTTATTCAACGGCAACTGCGAGCGAGCAGCTTTAAACTAGCAAGAAAAAAGGAAATAATACACTAAGCGTAGACTAAAGTCTTGTCGAACAAACAGTTTGCAGATTTAAAATCTGGCTAGATTTCCTGATACAGATTATCATTTGTTTTAATCTTCCGATTGTTTCAAACATATCGAAAGACGTATATTTCATGTCTCAAATCACTAACGGATCATACTCCACAATAATAATTCCTTTTACATACGTTCGGAATCTTCAACAGAACAGAATCTGTTAAACGCTAAAACGTTCGAAACTTCCCAAAGTCCATAATTTGAAACTTGAATTTTTTTCCTGATAAAAATTCCTTTGTTTTACTCGGGTTAGACAATTTATGCAGCGTTTAGGAAATATTTCTGTTTACAATACTTGATTCTAACATGACTCTTTCCTTGTGTGTTGCTACAGTTACCGTTTAAGTATTTAGGGTGAACAATGTTCCCTTTGATAGAATTCCTTAAAACTTGGTATTTTTCTGAGAATCAAGTTTAAAACAGAAGTTTGAAAGACAAATCATAGATCACCGGCCTTGATTTTGTATTATCTGCCCTTGGAAATCAGAAAATAAGACAAGACGTATTTTCAAGGGCAGATAATTAAAAATCAAGGCTGGTGACTTATAATTTTTATTTCAGACTTCTGTTTTAAACTTGATTCTCAGTAAAAATACCAAGTTTAAAGCAATTCTGTGAAAGGGAAAATTTTCGCTCAATATACATATAGGAAACTGCAATAAACAGCGTTTGCGCGCGAGCCATGATGACGTAAGAAATGACATCAGACTTTGTCTTATCACGTACTAACAGATGTCCGCGTAAAATATAGATTCTAGACCACTGCGTTTATTTTTTTTTGTAATATCTTTTCATGTTTAGGCATACGGCCTTCGTGGTTTATTGATGAAATAATATCTGTTCCAGCGGTGTTCGTCGTCTAATAAACAAACTTCTGATGCGCAGTAATTAACCACGAAGTTTGTGAACACCAGAACGACTAGACGATTTATTCATAGCAACGCTGAAACTGATAGATTTCTATTACTGTAGATTTCGACTCTAACATGACTAGATCTAGATGTTACCAAAGGTAGACATACATGCAATGGATTTTTTTAACATTGATATTTATTTTACGTCATTTATTTAAACACTACTAATAACGTTATAGATTCTATATAGATCTAACACATTCTAATATGCCTACGGTATATTTCTATAGTAAATTCGAGTGCATTAATATGATTAAAGCACTCGGAAAAGTAGGCGGATCGGTTCATGGAAGTAGCTCCTTCCGACTTTTCTAATTTACTCCCTCGCAAAAATAAAATATAGAAATGGAAATAATATCAGTAGATCATCATCAGTCGCATGAAAAAGATTTGTTTAAGAATCTAAATATTTCGATTCTTAGAAGCCGATTTTTTGAAAACTGTCGTAACTTCTACGGACCTTTTTTTCAGTTCGGCGGTAATGTGTAAAACAGCATAAGTAGTAGCTGTTGGAATTCACTCCCCTATTCGGGCAACCATTCAAGATATCAAACATAACTATATTATACAAACTTATTTTAGTTTAATCATCTAATACATAAAATATAAAAAGAAATACCTGACTGACATTATGCAGAAGACGTCAGATTCAGAACCTATGAAAGCAGCCAATCGATTTAAATGCGTGCCGTTAATTTGAACTGTACAACGTTTTAACGTGGAGTTATGACGTCAGTGTGATGACGTAAACGTTTTCATTCATCGTTTTGTCTCCCGGAATCAAAACATTGTATGACTGTTAATTACCGAATTTGAAACTGACGTAAATTATAATCAATAACACTGTATACTAATATATAGATACCATTTCTGTGCCGAACCGATGGCCCTTGAAACAGCAAGAGAACTGCTAGTACAATTTGGTTTGTCAGGGGACATAACTGAAATGTCGAATTAAGCACGACTGTCGTACTACTTTCTATAAGTTTTCATGTAATGGTAAATATTTGTGCCAAGTCATTCTATAATCCCACTATTTACGGCAAAATTATGCCCCAGACACGAACAACCCCATCACTATACTTTTAATTGTGAAAATCAACAAAGTTCAAAGTGCACTGTGCTCTTGACCATTGGGCCATGGACTTGGGTCTAGTCTAATTTTATTTGACTCAAGTTCAGAAAGTTAACGAAATTCTTAACTATTAATTGCTCCTTACTTAATCTCGGACACTTGTATTTTATTCTTTTAACTTATCAAGAAGGAAACAAAGATAACGCGAAGCATTTCAATATTATACGAACGAAATATAGTACTGTATTGAAGAAACACATTAAACGTAAATCAATGAAATCCAAACATTTATTCGGAGATAAATCGCATGTTTTACTGGTAATATCATTCATTTTGAATTGTAAAACAATTTAAACGCTTAGAACGAAATCATATTGTTTTCTCTTGACATGCAATATTTTTCTCCAATAATATATGTTAATTTAGATATAATTTACCAGATATATGGCATCGTTCACGAAATGTTATGCTTTTCTTAGTGCTTAGCCAAAGTTTCCCAAACAACATTGATATATGATGGGAATATATGTCAATTTAAACTTCAAAACAATTTAAATCCCTAAAAAGAAATCATATTGTTTTTTTTTTCTTTTTTTGATATACAATGTTTTCCATCATAATAAGTAAGACCTCTGTTACAAAATGCTGGTTGTTTCTTGCATCCATCAAAATTAATCTTGTCATACCCATTTTTGAAACTAGTTTAATTGATATATACATTAATAAATAGAAACACGACATTATTACTAAGACTTCAATGACATCTTTTAGAGTAATCAAGCTTAATTTTGAGATGTCTACTTATATTGAAGAAAAATGCATTGTGTGAAATATAGAAACACAATTTGCTAAATTCCGAATATCCTCTAACCAGCTGAATGTTGAAACGGGAAGACAAAGAATTGTAAACAGAAATATGCGAAAATGTGTATTATGTAACAAAATGACATTGAAAATGAGTTTCATTTTGTTTTGATATGTCCAGTATACACTCTTTTAAGAAAATAATTTATACTACAATACTATTATAATCATCCAAGTTTGTCAACATTTATCCAATTTTTGACTTCTTCGAATAAAATTACCAAACAAACTAGCTATACTTTGTATTCGATCATTCAAACAAAGGCAAACGAGAGCAACCTAATATTTATATTGAAAACAATGACAAAATGTATATATACAGTGGTAAAACCCGTAAACATTTGTGATACGTATATTGTGTTTTGATAGTGTTGAGAATTTTTATTCACTCTCGCATTTGTAAAAATGTATATTTGTGGAATTAACATTCTTTAAATGCATGTTATTGTATAATTTGGTAATGACAACGAACTGCTATGTTTAAGTTAATTTGTAAATACAATTCTGTTCTGTTCTGTTCTGAAATAACAAATGTAAATGTTTACATCTTAATTTCTATCATAATTTACATTTTATCCTGAATTCAAACACATAAGATTATGAAATGTGCCGTTGCTTTATGCGATTTCAGTTTGGTCTAGACATAAGTCTTAAATCATGTTTCACTTTCTAGGTTTATCACGGAGAGAGCTTTTCTCTTAACATCAATGGCAGAAGGTTTTTTGATTAAGATTATGTCTTGAAATCTCGCGGGAATTCCCACGAAATTTGGTAGCGTAGTTTCCACTTTAATAAACGTCCGCTTATGGAAAATAGTAATTTTGTCCTGTAGATCAAAACATAGGTAATGATAAAAGTAAGATGTATTTCTCTGTGAACATCTCTCAATATCTATGTATAGTGTGTATCGATATAATTAATTATATGACAGTGTTTGGCTAATAGACCCAAGTCTGTGTTTCTCTTTTTTCTTTACGGAGGCTGCCAACTTCGTATCGTCTACATCAATCTTTTTCTTCATTCTTATTGTAACAAGAATGTATATCGATATATACTCTGCAGTGAAATACATGCACAAGAAACACTATACATAGCATAATGAAGAGCACAATGTACATATAAAATATTCAAGGACATGTAAAATGTCAAATGAAACATTCAACCAACTATACTGATGTATACGAACAAAGTGTATGTCAATGAATTGTATGCGTTTTATCTACAATTTCAATAAAATAAACATTATTGTCTTATATTTAAGGTCATTTTTTTGCTTTACTGTTATGGATATTTGGGAGGGTAACAATTGATTAAAGATATACACAAGAATATCATAAATATAACAATTCATGTAGTTTTTAAAATTAATTTAGCCAATCTTTTGCAGAGTTATGGTCGTGAGCCCGAGTAGAATTCGAATCAAATTGTAACATAACCATTGATGCAGCGTTTTGGCATCGGACTTATCACACTCTACAGATAAAACTGAGCCTTCTTGGGTGCATATATAATATATTAAAGCTTAATTAGTTTGGCATTATTAAAAATGTATAATCTCTGCTTGCACAGAAGAAACAGAAATGTATTTTGTCATCAATTACGCAAGACAAATCTTCAGCCCCTCAAATAACAATATGAAGCAAGGACGAAGTTAGATAATCACAACGTATACAACAGAATATATATTAGAGATAAGCAGATGCTCCAATTACACAAAGCTTATACTATTTTACTCGTTCAAGCTGAAGTTACAAAACAATATTACCAAACATGTTTCTCCTTAATTGTTCTGCATTCATGGTTTGCATCACCATGTCGTCATTTTACATAGAAAGCATATACTCTGCTTTGTATTAAACTTCTTCTTCTTCGTCATTACTGACTATTATAGCCATGCGTGCGTGTGTGCGTGTGTGTGGTGGGTGGTAGGGGGAGAGAACCATTGCCAAGCCTCCCAAGCTTGAGGACTTTGATTATATGATAAAAATGAATGCAAAACCTAAATAAGCATTAAAATACTTATACAATGCAATGACTATGTACATAGTGAAACTTTATGGTAAACGGACTCTAAAACAAGTACACAATTAAGTACATACTTTACCAGTAATTTCAAAGAGCCGGTGATTTTTTTATTGTTACAAAATATCAGCAATATTTCCTTCATTGGTGTATGTGACGTTTGTTTTGGTTAATACTTTAAATTGTTATATTGTTATGTTTGGACAGCTTTTGTATTCATATGTGAATAATATAGTTATTGCAAATATAGGGCAAATGTAGGAATTTTCAAATGAAAAAATGCAATTTCTATGGAACTCGTCGCAGCTGTGTTTTACTATTGAATAAGCATCGTTTGGCATAGGTGTACATGTATTTGAAAACGACACTTAGATATGCACTTTAGAATTTCTGTTATCATGCTCCAGTTTTATTTTATTAAGATATTATTCTTCGCTTCTCAAGATGGGAAAGACCTTTGAAACAGAAGCTATCAATTCAAAACAAGTAAAAGATAATCCTCATCGGATACGGTCAAGAAAACTTTAAATCGATTTACAATCGAGATTATCTTCAGATTATCGGAAACTCCTACACATGACTACTGTACCCATTGCTTTCAGAAACGAAATGCGAATGCAACAATAAGACAACAGTATTGTAATGACGTTTAAAAGAAATAAACGTTTGCAGTAGAAACTGCAAGACATAAGTTGGGGTAAAATATGTACTAAATCAGCATATTAGAAATATGACTGTCTTTCAGGGTAATAAAATTCGCAAGGATGTTTTATTACCCTGTTCGGAAGTAAGACCGTCTACAAATTGCATTTTACCGTAAGGTTATGAAACTACTCTATCATTTTATCCTCCGCTAAATATATTATCTGGAGTACCCTTTTTTATTTTATGTTGCAACATTGCATGTAAACAGAGATGTTTGTCACTTTTGTGACCCTTTTAGTCTGGAAAGGAAGTTATTTTGGCATCGGTTTTTCAGTCCAAGAAAGACATTTATTCATGAACTATAAGACGAAGTGCAAGGACCATAGGCTGAATGTCTTTGACATGAAAAGAATCAATTGATGAAGGAAATTTCAGGATACTGCTAATGCAACAGAATTCCATGCCTTTCCTTGTGATAGCGAATTTTAAGTCAAGTATATGACTCATCTGAACCCATTGCTTTAATTACATGTACATGACATTACGGACCTCCACATAAGGAAGAGCTGACAAACGTCTGACGAACGGATGCGGTTCTTGTTTTAGTTCTTTTGATTACCGAAGCACCATAACATCTATCGGTAATCGCTGTAGTATTTTAACTTCTATCATAATCATTGCAGTAGCAAATGTATTATCGATAATCGACGCAGCACAATAATTTTTGTCGGGAATCGCTTCTATATATTATCACTGCAACAGCACAGTTGCTATCGTTTATCGCTGCGGTACCATAACATCATCAGGGTTCTGTGCATGTTTTTAGAGACAGCTCTACAAATCGTTGACATAATCATTGGTTTCAGTTGATTATCTTAAAAGTAACTTTGCTAACTAGGTCGACCGTTCACTTACTTACACAATCTCGTCCAAAATCTAGATGAAATAACCCGAGACATAGATCAAGTCTTTGTCAGTCGTTCTGCACAGACTCTTTAAGAATTCAAAGAATTATTCGCTGTTATTACTTGCAAAATATAAGATAGCTGGCAAATAAATCCTGGTTGTCATTTGTAGCTTAGGACTTACAACAGTATGTAATTTGCTAAAGAAGACAAGAACTTTTAATTCAAACCTTATTACGGTCAACTAAAAATAATCTTGACAGAAATCATCTGTCCGATATTAAAATGACCACTCGAATGTTTCTTCTTTGACCTTCTACCAAGATTGTTCAAACTTTAACAATTTGTAAAACAAGCACAGGTAGAATGGGCTTGTTCGTCAAGTCAAGTTACATGGAGAAAAGATAAACATTTGTTCATGTGATAGCACGCGTCAAGTTTAGAAATAGCTTAAGCTAACTGTGCCTTCGGCGAAACTCTATAAAATTGTTCATTATATCGTTCTTTGTAACAAAAGATGTCTGCAATGGATCAAGGCTATTGTTTCCCCACAAAATTTTTAGTACTACACGTATTGTGTGTCAGTAAATTAACATTGTTTTATAAAAAAATGTTGATTAGTGATATTAAAGTACCCGTTGAGATACAACATTAACAGGTAAACAGTTAACTTTTTTTATTGTCGTGTAAACTGTTACAAGTTCAGTTAGCTAACGAAAGTTATAGGAAGAGCTTGTGTTTTAGGTTTCAGGCAAAATCTATAATAGTGCTAACTTTAAGAGGAGTTAGTTTTTAGAAGCATCCTATAAGTTTAGTTGTTATATGCATACAGAATTATCTGCAACACAAATCAACCACATTGACCTTAAGATTATTTATCATGATGGAAGAACGAAACAAAAATTGATTTTTTAGACCGGATCATGTTGAAAGCAAACGTAAATAGAAATTTCAAACTAGCGTCGTTTATCTGATTATATAAGTCAATCTAAATCTTAAAACAATTTTAATGCTTAAAACGAAACCATGTTGTCTTATTCCTGACATGAAACATTTTTCTCCAATATGTAAATTTTAAAATCTAATTCAAAGATATATTGCATTCTTCATGAAATCTAATACGTTTGCTTAAGCTTGTTTTCAAACAGTCTTAATATCCCCGAATAAATGGGATCGGGCAGAAGCCGAAGAATTTTATCATTATGTAGATTTTTTCGTGAATTAAAACATAGAAAAATAAGAAATATGCCGTTGCTTTATGCGATTTCAGTCTGGTCTAGACATAAGACTTAAATCATGTTTCACTTTCTAAATTTACCACGGAGAAAGCTTTCCTCTTGAGACAACAATGACTGAAGGTATTTTTGATTAAGATTGTGTAGTGACATCTCGCGGGAATTCCCGAGAAATTTGGTATCGTAGATTGCAAATAAACAAACATTCGCAAATGGAAAATAGTAATTTTGTCCTGTAGATTAAAACATAGATAATAAGAGAGTAAGATGGTTTTCTCCTTTAACTTATGTTTATTGTATATCGGCTGGAAATTACAACATAGATAATAATAAAAGTAAGATGTTTTTGTCCTCCTAGGTCTCTCAGTATTTATGTATATTGCATATCTAGTAGAAATGAATAATTAATCAAACGACAGCTTTTGGCGAATAACTACAAGTCGACCTTTCTCTTTTTATTCCTACTTCTTCCCGACTACATGAATCTTTCTCCATTCTTGTCGATATAAAAAGAACGTGTACCACATATCAAGCCGTTGACTACTACTGGTTTCTTTCAATTAATCGGACAAAAACGGGACCTTTTTCTACATAATTATGCCAATATTGTAGATAGAAACACGAAATTTTCACACAATGAACTTCGGTCTCAGCTGTACGTATCCTTATACTTTGCGGAGGTCACAAAATATGTTTTCTAGTTCAATTCGAGTAATAACATAACCAGTGAAACGTCCCCGAAATATGCAACGTCCGTTCAATCATCCGGACAATTGTTTATTTGTGTAAAATGTCTGTTATTTCATCAGATATTTTTCTTTCTGATTGATTTTCTCGCATTATGCTCTGTACAGCTAAAGGTAAACAAGTGGCATTCTCGGAAAAACAACCGGTTACTATTTATAGCATTAATCCTGAACCGAGGTTCGTCATGGTTGCATTGATTTAGGTCTTAATGTACTAAATGTGTTATTTAATGCTTTCAGTATGAATTTAACGAAAACTGATTACTTTTTTTAAGATTTTAGTATTTTCTTAATGATTCGCAAGGTCTTCCCCATTCCCAACTGTTAAAAGTTTATTGAAACTAATGTTGAAACGGAATGTTGATTTTGCGCAGGTGCGCATGTGCATTGATATATTAAGCCCCCACGTGACAATGGCCGTCTGCAATCAAAACATAAGGCAAGTGCGGTACATATATATCAGGTACGGGTCGTACCGACTATGCCTCGAACGAGGATGGTGGACCCAATAAGCACAATTACAAACAATATATATCAGGTTTATTAATGTTGTTCACCTAAGTGATAAGTTGACTACACTTTCACAGACACGGAAAGCGTCTTCATGATCTGGGTATCTTCATTACACGTTGGATCAAAAGATAATTGTTAAATTACGTGCAAATTGAAATTGTCCGGATGATTGAACGTCCGGTTAACATGTAGGATACCAGTATACATACTATATAAAAGAGCGCAGTTTAAATATGAAGTTTTCAAGATAAAAAGAACATTATCCATATCAATACATTTGATGTTTTATAAGTACGAATTTTTATTTAAACCGATAATATTGTCTTCTGTTCAATATAATTTCATTCTGTACTGTTTTCTGGATAGTGGGGTGTTCGGTAAACTCGGTATTCAGTCTATAATTTAGAAAAAAAGTTAGAGTCAGGGGAAATGTTAGAATAAAGGCACCATAGATGGCTATTTCAAAACACTGTACCGACTGACACCAGTGTAATCTGAATGAAGCAAGTTGAAGCTTCCGCATACGAAGCATGTTCCTCTTAACTTTATACGAATTTATTTTAGTTCGATTACGAAGAAAGGTCCATAGCGTATTGCATCGCTCTCGAACACTCATTCCAGATGTGAGAGAGGCAGTGAGTTTTTCATCACTGCTACCCATTTACAGAGTGGTGAACTGAGGCACGTGTGGCATCAGTGTTTTTGCCCAAGGACACACCTCATGCTCGGGCTTGGATTCGATCCCTGGACCTCCTGCCCCGGCGGCGAACGCTCTAACCACTGAGCTATCGAGGCCCACACTCCTACTAAATTGTTCTGCATTCATAGCTTGTGCTTCACCTATACCGAAAACATATATATTGCTTTGACTAAGAAAAAAAGCTGTAATATATGGAAATTACTGGCTTTCTTGTACACGATTCAATTTCCGGATTCTAAGGCAAGACAACATTCACCGATTCCAGCATCTATTTTCATTGTCGGTCATTATCCCTTTTGTAACAAAACATTAGCATCACTTTCTTCGGTAGTGCATGTCACGTTGTATAATTGGAAAGGTTGTGATGATAGAAGAGTTGTTGAGTCAGGAATGCAAAATCCAATTTTTTATTCACCTGTGGAGAAATGCAAACTACATAAAAAAGGACAAAAATAGTATGCTGGAGCGTCTTGTTATCATATGCCATTGTGTACAGTTTTATTTTATATACATGTACTAAAATTTCCTGTCTCGATTCTTGGTGGTGACAAAAAGAAATTAACCATGTTTTAAAAGTGAAAGATAATTCTCATCGTATACGATGGATAAAATTTTATCCGTTTTATCCGATTTACAAACAAAGTATATTGCCCTCGGATTGGGTTGACAGTTACATTATAAACTTTGAAATAAATGAAATGTTAGATCGAGAAACTGCAAGTAGATAGTAGCGGTAACGTAACTCAAGCAATACACATAAAAAATGAATGCTTTTCAAAGTAATAAAATATTTCTGGATGTTATATTACCATAATTTGAACTAAGACCGTCTACATATTGCATTTTACCGATAGTTTATGAAACTATATTTCCTCGACTAAAGAAATTATACAGACGGTCCGTTTTTTTAGATTATTATATTGCATGTAAGTAGACATTAGTTTTCCACTTTGATTGAAGCTAGAGTCTGGAAATAATGTTACTAATGGATCAGTTTTCAGTTTGGGACATTCATTAATTCATCAACTATCAAAATGTAGTGAAAGGAACATCGGCTGGTCATCTCTGTCACGAATACAATGTACGCGCAAAAAATATCAAGATATCAGTTGTGAAACAGTGCTTGTATTTAAATCATCTTTGTCAGTGTTAAGATACCAAAACTATCTCTCCCTACATTCTAAAACATCTTCTGCAAAGCACCGTTTGATAAAATGAACTGAAACGCTTAAAATATATTTTTGGTTTTCATAAATTCATTTCACTTTAATCGAGTAATTAATATATATTTCAAATTCGGATGGCACCGGTGAAACATTAACAGTGGTCAAATGTGATCAAGGGATACTGACAAATTAGATGTACCCTCATAAGCTACGTACATTTATAACAGTTAAGGGGGGTACAGTGTTGTGAATGGCACGCAACTTGTTCTTTACAGTGTTATATTTTAACTGCGCTCATTTATATATTATGTATAGCATTCCATGCATCATGGATAATATATGATACTGGTTCTTTGTAAAATAAGAATACAGAAATAGTATTTAGTTCCAAAGAAGTAGGTTGCAGACCTTAAAATGAATCAGAAGAAGTATAAACTGGCGGCTATTCACCAAAGGCCGAAATATAATTAATAATCAAATTCAGTCAAGTCCATATACAATATACGTTAGTTAAAAGAGAAATACATTTTGTTCTCTATATTATCTATAATTTAATCTACATGACAA